>CM031372.1:65105148-65444157 GCA_018208015.1 Medicago ruthenica | reverse complement strand
GGGAACCATTAATTAATTAGCTTTTCAAAAATGTTAGTTCATAAAAATGTTTGTAAAAAATGGAAAAGAAAGAAAATAATTTAAGACTAAAAAAGAGTTTTTTTAGGGTGCTTGACAAGAGTTCGATCTTGCTCCTACGTATCTCCTGGTGCGATGGAGAATTCAAAGCTACGTAGTTCTTTGGTAGAAAATATTTGTGTGTTGATTGATTTTATTTATGAAAATATTTAGTCGCACTTGGGCGAAAAAGATTGTTTTAGAAAAGGTGGATCCGCACTTGGGCAATGATATCCATTTGAAAACGCACATGGGCGTGAGAAAAAAAAGTTTGAATAAAAGAGCGGACTCGCGCTTGGGCGATGACGTCCGTTTGAAAACGCGCACGGGCGTAACAAAAAAGTAAAGTTAAGTGGGTTGAGATTGATTTTAAGCGGAGACGAACCGTAAAAGTGAAGTGTTCTACCTCGTTTTCGAATATTCGGGGAAGCGTCGGTGTCTACCCAAGTTTTCCTTTTTCGCTCACTAAAAAAAAAAATGTTATTTTATGATTTTTTTTATTAAGAATTTAATCGAAAGACGAATGCTTTGAACGTTGGTCGAGACGGGGATCTCGCGTTCCGCATTCGGGGAAGCGTCGGGTGTCTACCCAAGTTTTCCTTTTTTGGTCGATTGAACTCTTAATATTTTTTCCATTACGAAAAGAAAATTGTTTTGTTGTTTTGATATATGAAAATATATATCTAATAAAAATAGAATAAAAAAAAAAGTGAAAAGATTAGAGCATTAATACTAAAAAATGAATTTAAGTGCGATAAACTAAACACGAGGGATTATATTACGGTGTTGGCTCAAAGTGAGATGCAAAGTAAAGCCCTAAATGCACTCTAATGACATATAAATAAATAAAATGATAAATACAAAAGTGAAATGACAAATAAAATAAAATCATGATATGATTGATAAGTAAATAAATAAGATGTGAAAAATAAAAGAAACAATAAAAAGGATATAATATAATGGGAAATAAATTGCACAAGAAAAAATAAAATAAATAAACAGGGAGGAAAAAATAAAATAAGGGGTGCAGGAAGTGAAAAAAAATCAGATTTGAAAGAAAAGAGCCCAAAATGCATTGGGCCAGCGTGATTTAATCTGGGTCGCTCTGATTAATCAGAGGGCCCTGATCTGATCACAAGGAAAAATAGCCAGGACCGTCTGATTTAAAATCAAAGGGCCAAAGGGGCGAGGGTGCATGCTAACGCATACACCCATGCACACAGGATCCGGGAGGGTATAAATACCCATCCCTTCACAAAACCTTTCATTATTTCTTTTCTTTCTCTCTAATCTTCTCTCTTCTTTCTTTCTCTACCCTTCTCTCTAAAAAGTCAGCCGCCCCCTTTGCTTCCGGTGGCCGGAAAAAGTTTTTCGCGCGGTGGCCTGCGCGCCCCACCGCGCCGGAATTTTAAAACTTCGTTTTTTCCAAAAAAAAATAGTTTTTCTAAACCCTCTCCTCACTCTCTTCTCAAATCTACCCTTAGTTTTCTCAAAATCCTTTCAAAAAATCCTAGATCTACACTTAAAGTTTTAAAAAAATTTGAAAAAAACTACCTTTTTGTTCGTTTTTGGTTCGGTTCCGTGTTTAGTGTGTTCGGCTTTGCTGTTTGTGTCGTGTGGGTCGTGTGCGTGTGTTTGATGCGTGCGTGTGGTTGTTTTGGCCCGCGTTTTTGGTGTTGTTGTGGGTGGTGTGAGGGAGGAGTGGTGTTTGGGTGCTGTTGAGGGTTGGGTGAAGCTCGTGTTTTGGGTGTGTGAGGGGTGGTGGAGTGTGCTGGCCGAGTTGTATTAGGGGGGGAGTAGTGGCTCGCGCGTTTGGGTGTGTGAGGGGTTGAGTGGGCCGCGCCTTTGGGAGTAAGGGGGAGGGGAGGAAGTGGTTGTTTTGTGTTTTGGGTTGTGTTTGGTTACTGTTTATGTTTTGGTGGTGGAGGAGAAAGTGTATTTTTTTGTTGTGTTACTGCTGGTGTGTTCTTGTGTAGTGTAACTGTTCTTGATTTTTTCTGTTCTGTTCTTGTGTTTTTAGTGTTCTGTTAATCCTCTCTATCTCACTGTTTTATTGAAATTGGATGGACACAAAGAGGTTGTGTGCAGAGCTGTTGAGAGGGATCTGTGGCTTAATCAAAAAAATGGCAAGAAACCAAGCAAGAATGGACAAAAAAAAACTGATGGGAAAAGGATGGATCTGATGCAATTCTGATGGAGAAAGTGATGGGATTTGTTTTTTAATTAATTAAGTAATTAAAATAAATGATAAAAATGACAGCATAAAAAAAATAAATCAAAACAGAAAATAATTAAAAAAATAAAAACGAAATTAATAAAACTAAAATAAAAATGAAATAACAATAAAACTAAAATTATCACCTTTGAAAACCTAAATGAGGTATTTTAAAATACCTCCCTGCCGAAATTTCGTCTGAAACGACGAAAATTCTCGGCATTAAAAAGACGATTAAAACGAATCAAAACTGGGTCAAAAAATTGGGGTACGACACTCAGCCTTCAGATGTTGCCTTCAAACGCAGTCTTCAGACTCTGCCTTCAGAAGCACCCTTCAGACGCAGTCTTCAGACTCTACCTTCAGAAGCTGCTTCTGACCCAGTTTTGCTTCAGACTTGCAACAAAGCTTCTATGTTTTCCTTCTTGCTCTTAGCTTGTTCTTCCATAACCAATATTGATTATCAAACATTAAGAACATGGTTCTGCACAACTTAGAACAAAGCATTAGCAATACCAATTTTCTTTTAACACTTTGTTATCATCAAAACCTTAAAGAGAGTTATTCATACATTTTGTTCCAACAACATACACCAATGAACAATAGGGGTACTGCGTATTTGAACTTATGGTCTAATAAATTTTTGTTCTTGTCGTTCTTTAATCATTGAAAGGGTTTTTATTTACAATGAAATGAATGTCAATATTTTTTAGCCAAATACTATATGCAGTCATTTAAGTTAGATCTTTATAACAAGTTGGTTATTTAAATTTTTTTTGTTACAAATTGGTACTATAAGTATAACGCCACGATCTCGAGACAAATTTAAACAAACAAAACATGCATATTTCACACATCGGGACATTAATACTTCAACAAACCACTCATCATGTAACATAATATGAAAGTCAACTCTAACATAACATAGCACAGCGGAATTATCATGTAATCATACAACTCATAAGTGTCATGTCTCAGTCATGACATACAAATCAAATTAATATCTCAACAAATTTTATCATAAGATCACATGGCATCAAATCAATAAACAAATCCCCACATCCTAATCAGAGCTCCTAATGCTAGACTCCAAAGTAGATAAACTCGAGTAGGTAAAGCCGTCCTCGACATACTCACGGAATATGCTACTCCTCAACCTGCACGTCTACATCCACAAGGGTTGAACCCAAAGATGAGGCGATTATGAAATCACTAGAGGGTAAAATAAATGCTCAACATAAGAGAATAATAAACGCATGTATGTAAGGCAAGTAACATCAATAAAATCCTAACCCCACAGGGGCTCTAGGTCGTCTACAATTAAAATCCTAACCCCAGAGGGGCTCTAGGTCGTCTACAATTAAAATCCTAACCCCACAGGGGCTCTAAGTCGTCTACAATTAAAATCCTAACCCTGCAGGTGCTCTAGGTCGCCTACAATCAAAACCTTAACCCCACAGGGGCTCTAGGTCGCCTACAATTAAAACCCTAACCCCACAGGGGCTCTAGGTCGCATACATTTGAATCCTACAAGGACCTCAGGTCGCCTACGGGCCACGCATTAAAGCGCCCAAAGGACTTTAGGTCGCCTCCAAAAGAAATTGTAACGCGCCATGATAGAACACAAACAAATAAGGAAAATAAAGCAACATTCAGCTGAGGACAATAAAGTAACAATCATGTCATAAAAAAGAGCATAACGTTAAATTAAAATTGTGTAGCAACATTGTCAAGTGTTACAAACGATCGTTACAACAAAAGGAACAAATACGGATAAGTTTACATAAAAACGGCCTAAGGCTCATCTACCAGGGCGCCATCTTAAACTATCTTAAGAAGGATCAAGGCTGGCTAAACCTACGTCAGGAAAGAGCAGAGCCATTTGGTCTTTGGCACGCTCGAAGCCTTAATCAAAACTCTCAGCTCTCAGCCGCCTCAAACTTGGCCTCCTCCACATTGCCCTCCAGCTGGGCGACTCTCTGCAAATCCTCCTCTGCGTTTGCCTGCAGGCGCTTTACTTCCTTATCCAGTTTCTCCAGTTCCGACTTCAACCCGTCAATCTTCCCGTCATAGTCAGACTTCAGGGAATCCGTCGCCTCCTTAACGGCGCCCTCTTTAGCCCGCTCCGCCGCCTTCAGTTCCTCCTCCAGCTTCGTCACTCTCTCCTGTAGTGGCGCCATCTCCAGCTTATACTTCTCCCCCATCGCATCCAACATAACAACAGAGCGCAGACAGTGCATGCCCACATCCCTCATCATCAGAGGAAAAGTACCTTGTCGCCCAGCCTCCACGTCCGCCGGGTATAAGCTCATCTTGTTCTTCACATACGCTTCAAAATCGAAGCCGCGGTCCCAGAATGACTCGCCCGTATCACTACCGGCATCCTCGTTCGACGTCGCCTTCACAACCTTGGCCTTCTTTGGCGATAACGCTGCCACTACTTCGCCACCGTTCGGGTTTGACGTCGAGTAAGCTTTCCTTTTTGTTTTCCTCAGGATGATGCCAGAGGGGTCGCTGGTGACGTGTCCCCCCGAAGCTTTTTCGCCTTCAGCTCCTCCAAATACTTCTTCCTCTCCGCACCAGACATGGGCGCCATAGGCTCTGCAACGAAAAACAACAACGACACACAGAAACAAGAACAACGTCAATAAAAACTCACACAAAAAATACACGAATACAAAGTATGACAAACGAAACTCACGCATATAAGACTCCAAAGATACAAGGTCCCCCTCCTTATTCAACAACTCTCTAATATTCAAAGGGAGAATTTTCTCCAGGAAAGCCACTACACCCTTCTCATAATCATCAAGCTTCCCATATTCGTATCTTGTCACCGATGCAGGGTTACTCGTCCAACAGAGGGGAAACTATAACTTGCCATCCACCTTCACGGCGACCGCCTTGCACCCTTTAGCCCCCCTCGTCCTCAGGAAAGTCTCCCTCCAATTTTTATAGTGAGAGGCATACGGCAGAAACAATCGCCTGTTTGGATGTGCACTTACAGACACCCACGATAGCTTACTCACTCCTTTCGTCCCATAATATATGAAGAACACGCCAAGGGAAGGCTGAAAACCCAACCCCTCACACAAGATTTCAAACGCCCTGATAATCGCCTAGCTGTTTGGCTGCAACTGAGATGGCGCCTCGTTGAGAGTCCTTAACACGTCCACTTCAAAAGGAGTGAACGGATACCTCACTCCAAGATCCTTGTACACCGTCGAATACATGTGGAAGATCTCGTCCTTCACTCCTCTAGGGCGGCGAAGGTAAACCTTCTCGCCAGGACGACATGGCTCCAAAACCACGTCGTCCTCATTTCCCGTGGACGAAACGCAGAGCTTGCTCCGAAAAAACGCAACGCGTTTCTCAGTCGTATAATAGCTCTCAGAGGCCATAACGTCCTCCGCGAACGTCTCCCCATCTGAACCACTGGACGACATAGAGTAACAAATCCCCCTTCTACACAAAGGCCCTGGGGAAGACTAAAGCAAAATGCAATCAGAAGATGCGCTACTGTCCTCACTCTCACTCTCAGAATCGCTAAAAAAAAGCGCCAGAACTGAATGGCCATAATACCCCTCCTCAAACACTACCCAATCGATTGACCCATCTGGCCTTTTGGCATGCTTAATGCTATCCCTCCATAACCTCCTCCTCTCAACCTCAGTCACAGGCTCAACTACCCACCCCGTATCATCACACTCCCTAATCAAAACCATAACAGAAAGCACAACACAGAAAACGAATATAGACAAATACTGTCGAAGAAAGCTTCACAGAAGGAGGAAAGGCCGGACGTAATCGAACAGATGACAGAATCACCAAAGCAACGTTCCCGCGAGAAAGCCGAAGACAGAAATGTATGGAAAGAGAAAGTAGAAATGGAGTAAAGGAAATACAGCAGGTTATGGAGTAAATGGAACCTCGAAAACCGCAAAGCTAACACTGATTGGGACACAACTTCTGAGGGCGACCAGATTATGACACGTCACGACAAGTGAACATTCGTTGAATCTCATCCGTCCAAATCGAATCTGCGAAACCATCAAAGGTCGCGCCCTTCGCCTCATCCCGCCTAAATCCACACCGCCCTCAATCTAGCGTGGCGCACGCTGGGCTACAACACCTCACTATCCAAAACACTTCGCCTCGTCCCGACAGCTCGTGTTTGTTGGGCTATAGGCCATCTGGAACGGTACACAAGACATAGTCGCTATTTTTTCATCAAAATGTTGGGCCAGCACCCACGAACAAGTTGGGCTAGTACCCGCAAACATGTTGGCTGGCACCTCTCACAGACCTAGGACAAACACCTCGTCCACCGAAGCCCAGCGACGGCTGGGTGACAACAACTGAACTTGGAGGAACAGTCAAACACTTCGCATTGTCCCAAAGCTCGTGCTTGTTGGGCTGTGGACTATCAATCTTATCATTTAGGGCACAAAGCCCTCTAGAAGGGCTTGGCGCCCTCGCGCAAGGGCTCATCACCCTCCATAAGGGCCAGCTAGGCCTTAGGCTAGCCCGCAAGGGGCGCCGCCTCAGGAAGCTTCTAGAAGCCTTTAGAACGCTCCAGATAGCTCTAAGCGTGGCTTTGGGCCCAAGCCACTGGAAACCAAGCCCACGCAGGGCTATAAATACCCACTTGAGAGACATTATCAAGGCATCACTAAAACAGACTGAACCCTAGTTTTCTAGATTGTACTTTCTACAAGTACAACATGTCTGGTTACATAACTCAACATACATATCACATTCATATACAATCATAATTTCAATCGCAATCTTCAATCATATATCAAACACTTAAGATTCATCAAGTATCATCAATTCATTTACGACCCAATCACAAGAACTCATCAATTAAGCATTTACCACATAAATGTACAAGTTCACACCAAAACATTACCAAACACGACTCATGTGTATGTAATGCGCCTAGAAACTCTAAATGCATGTGGTACCGGGTTTTGGATATCAGAATTATTTTACCGAGTGATCCCATCGTCGCTGGACATGACTCATGAATGGATGCATGATCATATATTCGACTCACATTAAGTACACATATGACTCGACAACAACAACAACAACATCATCATCATTAACATATATTCTCTCATATGATTAAACATTGTCGCTTTTTAACATCATCACTTATCATAAAAACTTTCATATGATCAAACATCGTCACTTAATACATAACACGTATCATCATCACGCATCATCAATATCATCATCAATAGCATCATCAATAACATCATCAATATCATCATCAATATCGTGTGTAAACAACAACATATCATAGTCATCACAACATCAAGTGTTTACAATCTTCAACATTCTCATAATTCAAGTTTCATGATTTAATCACACAAACTACACCATCATTCATTAATCCACTTCTTAAATCATATTACGGCACCATTCATATCATCATATACATTTATCAATCTTGCATACATTTATATGACTCAAAATAGGATTTCCATGTTCATTTCACAACTTCGCATTTTCGTCTCAAAATCAACAATTCAATTCAATTCAATGAAAGTCATCAAAGCTTATGGTTAATTCATCAAAACAACATCAAAACGACACAAAAGGAATGCCCAGAGATGTTCGAAAACATCCCCTAAGGACCAAAACGCACAGAACAACACATGTTGTTCTGCCTCAGATCGCTACAGCGAGAAGCCTCTCGCTACGGCGAGCAAGCCCAGAACAGGGTTCCTGTTACTGGACCTCGTCGCTACAGCGAGCAGGAGCTCGCCACGGCGACAGGTTCCAGAACAGGTTTCCCCTATTACGGGAACACCTCTAGAAAATCACCCAAAAATCCCATTTTTCATCCCAATTGGCCCAAAATCATTTTATAAACAATAACCATGATCAATACATTGAATTGAACAATGGGTACACAAGGAAACATCAATTGACATGAATTCCAAAGGTTTTTCGGTAAATTTTCAAAGTTCGTCTCAAAAACTCATCTTTCTCAAAAACAACTTAAAATCTCAAACAGAACTTTACAGCAACAATTCTAGCTTTCTAATCATATCAACATGTTCATAATCATTTAATCAACATCATGAATTAACCCAAAACTGATTATATCAACAATTCACCCAAATTCTCCCAAATTAAGCAGTTTTCACATAAACAACAACCACAATTCCAACTTAACCCAAACAACATAACTTCATGATTAAATCTTATAAACACATAATCATACTCATAATCAACTCAATTAAGCATAATCAACACCAATTATCATGTTTCTCATCAAATTCACCAAATTTCACAAAGTCCACAAACCACATAATCAACCATGAGTTTTGATGAAGTAAAAGCAAGAAAACAACAACTTAACATATACTTAATTTAGTCATCAACAGAGTGCACGAAAATTAACACAATTAATCATGGATTGTTGAAAGACTAGATGATACTTAAAACAATTCTTCTCAATCTCGACTAGATGATACTGTAGTCTGCTAAAATTATTAAGCGGGATATTACGGTTAGCCTCATGGATTGTTGAATTTTTCTCTTAGTTTCCAATCTTTGAGCCTAAAATAATTAAAAAGTATTCTTTGGTGCCTTACTTTTGAATGAAAACTAATCATACCTTTTAGAATGGAGCAACCGAGCACAAAAAGAATATGAAAGAAATGTCTCTTGAGCTTTAATATACAATTGTTTTGTTTGAAAACTAGTGTGTGACCCGTGCCGTTGCACGGGATAACAATTAAGTGGGATAATCCCTCATTACCTGACTATTATCAGACAAGAAAAGATAAAATAGAGTATAGTTTTATGTATTATAAATGCATATCAAATAAATAAGCTCATTCAACAGTGCAATAAGATATACAAAAGAAACTTTTCGACAAATAATTTTATTGCATAAATACGAACCACAATTATTTAATAATTTTGCAAAAAAAATAAAAAAAAATAAACATCGATCAACAATCACAAACCAGCTAATCTCCGTCGCAACAAATGATTTTTTTTAATTAGCAAAATAAGGATTTAAAGTATACGAAAATAAAGATAATGTGACAGTTAGAATAACAACAATAGGCTAATAAATACCCAAATCGCACAAATGAAAAAATAAAATAAAAGTTGTTACGTATTATGAAAATATATCGAAACAAATACGTTTATGTAACAATGTATTAACACGTACAAATAGAATCTTGATTACATTTTTTACCAGAATAATAGATACATATTTCCATACCGTAAAATGCGTGGCCACAGTTACTGGAATATTTTGTAAAACAAAAAAAAACCCCTATGACCAACATTTGTCGAGAATCACAAACCAGTCTAATCTCCAAATTGAGTTCACTAACCCCATGAAACTAACATTCTACCTCATCTCAGTATAATTCACCGGCCTCCACTTAAATGTTGGTAGAAGTAAAGTTGCAAATAAATACTATTAGTCGCGGTTCCCCATCATAAATCTCCAATCAAACACAAGTCTACATGTGATATTAATCTTTTACGCTTTTATAATGTCTTCGTGCACAAAGAACTCTATTCCAGGTTGCCAAACAAAAAGCCCAAATTAATTATAATAGAGAAATGATGAAGATTGTGACACAAAATTATGCATTCCCCTCTTTTGTCCTCCTTTTTTAAGCCTCTTAATAATGTTAATAGCATCAACTTCTTCATGTCTTTCCAACAGTAACCTATAACATTAATGCATTGTGTTGCTACATTGCCTAAAATCAAAGTATATAAGATTAAGAAGATTATATATATATATATATATATATATATATATATATATATATATATATAAGACAATAGTGACAGATTGACCAAGACAAAATAGACAGCCAAGTAAAATAAAATAATCACTCACTACCAAAGATATAAACATAGAGACTATGTATTTTTGGTATGTTTATGTTTGAACCTATTGAGATAAGGAGATTAAGTAAAAACGCCAATTTCTTCAAATTTAAATACAAAAAGTAACAATAAGAAAAAAAAACATGGAACCTATGAATAGACATAAACTGGCTAATAATTGATTTTCATCAGTTATAGTTTTCGACATATTTATCAATCCTTCTATGTTACATTTGGTTGAGCAATTGTAACATTGTTAGTGTTGTTCTTTCTTGTTCGAATGATGTGGAAAGTTGTCTGGCTCCTTGAGACAAAGCATCAACCTGAAATGAGACACGAACATAAACACTTCACTGAGCGAAACCTCTAAAATCACAATTTATGCATCCTCTAAAATCTCTAAAATCACTGAGCAAAATATTTATCTTAACAAAGCAGACAACAACAATGGGCATTCCTTGCCTATCAAATGAGAAGCATCGTTCCTCTTTGACGACACCAAAAAAATTAGCAAAACATATCAATCAATTAATCAATATTTTGTACAAATTTAACATAAAATCTACTCAATAAAATTGTGAACAACTTGAAAGATTTCATAGCTGGAGAGTGAGGTGTGTAAAAGACATTGTGACTCTATCAAGTATTTATAGAATTCTAAAGACAACAACAAATTTGAAGGAAAAGAAAGATTCTGACTTGAACACAATCACTTCCAGTTCCAAACTACCCTGCAATTCAACCAATCAACCAACAATGTTCAAATTGGTGTTCAAACCTAGCTGGGAATTTGTCGCAATGTAAAATATGAAGGAAAGAGGATGATAATTCTTTAAATAACATATTCATTTCCAGATATATGTTTGTTGTATAACATTTTCAAAATTTTCAAAATACTCACATAGAACAATAGTGTTAAATAAATAAAACTGAAATAGAAATACCTTATGAAGACTTTCTCCACACCAAGTTTCTGCAAAAAAAAAACTCGGAATGAAAGAAAAGCAAGCTTTCTTGGTATAAACCCTAAATCAAACATTTAGAATGCATGTAAAAACTAAAATGCTTAGATCCACAACTACAGAGTAATATAAAGTAAAAGGACTAAAAAATATAAAAGAGGAATTACCTTGTCATCTATGAACTTGGACCAGAACCGAGCTAATGATTTTTGGTAACGATCCTGCACACAAATAACTTATCTTGTCATGTTCCTAAACTGATTGCTTCACATAATAGTTTATACAATATTCACATCCACCTCCAATAATTTGTGATAAAGAAATGACCATGGAATCTTGACTTGAATCAAGAGCAGCTTCAACAACCTTATCCCCCTCCTCCTTAATGCTCAACTATTTTAGACAACTAAAATCACCCATGCTAGCTGTATTTGTGCATAACCAGCCAACAACCAAAATTATCTGTCTTCCTACTTCCATCTTATTTCAACCTCAGCAAATAAGCAAAAGCCTCCATACATGTTATTAGCCAAATACCTTGCAAAAGCAGTTCTGAAACTTCAAAAATGAACACCAGTTCTTTTTTTCTTCTATCTTTATCACCAATACAAACCTCTCTTGCAAATTTAATTGTGTTGTATATGGATGAATTAGAAAAAAAATTACATTGTTTCAGAAAAAACTTACTTCTATCTCATGTTATTCAAACTCATTATCTAGAAGGTAGGAAATGAAATAAAGATATAATAAGTCTCATTGTAATTCATTGCTAGTTATAAATTATAAATAAATTGATAAATCAAATAAGCTGAAGGCATATTGTACACAAGCAATGGTTAATTCAAAAATAAGATAGCATCATCATATGAAATTTGAGTTTAAAATAAGTCAAAAAGGAAAAAGGAGCAGTACATGCCAAAAACAACATATGCAGACTTGGTGATTGGAGTTACTTCAAATCGCTATAAAAGCATCATAACTTAGAATTTAGACAAAAACAAAAATATCAAGATCAAATGCATACTTGGATTTACTCACACTTCATATTTGAGTCCACACACATACTTTATGTCGTACCTTTGGGAGTTTGTTGTTCAGCATCCTTGTTGGCGCAGACTGAGAACTTACCATGCTCACAAGAGAAGAACCTGAAGTCATCATTGTAGCAGGAATGTAGACACTGGAAATTCAGAAACTTCAGGTGATGTTGATTGAATAAGGTCAGTGCATAGCCAAAAAGCAAGGCTAAACTCATCGTGATAAATCAAAAGTAATTAACAAATTGAAGGTTATCTTTGTAATTTATTTGTTACATTAGTCTATGAAAAATAGTTTCATGCCTATGAAAAGTAAGCAATTGAGATTCCATACTTTGTTACATTAGTCTATGAAAAACAGTTTCATGTCTTTCTAATTCAATTCAATGAGAACGCACAAAAATAACCCTTGAACCCAGAAAAAAAAAACGTAGGCAGAGATAAGCAAATCAATATATCCAAAGAAATAGGCATGAAAAATGAGAAATAAAGGATTGAAAAGACCTTTGGTGGATGTGAACCTTTGTGACATTGAATGGTTGAGATAAAGGAGATGAAAGGTAGACCCCCTTACAAAAAAAGATCGATTATATATCAGTAAAAATAACATGAATTGTAAAAACAACAAACATATCGCATATGGGAAAACAAACAGAAAAATGATTAAGAGAGAAATAGATTGTAATCTATAAACTGGAATGAAAGCAAAATTGTAAACATTGGGAAAACGGAGAGAAAATAGGATGGAGAAGTCCAAAAGAATGCTATGAACACAACCACGAAAGAGAATGCTTATTAAGCAAAACAAACCTGGTGCGGACAAATAGGCTTGACATGAAGCTCCTTTGCAACAAAAAAAATAAAGTCAAATACACAGAACACGTGTGATTAATTATACACAATAAAACCAAAACGAAATAAAAAAATAGGGTGACAAATCTCACCTAGAAAAAAAAAACGTAGGCAGAGCACAACAAACCTCACATATCTTACTATCCAATATAATCTGCTAAATCTACACATACATGATAAAAGTTGCACTCGTTATCATAATTTTTATCTCCCTCTCTTGGCAAATAAATCTGCAGAGCAAAAGAAAGAAAGATAAATATAATAGGGTGTTAAATTTGAATAGATCATTTAGAAATTCAACAATCTTTGTATCAGGATTTGGATTGGGTTTATGACAAAACAAATCAAAAACAAATAAGCAAATTTATTGAAATATTCATGAATAAAAAAAGTAACAACATCAAACCTGGTGATACTAATGTTTATTAGTATTCACTGCAGCATTTTATCAAACACATTGTGTGCATATATGAAACTGAAAAACAACAACACAAATTCAAAGATATGAGTAAATTAGCTTTCAAATGCACACACAATCCATATGCATAACAAAAACATCAATAACTGAATCACTAAACTATATATTGTTGATGTGAAATAAACAAAAATGCAAGATTTGAAGAAGATGCAACAATGAAAAATAAACACAAAACATGATAAAGAATGGGTATACCTTGTGAACTTTTATAGCAAACGAAAATCACACAAATTAACAATCAGATTCCATCCCTCAGAGCCCTATGTGAAGATTATTGATTATTGATTGTGAGATGAAATGAACACAACAAACACCATTTTATAGCAAAAAGAGGGTACCTAAATTTCATTTTTTATACACGCAATGTCAGAATCAATTAAAAGAAAAGAAGGGGAAAATCAGTATCTCTGACCCATTGCCAATATTTTCAAACTTCCTGACACAGGGTAATTACCTTTTGAGCAAAAATTCCAGCAAATCAAGTAAATATTGAAGTTCTATGACAGCTGCAGAAACCACAAATCACCTTAGTTTTATGACAGCTGCACTAAATACCTTCAAACCCACAAAAAAAAAAAAAAACAGCGCAGGAGTAGCACCTACACACCTTCAGAACCCAGAAAACTGACAGGAAATCAGCGCCAAACGCGGAGAAGGGCGGAACTCACCAGAAGTTGAAGGAACAGCAAAATCGGACTTAACTCCTTTGTAAGATTTATAGATTACGCTTGATGTTTCTAATGAAAAATGAAACAATCAAAAGAAAAAATAAATAAAAGGGGATACAATAAAAAAAATGAAAAGAAGTATGATGAAAATGGAAAACGAAAAAAGATACAAAAAGCTCAAATGGACTATATCTCAATTCAAAAGTTTGTTTAAGATGTTTGGACTCATATTTATGAAAGGTTATCCAATTTGGTTGAAAAAGAAGAGAAATTTTTTATTAACCCTTTAGAAAAACCATTTCATGTTTCTAAAACTATCACAACTTACAATCACCTCAAAAGAAAAAAAAAAAAAAAACTATCCCACCTTACGGTCTTAACCATGGTCCCTTTAAAACCTTTGTAAATTGCCTTTTTGAAAAGGTTATTTTGATAAACCAATTCTTTCTTAAGTTATTTTACAGATTTGCTAAGGAGCATAATATTATTATTAAATACTATATACTTTAGAGTTAAAAAATGTTTCTATAGTCAAATATAAATATATTATTAAATATTATATACTTTAATGTAAACAATTATTCCCTTTCATATATATATATATATATATATATATATATATATATATATATATATATATATATATAGAGGATGGATCAAATTACATCGATATTACACCGCTTGTTATCATTTTACTTGATGCATATTTTTTAAACTTGACTGTTGGATTGTAAGCTAAATTACACTGATGTAAGTTTGTATCATATAGATCATCCACATAAAATTTGACACAACTCTAAAATCATTTGATATGTTATTGAGTCTCATCAAGATCAATAATGTTCAATAAAATTGCATAAACCGTTAATCTTGATGGACCTAAATGACATATCAAATGATTTTAGATTTATGTCAAATTTTATTTGGATGATCTATATGATATAAACTTACAATCCAACAGTAAAATTTAGAAAAATATGTGTCGAATAAAATAATATCGTGCGGTGTAACATTACATTGTGTATAATTTGATCCCCGGTTGAACAAACACTTGACATATGTCTCGTTGTTTGGACAATCGTCATTCTTTTCAAACTTCACCAAAAAAATACATTTTAAGTTTCAACAATAAACTTGAATGAAAAAGGAGTGGTTTGACGTATGTCTCTCCATTCCCCGATTGAACAAACACTTGACGTATGTCTCGTTGTTCGGACAATCGTCATTCTATTTTCAAAAATACAAAACATAAAACAAATCCAACACACCAAAAATAATTTTTGGCCCCCCGTGGTCAATTCAAACCATTTTTGGCCCCCCGTGGTCAATTCAAACTATTCTTGACCCCCCGTGGTCAATTGAACTTTTTTATGGCCCCCGTGGTCAATTCAAATTAATTCTTGACCCCCCCCCATATATATATATATATATATATATATATATATATATAGTCCGAAAGTTCATTTTTTTTTTCAACAAAGAAAATTATAGTGAAGAAAATGATTTAAATAAAATGGAAAATATACACACAATAATAAAGTTATATTCAAATCCATTTTCATTAATATTTCTATTACTTTTATATTTTTGTGTTGAATTTCTGTGAGAACATATTTATTATATTAAATTTCTTATATATTGTGTATATAGAAATTTATTTTTTTATTAAGTCGTGTTATTTCATCTCCCCACCTAAAATAAGTTTAATTTTATTGTCACTATATGTCCTAAATGCATATGACACTCAAAATACACAAACATGGGATCACCACTTCATATGATCTCATCAATTCATCTTAGCCAAAGATAACATCATCTACCATCAAAGGGAAGATACTTAAGATGCTTCATTAAATATCATTTGTGATACAAGATTTTTGAACGTCAAAATCAATCGTTTGAAAGGATCATTTTGAATCATTCAAAATTCATAAGTGACAACATGTAAAGTTATGTTTATACTTTGTACCTCAAACTAGGGATTCTTCCCTATGACTCATAATGTATATAATTTATAAAAAGTTATTTATATATTTATATATTTTAACACGCGATTAAATAAATTAATATAATTTATTAATAAAATATTATAAACTTATATATGAAATTCATAAATGAGTCTCAATAAATTTAAATTAATGACGAGAAAGAATTTTTACGAACTTTAATAAATGTAAATGTTTCCGGTTTTCTTATAAATATATACCTCTTCCTCCCCCTCTTCACATTATCACATTCCTCTTCAAACACAAATATTGTGCGATCTTAAGATTTGAACTCTATTCTCATAAATATTAGAGTTGGTAAGTATTTCATGATCACTCTCTCTCTACTTTTCGCTTAACTCTACTTCTCCATAAAATAGTTGAGATGACTAATGACTAGGAAAAGTATTTTACTAGACTCACCTAAATCTCTAAGGTTGGTTTTTTGTTATTTTTAGTTACTAGATTCACTCGCACACTCAAAGGAAGGAAAAACACAAAGATCGTCGATTTCTAAAGGAGAATAGGTAAAGAATAATCTTCACCATATCTATTTTACAAAAATTACAATGTTTGTAAATTTATTATGCCTCTGATGATTTTATACAACGATCGATATTGGTTATGATTTTCATAAATTTTAAAATAATATATATATATATGAATGAATGATAGTCGAGGTTAAGATTTGAGTTGATTGAATATAGTTGTATGCATAAATAATAATATAAAAAATGTACGCCTCAAGTAAATTTGTATAAGGTAACCTATTTTTTCTTTAAAATAAAACATTGAAAACTTGAATAAAATTTTACCCAACAATTTTATTTTTCTATTCCAAAATTAAAAATTTACCATCTCTCCCATCCGATCTAACCCCCAAAACCTCAATCATTTAAATTTGTGATACTTGATGGTTAGATTGATTGAAGTTGCGATTGGGTTTTGGAGATTATAAAAGTAATAGAGTAAAAATGAACAAGGTAAATATAGGGGGGGTCAAAATCGCACGATCAAGATACTAGCGAGTCCAAAAGTGTAACTAAGCCATGGTTTTTCAAGTATATATTTTATCCAAGAATAATTTGAGTGTCTCCTTTTTTTTATGTTAATGTATTTTAACTATTTTAAATGAACCCATTAAAAAGAGTATTTTGATCCATCGCCGGATAAAAACTTATTTAAATGAAAGTGATATTAAAGATATTTTAAAATATTGTACAATTTTGTTGTATTTATTTTCCTTGATATTCAATAATTTTTACATGTATAATTCATATGTATGATACATATATTTGTGTATAAAATATGTATCATTCGTGAAAATTCTTTTAGAACTTTACACATGTTTACTTGTCATGAATTCTCATAAAACCTTCAAAATGGTACAACTAGATATTGCATTTTGAAAAGATTTGCAAAAATATTTTAGTTATTTTTGCTTCTTATCTAAGTGCAAGTATCTTGATTGTTAATAATAAAATATGTTTCTCTTGAAATAAACGATTGTAGTGAAGAGAAGATGAAATGCTAATTAGGGATGATGTATTTAAAAAAAAATGAAATCAATTCATTTCCATTTCATTGTTTTAAAAAAATGAAAACAATTGTTCATTTCGATAGTCTAGTATGACCTTGTTAGAAAGTAAAATTGACACAAATATTAGAAAATGAAAATAAAAAATGCTTCTCAAGGTAAATCACCTAAAATTTTAGTTGTTGTTGTTGTTTTTTGTCCCAGTGCAAGTATCAATTCAAGAAATAACAACCATGGATCGACAACGTGTCTCAACAAGAAATAGTACAAGAAATCATGGTATAGTTTTGACATATCGTTGGAACAGAACAAGAAATATTTATGAATTGTATCGTCATAGGAGAGGTGAGAACCAACCTCCTTTGTTGGTCAGTGAGGACTGGGACATGCGCCTTTATAACAGAGATGCACCACTCATATTTCATGAACAAAACTTCAACAATTTGAGGCAACATTATCGAAGAGAAAACCTTGTAAGAATTACGATTGAAGAAGGAACACCAGACTCTATATGTTCCATTTGTCTTGAAGAGCTTCCCATTGGGTCAGAAGGAATTCAATTGTCCAGCCCATGTTGTCATGTTTACCACCAAGATTGCATTATGAGGTGGTTGAATAGGTCTAACACTTGCCCCATGTGTCGTAGGCCTGTCTCTTAAGGTTTTTACCTGAATTTTGATTCCATGCAATCATGATTTCCATGCATTCACACAAAATTTACATTACAAAGATCTGAACATATGATCTTATTAACTCAACAGTCACCAATACAATGACTGCATGAATGAGTGGAAATTGTGACCGCTGGGAATTTAAAATTTTCTCCAATATTCATATTTAAACTTTGTATTCCATAAACTATAGACTTAATTTCATTTATGCGAAATGGATTTGGTTGACTATTACAAACTCGGTTTATGTACATTGTGCATGTTTCGTTTTACTTATTAAATTTTATTTGTCTCTTCTATTTTTTATTTGATTGCTGTTTTTTTCTTCATATTATTAATTAAGTTTGTCTTTTTTTAATGTTTTTTCTCGTTAGTCGCTACTAAAAAAACAAAAATTAGTGAAGAAAATTTAGAGAAGAAAAATATGAAATCCATCTCTAATTTCGTCGCTACATTTTGTGACTAGGAAATTAATGACAAATTTCACTTTTTCCATCACTGATTTCCCTCTCTATTTTTTCTTTTTCTAGTAGTGAGTTATTAGGATATGTGCATTGTATATTTAATGGCATGTGTGAAAATATAAAACACAAGCATTACTTGCGCTATTGGATGGAATCTATATATGAGACTCCAACTAGCCGAGTTATAATAAATTGTTTTATTTTAATTTGTTTGAAAATTTTGATATAGAAAATGGTAAAATATATATGTCCACTACTCATGCTCCATGACATATATTTTTCAACTACAAGGAACTGATAAATTGGGGATTATTTGAAGTGATTAAGGGATGCTAGGAGATTTTGTATGTTTATAACAAAAATGGTTAAAAAACAAATTTAAAAGAAAGTTTATCTTTAAAATTAGATTAAGGTTTCAAGGGTCAGTACCAACGATGCCCAATTTAAATGCTTGCTGTGAATTGCATGCAAAAATAAATAAATCAATGTGGCACTTTGAACTTGTTGAAGTTGATTTTTATTAAAATTATGTAGAGGTCAACCAAAATTTCGTTATATAACCAAATAACACTTACCTTCACCAAAATAATTAAATATCATTTGCCTTCACCAAGATTTTGTTATATAATTAAAATATATATAAAAGTAAATAAATAAAAACATATAATATGATAATTTCATACAAAAACACATTATATATTAATGTTGTAGACATCTCAATAATAATAATAATAATAATAATAATAATAATAATAATAATAATAATAATAATAATAATAATAATAATAATAATAATAATAATAATAATAATACAATATTGCTTATAAAATGATGATTCAATAGTAATAATTTTTTGACACACTTAACAATAATTCAAAGCATATATCTAGAACAATCACTAAATAATAAATTTAGATAATTACAAGTGTAAATACCAATATTAAAGATATAAAACTTTTGGAGTATTAAAGAGAAATTAGAAACTTTATTAAGGTGTTGCTTGATTAAAATTATGCTGAATGTGTGGTTTATTGATAAATTGGATGGTGTATCATGTTTGATTTGTTGAATTATTTGATGATTGATGAAATTGTGATGTGAACTTTATGTTTGTGGTGATATATTGTGACAAATTGTATGATGTGAGATTATATGATGTGACCTTTATTATTAATGATTGTGATTTTATGAATTTGTGATGAACATATGTTGATTATCCCTTAGACAATGAGTTAGTGGTAGTTCTGAATTATGCTGCAGATGGTTCTCATAAGAAGTATCATAGGACAACGAGGGGAGCGATTAGTTGTTAGGGTCATGAGAGGAGATTATTGTCTCGGTCTTATTTGAGAAGTATACAACTCATGGGGTTGATATGATACAATATCACTAGAGAGAAGTATCATACCAAATGTGGCACAATATCACTAGATAGAAGTGACTACATGGTGCAATATCACTAGAGAGAAGCACACTCGCAACTGAGAAGTATTTGATCCATATGGTGTGTATGATGCAGTATCGCTAGAGAGAAGCATCATACTGGATGTGACACAATATCACTAGAGAAAAGCGACCACATAGTGGAATATCACTAAAGAGAAGCACACTCGAAATTATGCCATGGGGTGTAGTACAATATCGCTAGAAAGAAGTATTACACAGTGCAAGATCAAATGAGAGAAGTAGACTCATACTCGATCTTAAAATCTGTAGTGCAGTATTAAATGAGAGAAGCAGTACCCTCTATAGAGTGGTGCAAATTCCAAAGTCGTTGTCAATGATTTAGTATTAAGATATACTAATTGATTACTTCAGAGTTGAATAGTAATAAGGAAATAAAGAGATTATAGATTCTAAGAGAATGCATACCATCATTTGAGTTGTGGTTTAACTTGCTAGAAGTCGTGAACTATATTGATGTATTACCTTGATGTCCTATGTATAAAGTAATTTGTTGTGATACCGTTTGTACTTGATACCATGAGTTATGTTGATGTTGAATGCCAATGATTCTTGTTAAATGTGATTTGATATGATACAATGCTTACTTGTTAATTTTGTATATGTTTCTCATGTATTTTATACTATTAAATATTTTCAAAACTCACCCCTTAGTTGTTTGTGTTTGTCTAGCATGACCTTGCATTTGGGAAATTGTAGTTTCTTTAGGTTATGAGTCTTGGAGTGAAGTACATGCCTTGTCTGAAGACTTTGTTTTGTTTTCGTCTTGTTATATTGGGAAAATGGTCCACTCTAATAGGTGACATTGAGTTGGGATTAATTTGTTATATTTAAGCTCAGTACTTGTAAATCAAATTTGTAAAACCTTTGTAATTTTTAAATGTTAGTCATAAAGCCAAATTCTTCTTATTATTTTTTAAAAATAATTGAGTATGAATTGTATGTATTAGTTGTTATGTTCTTGTCTCAAATTTTTTTTGAAATTCTACAATTTTAATAGTACAAAGTGACTTAAATTTGATAATAATTAAGTAGATTATTTTGAGTTTTAGGGTGTCATAAATTCCCCACTTGTCTTACACCCTTTTTCCTAACCTTGTTCCTGAAGGTGAGAAAAACACAAGGTGGGTTGAATTGTGTTTTCTTTTGCTAAAATTTTTCTAAATGTTTATGAAAGTTGTTCAGAGACTGAAGCAGAAACATAGTTCAGTTCAGAGTTTGAAGCAGAGTTAAATTGCAGCGGTATGGAATCAAACACAGAGAGAGAAAGAAAGAAAGACACAAAGAAATTATATTGGTTCCTTCCATAAACCGAGAGCAGTCCAGTCCCTTTGCACTTCCTAGGGATTTCACTATAATCTCAAAGATTACAAATTTCTCAAGCACACAAGCAAGAGACTTCCTTTGCTTAATCACATAAGAAACTTCTAATGCCCAATCACAACTGAAAGAGACTTTTAACTATCTAACTTAATCAAATAAAAGATTGTTTGATTTTACACTTGATATACAATCAGAGGTGTAATACAATAAAATTCAAATGGACTCTGAGACTTAAGAATTTCTAAGATATAAAAGTTTATAAGAAATTCTTTAAGTGTTAATACACTATTGATTTTGACACAGTAAGGGCACTTGTAAATATTCAGAGAGTTGCCATTTTTCTTCAAATAAAAGATTGTTTGGTTTTACACTTGATATACAATTAGAGGTGTAATACAATAAAATTCAAATGGACTCTGAGACTTAAGAATTTCTAATATATATAAAAGTTTATAAGAAATTCTTTAAGTCTATTGATTTTGACAGAGTGAGTCTTCAGCTCCTTATATAGGGGAAATTCTGAGAGACGTTGAAGATTGCCAGCACATAAATTTGAGCCCTTCAGAAGCTTGATCCAAGACGTTAGAATATTGTTTGATTTGGTTAATACCGTTGAATATTCATTCAAAATTCTTTTTCCTTGAATTTCTTGTTTATTTTTGCATGTGGTCAGAAGGCGACAAACTGTACTATCCATATTCTGTGAAATTCTGGCCAGGCAATGATAAGAGACAAACAGAGTTATCAGGTTCTGAACCTAACAGGTTCTGAACAACACGCAGGGCACAATAGTTTGCAGAACAGAGCACAAACACAAACACACACAAGCAGCACATTAAAGTGCAGGAAAGTAAAAGGCACACAAGGTTTGTTAACCCAGTTCGGAGTAAACACCTCCTACTCTGGGGGATACCAATCCAGGAAGGAAATCCACTATTGGATTTAATCCTTAAGACTCAGACACTGACTCCCAGTTCTTATCCCAAGCAATTAACCTCCACCTAGTAAGACTTCTACCCAACTCTGAGTATTAGAATCCTCTAACTTCCTATTCAAGCAACTAAACCCAGCTACTTGAAACCCTTAATAAAAAACACTCTGTTTTTCAGAAAACTTCAAAAACACAACTTCATTCGTACCTAGAGGCTTAGAATGAATTACAACTCAATCAAACACCTAAACCAACTCTAACAGAGTGGTGCACAATAAAGCTAAAAGCTTAAAATACTAAGACTCAATTCTCTGATCTTAAACTCTATAAATTCGTGAGTCTTGAATAGCAGCAGCCCTCCTCTATTTATAGCCTTCAGTCTTGCAGCATAAATAACAAACTAATCTTCTGATTTGATTTGTTACTGAAATAAGATTGGTCCAATAATGTAACAAATAAAACTGCATCCAATCTTTGAAAGATTTAAAACAGAAAATACGACGATCATGAAACTGAACCAAATCTTCAATGAAATCTTCTCCAAATTAATCAACATTCTAGAAGCCATATGCGTGGATAAATCTTCAATAAATCTTGCAAAGATTCGCGTAGAACTAACTTGAAAATAACCAGCTTCTGATGAAGTCAACAGAAGTCAACGCGGGCATCAGAACCTGAACCAGCTTCTGAAGAAGTCAACAGAAGTCAACGCGGGCATCAGAACCTGAACAAGCTTCTGAAGAGCTACAAAACTTCTGAAGAAGCATTCAGCTTCTGAAGTCATTTTGAGCTTCTGAACAGCTTCAAAATGAAAAACTTCCAACTGAAGAAATGTTGTAGATGCGGAGATGCTTCTATTCAATACTTTGGTTTTGCCAAACAATGCAGCCAACACTAAAATACTCAAACAATCTCCCCCTTTGGCAAATTTTTGGCTAAAACCATCCAAGTTCTTCAATCTCCCATATAATCAACTCAGCAATGAAGAACTCCACAATTATACATCATAGCAATTATTTTAGGCAGCGGATTCAGCTATGTTAAACATCAGCTTCAGCTTCTGAACTCCTGAAGCACACAAACACAGTTACTCTGATCATCACAAACATGGTATCAGAGCTACTCCAAGGTATCAGAGCTACTGATCAACTCCTGATCATCACACACACTCCCCCTGTAACTCAGCTTCTCATACAAACTCCCCCTTACTACTGAACAGCAGAGATAGATGGTATCAGAGCTCAAACCAAAGCACAATTGTTCTTCAGAACCACACTTCAGGAGCTGAACACTAATGTTCTTCAGGACCACTACACTTCTACACTTCAGGACCACATCATCACTCAGGTATATAACAAGCTTGTACTCCCCCTGAGACACATATACCCCCTTGATCACATCTGAACATATAATGCTTGGTATCAGATCAAAACTAGTCACCTTCTGAATTAATGGCACAATTTCTGAATAACACTGACAGCTGAACATCTGAAATGCAGCAATACATCTTCTAATTCTTGGTATCAGAGCCAACAGAGTCAACACATTGCATAAGATAACACTGACAGCTGAACATCTGAAATGCAGCAATACATCTTCTAATTCTTGGTATCAGAGCCAACAGAGTCAACACATTGCATAAGATTTTCTCCCCCTTTTTAGCCACAAAATTCTGACAAATCATAGTCTTCATATAGGGATTAAAATCAGAACAGGTAACACAGATCTTGGAAAACATATCAGACTCAGACTCTGGTTCAGGATCACACTCAGCATAAGCATAACTGGCAGGTACTCTATCTTCCTCACATCCAGTTTGCAGTGATTGCTATAAGT
This sequence comes from Medicago ruthenica, assembly GCA_018208015.1. Classification (NCBI taxonomy): domain Eukaryota; kingdom Viridiplantae; phylum Streptophyta; class Magnoliopsida; order Fabales; family Fabaceae; genus Medicago; species Medicago ruthenica. The sequence continues at coordinate 65,419,796 of CM031372.1, read as the reverse complement.
CTTCATGTAGACACACCCCTAACTTGCTCCTTAAGTTTTCAAACTGTTTAGCATCCAAGGCCTTTGTGAAAATGTCAGCAACTTGTTCTTCAGTAGCTACATGTTCCAGCTGAATGACTTTATCCTCCACAAGGTTTCTGATAAAATGATGTCTGATGTCTATGTGTTTGGTTCTGCTGTGCTGAATTGGATTCTTAGAGATGTTGATGGCACTCAAATTGTCACAAAACAATGTCATAGTTCCTTGTTCAATGTTGTACTCCTCCAGCATCTGCTTCATCCACACCAATTGTGAGCAACTACTTCCAGCAGCAATATACTCAGCCTCAGCAGTTGACAATGACACACAGTTTTGTTTCTTGCTGAACCATGAAATCAAGTTATTTCCTAAGAAGAAACAACCTCCTGAAGTGCTCTTTCTGTCATCAGCACTTCCAGCCCAGTCAGCATCACAAAATCCCATCAATTCAGAACTTGAACTATGTGAATACATGATTCCATAGTTACTAGTGCTATTCACATACTTCAGGATCCTCTTCACCTGAGTCAGATGACTCATCTTAGGATCAGCTTGATATCTTGCACAAACTCCAACAGCATAAGTGATATCAGGTCTGCTTGCAGTTAAATACAATAAGCTCCCTATCATGCTCCTATATTGACTTTGATCTACTGATATTCCATGTTCATCCTTAGTCAACTTCAGGTGAGTAGCAGCTGGTGTCTTCTTATGAGCAGCAGATTCCATTCCAAACTTCTTCACTATGTTCTTGGCATATTTACTCTGTGAAATGAAGATTGTATCTTCCATTTGCTTGACTTGTAGTCCAAGAAAGTATGTCAGTTCACCAACTAAGCTCATTTCAAATTCTGACTGCATCTGCTGAACAAACAATTTGACCATCTTCTGAGACATCCCTCCAAACACTATATCATCCACATAAATCTGAGCAATCATCAGATTCCCATTTTCATCTTTCACAAACAAAGTCTTATCAGAACCTCCTTTTCTGTAACCTTGAGCCACAAGAAATTGAGTCAGCCTGTCATACCATGCTCTGGGTGCTTGTTTCAATCCATACAAGGCCTTCTTCAACTTGTACACGTGTTCTGGAAACTTAGGATCCACAAAACCCTTAGGCTGTTCAACATACACTTCTTCTTGCAGATAACCATTCAGAAATGCACTCTTCACATCCATCTGGAATAATTTGAATTTGAGAATGCAGGATACTCCTAACAGTAGTCTTATGGACTCTAGTCTAGCCACAGGTGCAAAGGTCTCATCAAAATCAAGTCCCTCAACTTGAGTATAACCCTGAGCAAACAACCTTGCCTTGTTTCTGACTACAGTACCATTTTCATCTGTTTTATTCTTGAATATCCACTTAGTGCCAATCACATTCAACCCTTCAGGTCTTGGAACCAGATCCCACACTTCACTCCTTTTGAATTGATTCAACTCATCTTGCATTGCTTCAATCCAAAATTCATCAGTTAGGGCTTCTTTCACATTTTTAGGCTCAACCTTTGACACAAAACATGAATCAGTAGCAGCAGCATCTGATCTCCTGGTTCTGACACCTTGATCTAAGCTTCCAATGATTAAGTCTTTAGGATGATCCTTCTGAACTCTAATTGATGGCCCTTTATTGGTAGGATCATGTTCTGGATGAACTTCTGCATCTTCAGACTCTGAATGCTTTTCTGCTTCTAAGGTTTGTTCTTCTGATACTTCAGACTCTGGAACAACTTCAGGTTCATTCTTTTCATTCTCAGCAGACAGATCATCAATCACAACATTTATGGACTCCATCACAACCTTGGTTCTGGAATTAAACACCCTATAAGCTCTGCTGTTCACTGAATAGCCCAGAAATATGCCCTCATCAGACTTAGGATCTAGTTTTCTTCTATTCTCTCTGTCAGCCAAGATATAGCATCTGCTCCCAAACACATGGAAATACTTCATAGTTGGCTTTCTTCCTTTCCATAATTCATACAAGGTACAAGTGGTTCCCTTCTTCAACGTAACTCTGTTATGAATATAACATGCAGTGTTCATGGCTTCAGCCTAAAACATATATGGCAGCTTCTTAGCATGCAGCATAACCCTTGCACATTCTGCTAAAGTTCTGTTCTTCCTCTCAACTACACCATTTTGCTGAGGTGTGATAGGTGCAGAAAACTCATGCTTTATACCTTCAGAAGCACAGAATTCTGAAAAGCTCTTGTTTTCAAATTCTTTGCCATGATCACTTCTGATTCTGATAATCCCACTGTCCTTCTCTCTTTGTAGTTGAATGCACATCTCTATAAAGACTTCAAAAGTGTCAGATTTTTCTCTAACAAAGCTGACCCATGTATATCTTGAGTAGTCATCTACCATTACAAATGCATATCTTTTTCCTCCAATACTTTCTACTTGCATAGGCCCCATTAAATCCATATGAACAAGTTCTAGTACTTTAGTAGTTACCTGGTGAACTAATCTGGGATGAGACTTTCTTGTTTGTTTTCCAATTTGACAATCACCACAAACACTGTCCTCATTGATCTTCAGATTTGGTACACCTCTGATAGCTTCAGTACTTAGGATTTTCTTCATGCCTTTCAGATGCAGATGTCCCAGCTTCTGGTGCCAGAGTTTGACTTCCTCTTCTGCGCTCATGAGACAAGAAGTCAGACTTCTTTCTTCTTCAGAAACCCACAAATAACAATTGTCTTTGGATCTGCACCCTCTCATCTGAATCTTATCTTCGTGATCAGTAACAATACACTCTAGTTTGTTGAAATTAACCTTCAATTCTTGATCACAAAGTTGGCTAATGCTGATCAGATTAGAAGTTAATCCTTCCACCAGTAGCACATCATTAAGTCTGGGCAAACCTTCACTGATCAAATCACCAATACCCAGAATCTGACCTTTTACACCATCTCCAAATGTCACATAACTTCTGGAGTATGATCTGATATTGCTCAGTAGCTTCTTCACACCAGTCATGTGCCTTGAACACCCACTATCAAAATACCAATCTTCTTTTGAAGTGGCTCTCAAAGAAGTATGAGCTATAAGACCTACATTCTGAACTTTGGGCTTCCAAACCTTCTGAACATTGTGTCTGATAGCAGCTGGTTCAACTCTTCTATACTGAAAATGTTCAGGATACCCATACAGTTTGAAGCAGAATGGTTTGATGTGCCCTTTCTTTCCACAATGATGACAGATCCATGTTTGATTCCTCCTCCTTCTGTTTCTGAAAAATTTCTGGGGTTGCTTCTGAGGTAGCATCTGAACATGCTTCTGACCTTGCATCTGGGCTTTCTTCTGAGGTCTCTTCTTTGATGTTCCAGCCATAGAATCATGAGTTTGAGTAGCAGGAACAAAACTCATCTGTTTAGGAATCTGAGTCTGATCAACAAAACCTAAACCAGTTTTTCCTTGTTGCTGATTCCCCAAAATGTCCTCCAACTTATCAGTAGCAGAGTTCAACATCTTCACTTGCTTCTTCATTTGATCAAGTTGGGAGTTCCGTTGGTTCACTTCTTCTTTTAAATCTGAATTCTGCACTAACAGTTCACCTTTTTCAGCCTCCAATTGAAGAATAGTCTCCTTCTGATCCAAAACTTGTTTGCAAACCTCAGCACTTCTGGTATACAGCTTCTTGTAGTTATCAGCTAGTTCATCATATGAGGTTTTAGCAGCTTCAGACACATATGAGGCTTCAGACTCTGAGTCAGACTCTGAAAAAGTCTCAGACTCTAAAACAGCTTCTTTCTTCAAGATAGCTCCTGACCTCACTACCAGACCAGTGTCACACATATCAGATTCACTAACATCATCATCTTCAGAACCATCATCAGACCATGCAACAGCTAGGCTCTTCTTCTGTTTCTTAAGGAAAGTAGGACATTCAGATTTGATGTGTCCATAACCCTCACACTCATAGCACTGCACACCTTTAGCTTGGTTACTTTTCTCCTCAGACTTGGTCTTCTTCTCATCAGTTTGTTGCTTTTTGTTATTGAATCTTAAATTCTGACCTTTGGCTTTGGCTTTTCTGTTAACATTCTTCAGAATCTTGTTGAATTGTTTTCCCAGCAACACCAGAGCTTCTGATAAGTCATCCTCTTCAGACTCTTGTTGATCATCAGCTTCAGAGTTCACACTAAAGGCTACACCTTTTCCTTTCTTCTCAGTCTGTTTACAAAAGGCAGTTTCAAAGTTGAGCAATGACCCAATCAGTTCTTCAAGCTTCATGGCAGAAATATCATGAGCCTCCTCAATTGCAGTGACCTTCATGTCAAATCTTCTGGGTAGGGACCTGAGGATTTTTCTCACCAACTTCTCATCAGACATCTTCTCCCCAAGTGAATCAAAAGAATTTGCCATGTCCAGCACATTCATGTAAAAATCCTGAATGGATTCATCCTCCTTCATCTTCAGGTTCTCAAATTTGGTGGTCAGCAGCTGCAATCTGGACATCTTCACTTTAGAGGTTCCTTCATGAGTTGTCTTTAAAATTTCCCAGGCCTCCTTTGCAACAATACATTGTTTGATAAGTCTGAACATGTTCTGGTCCACACCATTAAAGATTGCATTCAAAGCTTTTGAATTTCCCAGAGACAAGTCATCTTCAGCTTTGGTCCACTCCTCTTCAGGCTTCAGTACTCCAGTTTTGTTACCATCTTTGTCCAAAACCTCAGGATGATCCCAGCCTTTAATCACAGCTTTCCAAGTCCTGCTGTCAATAGATTTTAAGAAGGCACACATTCTAGACTTCCAATACTCATAGTTTGTGCCATCTAGTAGAGGTGGTCTATTGACATATCCTCCTTCTCTATCCATGCTTGCCAGATATTAACCCTCTGGATCTCACCCAAATTACAGGCAGGGTGCCTGCTCTGATGCCAATTGAAATTCTGGCCAGGCAATGATAAGAGACAAACAAAGTTATCAGGTTCTGAACCTAACAGGTTCTGAACAACACGCAGGGCACAATAGTTTGCAGAACAGAGCACAAACACAAACACACACAAGCAGCAAATTAAAGTGCAGGAAAGTAAAAGGCACACAAGGTTTGTTAACCCAGTTCGGAGTAAACACCTCCTACTCTGGGGGATACCAATCCAGGAAGGAAATCCACTATTGGATTTAATCCTTAAGACTCAGACACTGACTCCCAATTCTTATCCCAAGCAATTAACCTCCACCTAGTAAGACTTCTACCCAACTCTGAGTATTAGAATCCTCTAACTTCTATTCAAGCAACTAAACCCAGCTACTTGAAACCCTTAATCAAAAACACTCTGTTTTTCAGAAAACTTCAAAAACATAACTTCATTCGTACCTAGAGGCTTAGAATGAATTACAACTCAATCAAACACCTAAACCAACTCTAACAGAGTGGTTCACAATAAAGCTAAAAGCTTAAAATACTAAGACTCAATTCTCTGATCTTAAACTCTATAAATTCGTGAGTCTTGAATAGCAGCAGCCCTCCTCTATTTATAACCTTCAGTCTTGCAGCATAAATAACAAACTAATCTTCTGATTTGATTTGTTACTGAAATAAGATTGGTCCAATAATGTAACAAATAAAACTGCATCCAATCTTTGAAAGATTTAAAACAGAAAATACGACGATCATGAAACTGAACCAAATCTTCAATGAAATCTTCTCCAAATTAATCAACATTCTAGAAGCCATATGCGTGGATAAATCTTCAATAAATCTTGCAAAGATTCGCGTAGAACTAACTTGAAAATAACCAGCTTCTGATGAAGTCAACAGAATTCAACGCGGGCATCAGAACCTGAACCAGCTTCTGAAGAAGTCAACAGAAGTCAACGCGGGCATCAGAACCTGAACCAGCTTCTGAAGAGCTACAGAACTTCTGAAGAAGCATTCATCTTCTGAAGTCATTTTGAGCTTCTGAACAGCTTCAAAATGAAAAACTTCCAACTGAAGAAATGTTCTAGATACGGAGATGCTTCTATTCAATACTTTGGTTTTGCCAAACAATGCAGCCAACACTAAAATACTCAACATTCTGATAGTGACCTGCCTTCAGAAGAAGACAAAACTGATTAGAGTCTTCTGATGCTTATGTGGCTTCAGAGTCTTGACACCTTTAGAGTCTTCAAACCTTCAGATCCTTGACCACTTCAGAGTCTATTCCAAATCTTCAGCTTCTCACTTGTTTGAGATGCTCTTATATGTGCTCATAATCTTGTTCTTCCAGAACCATAATTTGGTCTGACAATTGGAATTTAATTTTATGATCCTGCATGCTTGAACATCTATTAACATATTCAGTTTGTTATCATCAAAACTTCAGAGACATTGCACAAAACCCATTTTGGTTCAACAATTTCCCGCTTTTTGATGATGACAAACCTAAGTATGTCTAGAACAATTGTTGTTAATTAATTTGTTGGAACAAGAAGTGTCTTGGACAATTCTTCTAAGGTTTTGATGATAACAAAGTATTGAAGAACAATTGGAATACTAACATATGTTCATTGTGCAGAATCATAGAAAGATCTATCTATCAAGGAAGAACATATGAAGAGCATCAGAAGGAACAAGAGAAGCTAAGAAGACAATGGTAGAAGACCAAAGGAAGGTCAACCAAAAGTCAACGTCCTTAGAAGACGGGCACCATACAGATTCTGAAGAGGTAACTCAACAGACTCAGAAGCAGACACTGCAGATTTGGATCACCCTCAGACTTGAGTAAGTTATGAGGGACCCAGAATCCACATAGGCTTTGTCTTATTCTGTGAACTATCACTATCAAGGTTCTGATAGGTGCAGTTCTTTTGTCGTCTTCTGTCTACGTGCACAATCAGACAAAGGACATCAAGAACAAAGCAAGCAACGAATAATTCTTCTTTCAGCAAAGGAAAATTCAAAGTACATTCAACGGGATTATCCATATCAGGAAAAGGGCCAACGTTCTTGATCAAAGCTTCTCAACGACTCTACTCAACGACTCTATTTGCGCTAACACTCTTCTTCAACGTCTCTCAAATCCCTGCCTATAAAAGGAGCTGAAGACCACGAAGAAGATTAACAAGACTCTGCTATTTCAAAGTGCCAATACTCTGTCAAAATCAAGTAGTGCAAAACACTTGAGATTTTTGTATTCAAGTTCATATCTTAGAATTCCTAGAGTTGTAGAGAGTCTGTTCATTTGTTCATATCCACTAAACATTGTTAAATCAGGTGTTGAATAAATTAGAAGTCTTTAGTTGCAAAGCTAAAACGTATAAGTCTCTTGGTGAAACCTTGAGCAACTAGAAGTCTCTTCTTAGGTGAGTCCTTAGAGCATTGAAAGTCTTTTGCCTGCGTTCTTGATCACTTGTAAGTCTCTTGGAGTAGTCCTTGAGCAAGGAAGTCTTTAGGAGAGTCCTAGAGCAGGAAGTCTTAAGTTGTGCGCTTAAGCAAGGAAGTCTTAAGCTGTGTGCTTAAGCAATGAAGTCTTTAGAAAGAGTCCTAGAGCAGGAAGTCTTGAGCAGATGTGCTTGAGCATAAGAAAGTCTCTTTGAGTTGTCCTTGATCAATTGTAATCCAGAGTGATTATAGTGAAATCCCTTGGAAGTACAAGGGGATTGGACTACTCATGGGTTGTAGGAGGAACGAGTATAAAAATTGCCTTGTGAATGCTTTCTCTCTCTCTCTCTCTCTCTCTCTTGCCATCTCTTTATCTTTGTGTTCTATACTATTCCGCTGCAATCAGAATCTGCATACCACAGATTCTGATCAGCTTATAAACACTTAGAAAAAGAAAACCAGGAAATTAACTAGTTGACTTCAGAGTCTGAGGTTTGTAAGCTCCTCATGAGTTTGATAGTCCAAAGGGTGAGGTTTGTTAAGCTCCCCCTAAGTCTTAGCCATTAATTAATTCATTTAAAGCAAATTTCAAAAAATTAGAGCATAAGTTACTTATATAAGAAATGATTAAAAACGTCTAAGTTCTCATTAGTCAGACTCAAAGTTAAATACTTATGACTCTTACCCCCCCTTTTGTCATCAACAAAAATTAATAATATGCAATAAAAGATATTGATAGCAAATAAAATTCTTATTCAGAAGCACAACAAACGGTTCAAAGCATAGTAAAAATTCAAGTTAAAATTACAAAATGATGACAAAATGCAAAAATAAAAAAGGTAAAGTCCTAAGGTTTGATCTTCAGCAGCTGCATAATGGCCTTGATATTAGAACTTGCGTCATCTTTCTTAGCCATGACATTCACCATCTGAGCTTCCAAGAGTCTCCTGCTTCTGCCTCAGAGCAGTTAGTTCTTCTTTGATCTTAAACTTGAAGACTTCCAAGGTTGGAATTTCAAAAATGTCCCTTCTGACAAACAAGTGCTCCGGCTGTAGATCAAATCTTGTTGGGGAAGCACGACAATTAACTATCGTCGTGATTAATTAGGTAATTTTACGGTGTGAATGAACAATTTTTGAAGTGAAAAGAACAACATTCCATAAATATGTTACGTCATAACTAAAAAGTAAAATGAGAGACCAACATTTTGACAAATATTAAAGTCTTGAACAAAAAGCCGATTTTCAAAATTTGAGACCAAAACTTTACTTTTCTAAAATAAACTAGTGCAGTACCCGTGCGGACGCACGGGTTGCGCCGTTGGCACATTTGTTTTTTTATAATTGTAAAAATTATATTAATGGAATATTAGTTATGGTCAATAAGGATGTATAAGAACTTTGCCATAAACTACTGACATGACAACGTTTAAGATGTTCTCAGATGTAAAACATTTGAAATTACACACAATGAAAATACAAAACATTAATATTGGACACAATTCATAAGTTTTATGCATGAAAGAGAAGATTTATATGAAACATAATGTTACAAATCGATTGTGCGGATACATTTAACTTGAATAAACCTTAAAGACATTAGATTTTTCAAAAGGATTAGATAGGGGCAATTTGAACCGAACTATATCTCCTCCCTTGAAATTGTTTGAGAAGCAAAATGTTTTCCAACCCATTGGAGATTTAAGTTGAGTGTTGACTTGACCATCCTTGTATTTATTGACAACATCAAACAGATTTATAAACCCTTTTTCACCACATAATGTAATCATGTCATGAGAAAAATTCTGTTTGACATAGTTTGCAAAATCTAGCGGCAGAGTCTGTGAAAATGAGATTGTTAGTTAAAATTAGGAGGATATAAAATTATATAGTAATGTATGAAAAATAGGAATAAGAAAGAACTTAACTAATGCGTTTTTTTAACCGTGGTTTCAGACAGATTGATGTCAAAGTAAGTTGCTATGGATGGATCTAGATTTCTGCTATGAAATGGTGGAATTGGTGATGAAGAGTCCAAGTTTTTGAAAGATTTAACTGTAAAAAAGCTACTGTCATAGTAAGATAACACAACATCAACATTTTCTAGAAAACCATAGTGTAATTTAATGTCGTTCCATCCTTTTGTTAGAAGAGGATAGTGAAAATCTTGGTTGAATCTAATAGTATGAAAACCTTCATCTTGATTCCATATATAAAACTTGTTTCCTAACTGACCATAATTTTTTTTCTACAAAGCTTGGATCAATCTCAGCATGTGCCTAGTATTAGGGGAAAAGAAATCAGATTGAGTAGTACATATAAACTTTGTGTAAATTTATAATAATAACTGCAAAAGAAGTATATTAAACCTGTGATGACAATTGGTCCATGTGATCAGAATGAAGAAACTCTCTTATAGGTTCCATTAAGGGTTATGCCTTTTGCAATGAAGTTGGATATATGTTAAGATATTAGCATGTATATATAGATAGAATGTGAGGCAAAGTGTATTATTAAATATATTACTTGTTGGGCGCAAACAGTTGAGTTGTATGATAACTTAGGGTCCTAAATAAGGTTTTATATTATTTTGAATAAAAAATAAATAACATATGGATATTAAAAAAAGGATATAAAGTAAAAAATGGATATAAAGTTGAGTATAACTTAAAAGAAATTATAAAATTATAGTATGAGATTGTAAATAATTTGATTTGAAGACCATATTATTGTATAATATTTCAAACATTATGTATTCGGTCATTTGTAAACAGGATATTACTATTTAATTATATGATAAAATATATAATATTACTAAGGTGCATTGAAAATTTTATATTTTAAAGGAAGGTAAATGTTAGTATTAAATTTAAATTTAAATTTTATATTTTGATGGAATTATATAACAATTTGTGGAGGAACAATTTGTCTATATAAAATATTTTGATCATAAATTTTGTAGGATAATTTAGTTTATACATATTTATGGAGGGATAGAGGCATTGTAATATAACCATACGATTAACTAACATTTTATACTCTAGAGGTTATCATTAATGATTGGGAAATACATTGTAAATATGAAATGATCAATAGTTAGTACATGAAGATCACTTGAAATTTTTGGTTGTCTTAAAGACATGTACAATACAATTAGTTGGGAAAATAGAAAACTTGGATCGTATTTCATCATTGATTTTGAACTGATTATCATCAAAAAATTCTTTCCATCCACTTGTGATATTGATCTTGTAAGAAAGATTTGTTCCTCTCAATTAAACATTTTTTTTGCCTTTGCATTATGTCCAACCAAAATAAGTTCCTTATAGCCCATCCTTTCTATGTAACCTCCAAACATGTTGTCAAGTTACTGTTTAAATAGAAGAAACCAAAGGTTAGCATTTTTTAAAATAGTTAATATTTATAATAAGAATAGTGAACTTTTAAACTTAACCAATTGATGATTCATTGTCACTTGAAATTTTGAGAGAGTGATATCAAAATATGGTGTTCATCCAACAACAGTGCTTCTACTATGCAATATTGGTATATGATTTGGAGAGCTAAATTCCCAATAGATATGAAATTGGAAAGTGTTACGGCCAATGTAATTGCACCACAAATATTGATGTCCTTTGAATTTATAGATATCTCTCAATTTACTCCATCCTTTTGTTAATAGAGGGAGAGTGTTGCATTGATTGAAAGAAATAATATGAACTCTTCCAATCTCATGGAAGAACCTTAGCTTTTTTCCCAATTTGAAATTACACCTCCTTAAAAAGTATGGACATAGTTCTCCATAGTCCTATATGTGAAAAAAAAAAAGAAATTAGGAAGAGATTAGTGTAAAAAATTAGGAAGACATTAGTCCAATTTTAGTGATGTAGTGAGTGAGGTACAATATGTTTAACACATCAAGTGGAAAGATTTGTGATATGTTATTCATCAAACGTGTAAGTGAATAAAGATTTAAAGACATGGTGAATTATTTTTACCTCATTTGGAACATGGCATGTTTGAAAAGAATCTAATATTGGAGTGAAGGTGAGAAAAACACACAAGAAGGGGGGGGGGGTTGAATTGTGTGGACTCAAAAACTGGTTTCTTTCTCTTCTCAAAAACTTAAGCCAAGTTCAGAATCTGATATGAATCAGTTCTGAACTATTTCTCAGAGTTATGTTGAGTTCATAATCAAGTTCTGAACTTTTATCAAAGTGATTGCAGCGGATTCAGAAGGTAAATAGAGAAGGGAAGAGAGACACACAAAGTTTTATACTGGTTCCTTCCACAAGTTGGAAGTAGTCCAGTCCCCTTGTTACTAACAAGAGATTTCAACTATAATCAGCCTGATTACAATTACTCAGACCACAAAGGAATGAGATTTCCAGTTGCTTAGACCACAAAGGAATAAGACTTCTAATGTTCAGACCACTAAGGAATGAACCAACCTTGCTTAGACCACAAAGGAATAAGACTCCCTGCACAGACCACACAGGAATGTGACTAACAGCTCAGACCACAAAGGAATGAGGTTACAAATGCTCAGTATTCAGACTAAGACTTAAAAGCCAAACTGAATTACAATGAGAGTAAGTTTGGGTTGAACACTTGATAAAATATCAGAGGTTTTCACTTAATACAACACAAGTTAAGACTCTTAACCTTAAGAAATTCTAAGTTACAGAGACTAAAAGAATTTCTAAGAGTTTTGTGAACTTATGAGTTTTGACAGCAAAAACAGAGCACAGGTTCAGCAGTTTTGTTCCAAGAGTCTTAACATTTTTCTTCTTCAATTCTTCTTCCTTTTATAGAGGAAATTAGAGCTGTTGAAGATTTGCCGAAATTAAGCAAAAGAGCCGTTGCAAATTGAGAGCTAGGATAGCTGAAATTGTGTGCTGAACTTTTGCAGAAAATAGAGTGCAGCAACCATTTTTGAATTTGCTTTCCTTAAAAGCTGGGGAATGTTTGAGTCAGGGAGACAACTGTTCCATTGGAGTTGTTTTGACATATGCAGGCATTAAATGCGCACAGTAACAGTTGCTTTCCTTGCCACATCAGACTTCAGAAGCTTCTGCATGAACAGTACATCAGAAGCTCTCTTCAGGAGCACTTCTTCAGAAGCACTGTTCATCAGACGCACTTCTTCAGACGTTGACTTTTGGTTGACCTTCAGACTCAGACTTCAGATGCTGCCTTCAGACTCAAGCTTCAGACGCACCTCTCAGACTCAGTTTTCATCCAATATTGCAACATTGCTTCTAAGCTTTCCTTTCTTGCTCTAAGCTTGTTCTTCCATAACATTTATTAAATATCAATCATTAAACACGTGGTTCTGCATAACTTGAACAAAGCATTAGCAAATACCAATTTTCTTTTTAACACTTTTGTTATCATCAAAACCTTAAGGAGTGTTGTCCATACAAATTGTTCCAACAATCTCCCCCTTAATTCAGAAGAGAGTTGTTTAACACATTTTGTTCCAATATGGAGGTCTTAGGCTAAATTTTTGTCTTGTTACCATCATGTGCATTTTGTTTGTTAATAATTTTTGAAGAGTTGGATGTATATACTAAGTTGTTTTGGTAATTGGTATTGTTTTAGGGTTTTTAGTTTGTTTGTCTTTTATAGATAAGATTTGCAATGATGTTAGATTGAATAATAAGCAATTTGTAGGGATGAAAAAAAAATTGATGAGATTGAAGTGATGTATCAATGGTCACTTACTAAGGTTGTCATTGAGAATCTTTGGTAAACATGTTCTTGAAGGAAAGATGTAGTAGGTTGTGACATTGGATTTTTACAAAGAAACTTATTATAAATAAAATTAGACATGCATCATCACTTACATGCATAAAATATTTTAGTTACTTGTAATCAATTTAGTTATACAAATTAAGATTAAAAATGTAATTGATCCATATAGATATAGGAATTTATATTTTTAGACCTAAAAAATATATCAGATATTTTCGTCCATATAAAAAAAAATTGGCATATATAATAGTTAATTAGTTTGTTAGGAAAAGAAAAAAAAGTTTAAGTATAATTGGAGTAATTATAATTTACCTCTCTGTTGTCAATTCAGAAAAGCGGCGCGGCGTGGCCACCCCAAAATTGACGCGGCGCGGGATGCGGACGCGTATCGGGCGCTATTCCCGTGACACGGACACTAATATTTTAATACTAAAATACTATAATGTTGAAAAAAAATACTAATAAAATTCATAATGTATACATAATTTGAAATTAAAAACAGAATTAAAAAAAAACAGTTATAAAATGAAAACATAATTAAAAAACAAAATAAAAAAAGAATTATATAAAAAGAAAACAAAACAGAATTAAAAAAACAAAATAAAAAAATAGAATTAGAAAAAGAAAACAGAATTAAAAAATAAAATTAAGAAAACAGAATTAGAAAGAAAAAAAACAGAATTAAAAAAAAGTGAAGATGAAAGAAAAACACAAAAAGAAAATGGGAAGAGATGAAGGAAAATGGGAAGAGATGAAAAGGAAAAGAAAAATGAAAATGGGAAGAGATGAAGGAAAATGGGAAGAGATAAAAAGGAAAATGAAAAGGAAAATGTGAAACATAGAAGGAAAAGGAAAATGGGAAGATGATTACCTTTGAGTGGTGAAGAGATGAAAACCAAGCTATGAAGAGAAGAGCTGTGTTGTTTCACGTTGAAGAGAAAACCAATGTTGTTTGTGCGGCTGTGTTTGTTTGTTTGTTTGGAAATAGTCACTTAGGGTTTTTCCAATTACCAAATTAGCCTTTGACCCGGTTTTGACCCGGGTTTCAATCGGTTTTGACCCAGTTTGCCTGTAGCGCTCACTTTTCGCCGTAGCGCCCGCTTTTCGCCGTAGCACCCGCTTTTCGCAACCCACAAACGCGGCCGCTTTCGCCGCTATGCACAAACGCTCCGCCCTGGAGCGTCGCAACTCGGCGTACTGTTTTCGGCCGCTCCGCGCCGCGATAGCGTCGGTAGCGGCCGCTATTGACAACAGAGATTTACCTGCAAGTACAACTACACGTTGAAAATGTTCTTATGGATTAAAACATGTAACTTTTTTTATGAGGACTAAAAACAGACTGACTATATTTATATGGGTAAAATACATTACCATTTCTATTGGATATATATAAGAAATGAATAAAAGGCACAAATTATCTAATACATTTAAGTTATGATAGATGTCATATCTTATGACAAATTTCTTTGTAGTACTCAGTATTCCAACCTAACAAATGATATTTTCAAGATAGTGCGGTCATTCTTACATAACAAGACAATATGTCACACATATATTATTAATTTTTTTTATATAATTCCAAAAAAGTGTGGTCATTCTTCTATAATTCCAAGTTAATTATAATATGCATAAAAAGAATAATTGATTAAGTATGATACTATAATTTAAAAAAGAGTAGAGTCTTTAATATAATACTACAAAAAGTCTCTTGATAAAGTCTCTTTAAAAAAGAGTAGAGTCTTGTCGAACAAAAAACTGATTTTCAAAATTAGAGACCAAAACTTTACTTTTCTAAAATAAATTGTATTTAAAATTACTTTTTATTAATTTTTCCAAATCTTTTGATGGATAAAATGAAAAACTTCGAAGTTGGAATTTTTTTGAGTAAACCATTAAATTGGTCGGTCACTCTCAAATTAGTCCCTGACTTTATTAATATTTCAAACCAGTCTCTGTCTTTGTCAAAAATTTTTCAATTTGATTTCTATAAATACATAAACCTAATTGAAAAACTTTTGACAAACGTAAGGACTAATTTGAAATATTAAAAAGGTCTGAGTAACATATCCAGTGGTGGATCGGCACCACCGACCACAGTAAAAGGAAAACCAGAAATGAGTTCAAAATTACAACATTTATTATCTAATAAGATGAAGTTACTTGTCCAGAACAAGAACATGGTTTTCGCTTCATTTCCAAGATACTTTAGTATGAGGCACCAAAACCCTAAGGTTCAAGATTTATACGACCACTGTAAAAACACTTTCTGTCCCTCTGGAATACCCTCTCCTTCTTCTCAAGCTTTGCAGAAACTTTCTTCAATTCTGGGTATGTTTCTTATAAAAATATCTACATATTTTTTTCCCAGTTTAATGAAGGTTCCGTTTGAGAAATTGGGGTTTATGGGTATTTTAAGTGGTGGGTGTTGTGAAAATTGTTGGTGTTGTGTTTGTGTTAATGACTCTTTGGATTGTTTTTATGGTATGAAAGACTTGTTTTGTTTTGAAGTGTGAGAATGTAGTTCATTAAGCTTCATAGTTGAAGTTGTAATATGTGTAGTTGTTATTGTTAATTGTGATGAATCTAGGTAACTTTTATGAGTTGTTGTTTGGTTTTGTTCTTTGTGTAAATCCTATGTCCCTTTAGTTAAAACGTGCCTTGGTAGAACTTTTAGATGTTCCGGAACAGTAGCCCTCGAGTGAGGGCGAGGGTTAAAGGGAACGTCAGCATTCGTGGGTGACATACACCCTTATTTCCCACATATAGCGCCAATGTTACGGCCTCAAGTCCACTGCACTGCTTTTCTGAGGTATTGTCATCTTTGGACCTTGTGTAAGCCCTTACAGTTTTGTCCTTTGTTAAAAGGCGCCTTTGTGGATTGAGTAGTATGGGTGTTTATAAACCACCCTTAGCCTCAATTCCTATGTCACATGGGAATCTTTGGTATAACTAGACAGTATTGCTCTAGTTGAGGATATAATGGGTTAAAGGGTCTGACAGCCTTCGTGTGTGGCTTAAGTCTGCACCGCTTTTCGGAAATATTGTCTGCTAAATCTTTTGTACATGCCCTGATGGCTTTGTTCTCAGTTAAAAGGCATCTATGCGGGTTGAGAAGTTTGGGTGTTTATAAAGTACCATCAGTCTTGATTTCCAAGCAATGTGATTCTTTTTGGTGTATCAGAACAGAAAGTAATTGAGGAACCAATTTGATGAATTTAGAATAGTTTATGGACTATTTATTATATTCTATGGATCAGGGACTAAATACAAGAGAGAATGATAGTTTAATGATCAAATTGAAGGTTTATTCTTTACTTTATTGGGGATTCCCAAGATGAGTTGTAGACCGAAAAATTTGCTTTGGCTTTTGTATTCTAGCTCTCCTATTAAAAAAGGTTGGGAAACTGAAAAGAATTTTGTTATAAAAAGTTTATTTATGGAGAATTCGCTCTGGCGCTAGAATTTTTATGTCAGTTATGAGCAAATTAATCAATAATCAGAGAATAGGATATTGGTTGACTGTTAATGTTTAACTTGTTTGGCAAAGTGAATACTGACATTGTTTTATTTGTGCAGAGTAATAAGCTTTTATTCTGATTCTTGGACATTTTATAAATAATCTATCACGGCCATTTCATATGAAAATACTGACTGCTTTTAATACATTTTTTAACTTTGAAATTTACAATATGTTACACTGTTTTGAGTAATGGATTATTGATCTATTAGTATTCATGATTCATGACTCGGCAGACACTATTAAACCCGTTGATGTTGGGCTAAAGGAGGAAGCTGCAGACGATGATCGAGGTCTTGGATTTTTCGGTGTTAACCAACTGAGTAGAGTAGCTCGATGGGCTAAGCCGATAACATATGTGGACATTCATGAATCTGATAGTTTTACGGTGAGCTTTAGCAGTTAGCACTTTTGCATGTACATCAATAAGATAATTAGTCATATGAGCAAATTGTTGCATATAAAAGCTCATGCCTCATAAGTTGTAAGAACGTGATATGTTTCCACTCAAAGATTTTTGTATTCCCACAATAAGTTATATAATCTGCCATGGACTCCATTTACAATCTCTTCGACGGCACCATGATAGTCAGTTTGTGTGTTTGTGTGTATGGCTATGGCATCAGTAAACTGCCTCTGCTAAGATGCAAGCAGCATGTCTATGCTTGTGTATATTCATCTATTATTTTTCAATATTTTTGTCTATCCCCTAATAAAGATTTATCGTGTCAGTCAAATAAAGCCAAACTGCTCAATTCGGTCTTGTTATTACGTTAATCCCGATGTTTGCATCATAACATCAATTATACTGATTTTCATATGAAATTCAAAACTGTTTGAAATGAGAAGTGAAGTATTTGAATTGGTGCAGATGTGTATGTTTTGTTTTCCAACTTCTTCAGTTATTCCACTCCACGACCATCCTGGAATGACCGTATTTAGCAAACTTCTGTACGGATCTTTACACGTGAAAGCTTATGACTGGGTTGAGCCACCCTGCATCATAGAAAGCAAGGGACCAGGACATGCTCAAGGTATAACTTGTATATTGTATTTACTCGATCATAAGTTGACTTTCTTATTTTGTTTGCATTTTATTTTCTGAAAAGTTCAGATTGTTGTTGATATGTATCATTGAAGACAATGTCTCACAATATTGCATGAGAGTGTATTATCCTTTGGGATGTTATTTTACCAAAATCTTTCAAATTATATCCTCCCTTGGTTGTGTGCAGTTGGTGTAAAAGAAGTATAAGGAGTCGACATTTTTGTATGAGATGTTCATTCTGACATAAGTATACTACAAAATCTACATATTTTTTTATCTGACTTTGCATGTATGGACAAAAGCCACCTAATGGAAATTTTTGCAAACTTACAATGCCTTACTGTGATCAACTTAGACAATAATCAAAATCCTCGTGTGAGAAATTGCTCGCATAAATACTTTTATTATGCCATGTTTTGGTTTATACTGATTGGGTTGGACACTTCGGTGTGATTAATTTTTTTTCTTTTTGAAATTGGAGAAAAGGGAATTATAAATTAAACTAGCACTAATTGCCATTTTACAATCGTTTCCGATGGGATTTGAACTCAGTCTCTTGAGGTTATATGGTCAAATTTTTACTACTGAGTTAATGCCTCATAAACGGACAATTTAGTCGTTGAGAAGATACATTATCAAATATAATATCCAGGAAATCTGTTTTTAGCATTAGATAATGTGAAAATCACCATGTTTAATGATATAAACCCTTCCCTTTTCATCCCTATTTTGGAACTACCTGGTAACTGTATTTTCATGGTTTTGTTTTTTCATTGTTGCAGTAAGACTAGCGAAGTTAGCAGTTGATAAGGTTTTGAATGTACCATGTGAAACATCAGTTTTATATCCAAACTGTGGTGGAAATCTTCACTGTTTCACAGCAGTAACACCTTGTGCCATGCTGGACGTTCTCGCACCTCCTTACAAAGAATATGAAGGAAGGAAGTGTACTTATTATCATGATTATCCTTATTCAACATTCTGTAAGTAACTGCTTAGAAATGTCAATTGACATCTATATTGAACAGTAATATGGCTAAATCTCTTGATCGAAATACATCCTTCTCCCACCGTCTCATATTAACTGTCCTCTTTAGAATATTTGGTTGTCTCATATTATTATTTTAAAATATTAAAGAAGTATTAATTTTTTCCACTAATATCTTTATTTATAATCCTGCCTATATTAGCCCTACTATTCATAGCCGGTCCCATGTCCGGGTAAAAGAAGAGATTTGTGTTAGACTTGGGCATTCAACGTAAAACTTTATCTAATCCCTATGACATGAATCGAAGTCCATAGTAAAAAAAGGGCATAGAAATAGGAGATGTAAACCACCATATTCGGTTGGTGGTTGAAATGGAGGAGGGCCTCAGGTGTTTTATGTGATACGAAAGTACCGCTGAAGCTGAAGGGAAAATTTTATCGGAGAACGGTAAGACCGGCGATGTTGTATCGGACAATGTTGGACGATAAAGAACCAACATGAAAATAAATTAAGCATAGCAGAGATTAGAATGTTGTGATGAATGTGTGGTAAGACTAGACAAAATAGGATTAAAAATGACGACATTAAATACAAAGTTGAGGTAGCACATATAGTAGAAAAGATGGTGGAAACTAGACTTACGTAGTTTGGACATGTAGAGAGAAGACTTGTGGATTATGTAGTAAGGAGAGTAGATCAAATGGAGGGGAGTCAAATCACTAGAGGTAGATGAAGATCTAGGAAAATTATAAGAGATATTATCAAGAATCTAGAGATTAATGAGCTGCATAAAAATATGGTTTTTATTATAACATTATGAGTTTGTATGATTCATATAGCAGACCTCACTTAGTAGGATAAATCTTGTTGTTCTTGTTATAATATCTTTTATTGGAGATATAGTAGGTTCGTTACTAGTTGATGTTGGTTACTAGTTAGTTAGTGCCTATAAATAGGCTTAAGGTAGTCAAATTGTACTCATCTCTTCACTTGTAATATTTTCATTGTCATCAATAAACAAGAGTTTCAAGCTTTCTCTCTATCTTTTCCATTGATGCCGTGTTTCATAAAATCTTTATTTATTGTATCTTAATCCACCTGCTTTGGATCTGCAGCAGCAGGAAATGGATCTATATGTGATGGTGAAGAGGATGAATATGCTTGGCTTGCAGAGGTAGAACCTAGTAATCTTTATATGAATAGTGGTGTATATGCTGGTCCAGCTATAAAGCTTTAGCTCTGCTGCTTCGATTTCAAAGCAATTACGTATTTTCTTATGTAAAGAATGGATGGTATTATTGTTGGAAAATTTAAGAGTTTGCTTGATTACAAAACTGCATCTTTTTCTGTTCATGTTTTCTGCAAATATTTTAATATGGAAAACAAAGTTAAAATAAGACGACTAATTTGTAGATATGGTCACCCCTTTGATAGTAACCAAAAACCACAAAGACCACTTGTATTATTGAATATCTCTAATGTCCATATAGGATACGTTTGAATTGACTTATTTGAGCTTATTTTGTGAGAACTTATGAAAACACCTTATGACAATATTCATAAGTTTTTTTCTACTTGTTTTCAGAAGTTCTTCAATATAGTTTTTTTTTTTTGAAAGATTCAATATAGCTTATTAAAACAATTTATAGTATATACAAAAGCAAATTAATGTTATTTATCTTTTGCTATAAAAATAGTTTATGCAAGCGCTTTCAAAAAAAAAAAAAGTGTTTGCATAAGCGTTTGTGTTATAAATTACAAATAAGTTTTTTTATCCAAAGAGGCACATAGTCAAGTTCATGAAGAGAACAACATTCTATGCCCATAACTAATACACAAAATGATTTTCAAAAAGATATTCATTCTCTCTCTCTATTGGTTCCATATATGACCAAATTTGATTACACGTACTTATAACACCCATTCCCTCCCTCCCTGACACATCATCATTTTCTTTCTTCACTATTAATTTTCTAAGATTACATTTCAACAATATGGAAATGGAAGTATGCATTCAAATTTGGATTTTTGAACCTAACTAAACCTTACAAAATCAGTTTGTAAGGTGAAAGTTGTCTTCAATTATAAACATATATTCGAGCCATCTCTCATCATGTGTGCCACTCTTGAAGTATGATTCTTAACATACCACCTCACTCTTGGTTAGGGGTGTTTAAAACCAAACAAACTCAATTAAAAACCACAAACAGAACCAACTCAAACCGAAAAGGAAAAACAAACCACATTTGATTTATTCATTATAAAATTCCTACCGACAACAACCTTTCTCATAGAGGTTGAATAGCATATTTTCTTAAACTGCCCTTTTGGCATAAATTTTTGCTATCGCTATTCGTAAACTTTTGTGGAGTAGTCGGATTCATGATGTTATTTTGTCAGCTATTATCCACATATTATTTTTGGATTTTTTTTGAAATTTTTGAATTTTTTACCATTGATAATATGTCAAACGATGATTGGCGAAAATCAAATGTCGAATACTTGGAGAATCCAACAGGAATAACAAATCGAAAGACCAAGTACACAAAGCTTTAAACTATGTAATCATTGAAAATGAATTGTTTAAAAAGACTCTTGAAGGAGTTTTACTCAAATGCCTTAATGAAAGTGAGGCATATTTAGCAGTTTCTGATGTTCATAGTGGATCCTGTGGATCTCACCAAGCAGGCCATAAAATGAAATGGCTTTTATTTCGACAAGGCATGTATTGGCCAACTATGCTGAAAGATTGCATAGAATTTGCCAAAGGTTGCCAAGAATACTACCTTCACAAATCTGATAGTCTTCTAATTGATGATTCATCCAGAGTAGTTGTGTGCAACAACTAGCAGCTAAGATGTATTATGCTTCTGCTATAGACAATGCAATAGTACTTTGTCTTTTACTAGCCAATGATATCAAGTTTTCACCAAGGAATTGACAATTTCCACTGGTGAATTCTCTTTCAATTCTATCCACATCATAATCAGCATCACAGAATCCAACTAGCTTGTAATCTTGAGATTTCTTATACAACAATCCAAGATTAGTAGTTTCTTTTAGATACCTAAAGATTCTCTTAACAACAGTTAAGTGAGGTTCTCTATGATTTGATTTGAACCTTGCACACAAGCAGACACTGAATAAAATATTTTGTCTTGAAACGGTTAGATAAAGCAAGGAACAAATCATACCTCTGTACAACTTCTGATCCACTTTGCTACCAGTATCTTATTTGCTTAAGTTGCAGGTATGATGCATTGGTGTTGTCATCAATTTACAATTCTCTAGCTTGAACTTCTCAAGAAGCTCCTTTGTATATTTGGATTGATGAACATAGACTCCATCTTTGAATTGACTGATTTGAATCCCAAGGAAGAACTTCAATTTTTCCATCACACTCATTTCAAACTCTTCCAACCTTATCTCAGAGAATTCTTTTCAAAGAGTAGCATTAGTAGAACCAAATATGATATCATCAACATATATCTGAACAATTAAGATATCTTTCTTTAGAGTCTTTCTGAAGAGAGTAGTGTCAACCTGTCCTTTTTTGAAATAATTTTCTAACAGAAAGTTACTCAATCTTGTTTCAGACCATAGAGTGACTTCTTAAGTTTGTAAACATATTCTGGGTGTTTTAAATCCTCAAACCCAAGAGGTTGTTTGATATATACTTCTTTAGAAATGACACCATTCAAAAATGCACTCTTAACATCCATGTGATATAAGATGATACCATGATTAACAACATATGACAGAAGTAATCTTATTGCTTCTAATATAGCAATTGCTGCAAAAGTTTCAGTGTAATAAATATCTTCCTGCTAACTGTAGCCTTGAGCTACAAGTCAAGATTTATTTCTTACCACTTCACCTTGCTCTTTGAGCTTGTTTTTTAATACCCATTTTGTTCCAATAATGTTCTTCTGAGGTGGCTTGGCAACCAGATCCCAGACATCATTTCTTTGAAACTGGTTCAACTCTTCTTGCACAACTACAATCCATCCATCATCTGACAGTGCTTCATCTACATAAGTAGGCTCAATAAGTGAAATTAGTCCAAACATAGATTCATTCCTGAATGTTGAATTGTCTTTAGAGGACTATCTTTGTTTCCGATGATTAGCTCTTCTGGATGTGAAGACTTGTATTTGAATGTCCTTTTAGATTGTGTAGCTTCTTCCAAACCATCATGGGCTTCTTCAGAATCTTCTGCACCTGGATGTTCTTTAGAAGGTACATCAACTTCTGGTCCATCAGATGCACCATCAGGTTCTAAGGCTTCAGAAGCTTGTTTAGATGCTTGCACAGGTTTTGAGACATCTTCAGAAATCTGATTCTTCAACTGTGTTAGTTTTAAAATTATACACTTTGTATGCTTTTGATCTTTTAGAGTATCCTAAAAAGATACACTTATGAGCTTTGACATATTTTTCCTTAGATAGACTTTGTTGTTCAAGATGTAACAGGTACATCCAAACTGGTGAAAGTAAGCATTGCTTGGTCTTCTTCCTTTATAAAGTTCATATGATGTTTTGTTCAAAATGGGTCTAATATAGATCCTGTTCTGAACATAACATGTTGTGTCACAGCTTCTGCCCAGAAGTACTAAGCAATCTTAGTCTCATGGAGCATGGTTCTAGCCATTTCTTGTAAAGATTTATTCTTTCTCTTTACAACCCTATTTCGTTGTGGAGTTCTAGGAGAAGAGAATTCATGGAAGATTCCATCTCTTTTACAAAAAATTTCAAATGGCTCATTTTCAAATTCACCTCCATGATCACTTCTGACTTTAAGAATTTTTAATTCTTTTTCATTTTGTAATTGAGTGCAGAAGATGTTAAACACATCATATGCTTCATCTTTAGTTCTAATTCAACCCAAGTCCACTCGCTCTAGTCATCGACTATGATTAATCCATATTTCTTTCCATTGGTTGATGTAGTACCTATTGGTCCAAATAAATCAATGTGAAGTAGTTCTAAAGGTCTGAAGGCAGAGACAAACTACCATCTGATCAGCCTATTCAGAGAAGTTGATTTTATAAACATTGCCTTTCCTCTTCCCTATTGTACTTGCTGAGAGTACGATATGAGAAAACTAGGGTTTTCTCCCTCTGTTTTCTTCCTCCTCCCCCCTCCTTCGGGATTGATCCCAAGGTTGCTATTTATAGTCCCAATATGGGCCTATCCAGCCATGGTTTTGGGCCCGGATCATAAAGGGCCAAAACTATGGTTAGGGCGCCCTTTCAAGCTGCCGAGAGCGCCCTCAGGGGGTGCCTTTAGGAAGGCTCCCTAAAATTATGTGACTGTCAGGCGGGCCTTGTACCCTTCTGGAGAGCGCCCAACCTGATTCTAAGGGTACAAGCCCTTGTTTGTGGGGCCTAAAGGCCTAAATGGTAAGATCTACAGTCCACAGCCCAACAAGCACGAGCTTTGGGACAAGGCGAAGTGATTAAACTGTTGCCGGGGAATTATTTGTATATGACTTCTTGCCCAGCAAGTGAGACTTACTGGTTGTGAAACTATGTGAAAAATTTTGAATTACGAGGTGCTAGCCCAACACGGGTGCCAGCCCAACACGGGTGCCAGCCCAACATAGGTGCTAGCCCAACACGGGTGCTAGCCCAACATAGGTGCTAGCCCAACACGGGTGCTAGCCCAACATAGGTGCTAGCCCAACACGGGTGCTAGCCCAACATGGGTGCTGATATGAGGCGACCTTTCGCTCTCGCTGACGTGTTCAGGCTCAAGTCGCCCTTCTCCATCCTGGCGTCGACATTTCCGCCCTTGATTCCTTCAAAATTATTGTAGATGGCGCCCTAGTGGACGAACCATAATTTCTCTTGTTGTACTATTTTAATTTATTTCGAACTCGGTACTCTTCTTTCAATTTGTAATGATACATTGTTTTCTTTAAACTTCTCGTCTGTTCCTTTTACCCTCAAATTTATTCATTTTAGAAAGCATCTCTTAGGCGGTGGTCGTTATTAGAGTTCGTTTCGTAACAACGTTGAGAATTGCCGGGTTGTTTCATTTTCGGCTCACGACGTCTTAGAGCCCTTTTTTTAGGGTTAAGGAATTAGGTGGCAACCCTCGCTGGGGTTTGGCGATCTCTTTTTAGCACACGACGTCTTAGAGCCCTTTTTTAGGGTTAAGGAATTAGGTGTGCAACCCTCGCTGGGGTTTGGCGATCTCTTTTTAGCACACGACGTCTTAGAGCCCTTTTTTAGGGTTAAGGAATTAGGTGTGCAACCCTCGCTGGGGTTTGGCGATCTCTTTTTAGCACATGACGTCTTAGAGCCCTTTTTTAGGGTTAAGGAATTAGGTGTGCAACCCTCGCTGGGGTTTGTCGATCTCTTTTTAGCACACGACGTCTTAGAGCCCTTTTTTAGGGTTAAGGAATTAGGTGTGCAACCCTCGCTGGGGTTTGTCGATCTCTTTTTAGCACATGACGTCTTAGAGCCCTTTTTTAGGGTTAAGGAATTAGGTGTGCAACCCTCGCTGGGGTTTGGCGAGTACAAGCTCCATTTTGTCTCCTGATATTGCCGGATTGTGTCGCTATCTTTTACTTCAAATCTTTAAATTGCGACACTTCGTATCTCACCTCTACAAGAATTCAAACTAGCACAATAAAAGCATGTAGAAAATAATAGTGTCATTGACTAAACATGTGAGTATTATCATATATGACGTTCACAGTAGTTGTGACCCTGCAAGTTCACGTGTATGAACAAGTACTCACACCATGTTAACAAATAATAATTCACGAATTTACGTGCTAGCTGTGTAACGTCTAGTGTAGTGTGAATGCGTGTATATCCAGTAGCGTAAGGGCGCCTTCAAGCTATGATACCAATGGTAATGCAATCAACGTCAACTACCACCGAACAACTCGTCGAACACAACGTCCTTCGCCGGCCTCAAGTTCTGCCGCGCTCAAGGTGATGTCAGGTTCATATCTTTTTTGGGAATGAGCGTGCCTTCATTCTAGATCCCTGGGCGGCCGATCTTGGGCAACAACAACATTCGCACGGGCGTGCATCTCCATTGTTGCTTCTTCGCTAGATTCGAAGGCGGAAACCTGTTGCAGAAAATTGAACAAACACAATGCAAATGTATCGAGACTAATATCGCTAACCTGCCTTGTCTTATCTTTAGTGGTGATATAACATAAGCCACTTGTCTTTCAAAACACGACATAATAAATCGTGCTTGATCAAATTGGCCATCAAATGATCTCGTTAGTAGAATCAGAGTAAGGCAATAAACATTAGTAAACAAAGAGTGTGGTGTAGAGACTATTTTAATTTGGGCGTGTTCAAGCAATAAATAAAAGGAACCTATTTTATTGTTCCTTGTATCAGAGCTGGCGTATTCAACAATTATCTAGTGCGAACGCTGCTTCAGATTGATCTCCTTGGCAGCGACAGCTTCCTATGGCCCCCTAGAATTAATTCCTGGGCAGTTCCCCCTTGGCGGCCGATACTTTCGAGGCGGGAAACATAATGTTAATTTGGGCGGACTCCTTTGCTGGTGGACTCGTCCCCGTCTTCGTGCGTGCCTTCAGATTCACTAAATCTGGACTGAGGGCTCTGGATGGTTGCTCTTGGGTCGGCAACGATTTCTGGATGGTTTCAATTTGAGCATAACCGTTTTCCCTTTAACACGTTCATCGTGAATCCTCACTGTGGATGGAAGCTCTGAACTTCGATTGGACCTCCGTAACCGCTACGGGTGATGACGTGATGATTCTCCCTTCAACTTTCGAATCGAAACCGTGTCGGTGATGAACTCACCCAAATTTGACCTGTACCTTAACGTAATCATCTTCGTTGGTGAAAGGCGATGCATATTCTGGATGAAGAAACATTCACAGATTTTACTCCTTCATTTGTACTCCAATTGCGACAGTTTCGCTACGCATAACTGTTTTTTCCCATCTACCTCTTCGCTACCTTCATGAAGCTGATGAAGATTTGATTTCTCCATGGGAACCATCTCTCATCTCAGTTGCGATTTTCACCGAAACCATTAATTTATCGTTTCTTTGATTTGCATGCTTTTGATGAAAGTTTGATGAAGATTCATGAAACTGTGTGTTCATCGATGAATTCCTTCCATGCTGTTGAGTATTCTCAATCTTGTTTAATATTCTTGAATATTTGTTGAATCATCTTCCAAATCCGTCGTGAATGTGAGAATTGAGATTCAAGGGACCGAAATCAAAGAATCGATCCCCCTCCTTCTAGCGCCAACTGTACTTGCTGAGAGTACGATATGCGAAAACTAGGGTTTTCTCCGTCTGTTTTCTTCCTCCTCCCCCTTTCTTCGGGATTGATCCCAAGGTTGCTATTTATAGTCCCAATATGGGCCTATCCAGCCATGGTTTTGGGCCCGGATCATAAAGGGGCAAAACTATGGTTAGGGCGCCCTTTCAAGCTGCCGAGAGCGCCCTCAGGGGGTGCCTTTAGGAAGGCTCCCTAAAATTATGTGACTGTCAGGCGGGCCTTGTACCCTTCTGGAGAGCGCCCAGCCTGATTCTAAGGGTACAAGCCCTTGTTTGTGGGGCCTAAAGGCCTAAATGGTAAGATCTACAGTCCACCTATGAACACTATGGATTTGTCAGGGTCATTGATGATAGTGCAGGTGTTCTTATCAAACACCACTTCATAACCACTATCACAAAATTGGCTAATTCTAAGTAGGTTAGGCCTAAGTTCATCAACAAACCATACATTATTTAAAGGTGAGAAAAACACAAGAAAGGGGGGAGGGTTGAATTGAGTTGGTTTTTTCTAAAACTTTTCTAAGTGTTTCAGAACTGGTTAAATTCTGATGGATTCAGAGTCTGTATGCAGCAAAAATATCAAACACAAAGATATGAGAGAAAGAGAGAAAGAGCAGACACAAAGCAATTTATATTGTTTCCTCCCACAAAACAGGAGAAGTCCAGTACTCTTGCACTTCCATGTGATTCCACTATAATCTCACCAGATTACAATTTCTCAAGGACTCTTCCAAGAGACTTCCAAATGCTCAAGCACACTTGCAAGAGACTTCCAATGCTTAATCAAAACTGAAAGAGACTTCCAATGCTCAAGCACGCAGGCAAGAGACTTCTAGGTGTTTATAAAATAAACAAGATATGTTCTTACACTTGATATACAAATCAGAACAAACTCTTAAAACTTTAGAATTTCTAAGATACAAACTTTGATAAGAAATTCTCAAGTGTTTTTGCGCTATTTATTTTGGCAGAGTAATGACACAGTAAAAATAGCAGAGTCATGTTATTTCTCTTCAAGTCTTCAGCTCCTTATGTAGGCAAGGATTAGAGAGACGTTGGAGAAATATGCTGAAGGTGAGAAAAACACAAGAAGGAGGGGTTGGATTGTGTTAGCTTTTTCTTCTTTTAAACTAAGACCAAAGTTCAGCCTCTGAAAGATTACAGAGTCTGAAGCAATGTTCAGAGTCTAGTGCAGCGGATATAAAAGATAAGAGAGAGAGAGAGAGAGAGGGAGAGAGAGAGAGAGAGAGAGAGAGAGAAGTGAAAGACACAAAGCAATTATCCTGGTTCCTTCCACAACTCGGAAGTAGTCCAGTCCCCTTGTCACTTACAAGAGATTTCTCACTATAATCACAAAGATTACAAATGCTCAAGCACACAAGCAAGAGACTTCCATGAAGGGGAGAAAAACACAACAAGGGGGGGTTGAATTGTGTTGGCCTTTTTCTTTCTCAAAAACTTATGTTAGTTCAGAGTCTGATATTGATTAGATTCTGAAGCTATTTCCAGAGTTATTTTGCAGCGGATATAAAGTAAATGAGAGAGAGAGAGAGAGAGAAGGACACAATCAATTATTCTGGTTCCTTCCACAACCCGGAAGTAGTCTAGTCCCCTTGTCACTTACAAGAGATTTTTCACTATAATCACAAAGATTACAATTGCTCAAGCACAAAGCAAGAGACTTCCTATGCTCAAACACAAAGTAAGAGTTTTCCTATGCTCAAACACAAAGTAAGAGACTTTCTATGCTCAAACACAAAGTAAGAGACTTCCAATTGCTCAAACACTAAGTAAGAGACTTCTGATTGCTCAAGCACACAGGCGAGAGACTTAGAGTCAAACATATTTACAAAAGAATATGTTTGAGTTGAACACTTGATATACTATCAGTGGTGTTCACAGAATACAACACAATTTCAGACTCTATTCTTCAGAAATTCTAAGAAAAGAAGGTTTGTAAGAATTTCTAAGTTATTGATGACTTTCGAATTTGGCAGAGTATATGCGCTTTCAGAATAACAGAGTCTCGTTCTCTTATTTCGCACTATTCTTCTTCAAATCTTGAGTTCTTTATAGAGGAACAAAGAGAGCCATTGAGAAGATGCCAAGTCATCAATTAGAGTCGTTGGAATTGAAGCTTCAACCAACGTTAATTCCTTCCTTGATATGGTATGCGTACAGAGGAATATCGTTTGAATTGTTTCCTTAAAAAGGGTTGAGTGTTTTGTCGTACTATACTGTTGACAGTGACAGCTGTTGACTTTTGAGTTTCCTTTAGACTTCAGACTTCAGACTCCCAGTCTTCAGACGCTGTTGTTCAAACTCCCAGTCTTCAGACACTGTTCAGACACTGAGGTTCAGACGCTGACCTTCAGACACTGTTCATCAGACGCTGAGGTTCAGACGGTGACCTTCAGACACTGTTCATCAGACGCTGATCTTCAGATGCTGACTTTCAGATGCTGACCTTCAGACGCCGAATGTCTTCAGACTTGCAACACAAGCTTCAATATTTTCTTCTGCTCTTAACTTGTTCTTTTAAAACCACTATTAGATACATAACTTTCAGTATATGGTCCTGCACACTAGAACAAGTATTAGCGTATCCAATTTTCTTTTTAACACTTTGTTATCATCAAAACTCAAAAGGGACTTGTTCATACATTTTGTTCCAACAATCTCCCCCTTTTTGATGATGACAAACATAAGTATTAATAGAAAAATGTTGTTAATTTAATTAACAAGTTGACTTCAGGGTCTGAGGTTTGTAACCTCCCCCTGAGTCTGATAATTCACAAGGTGAGGTTTGTAAGCTCCCCCTGAGTTTTATCCAGGTTAATTAAATTCAATTTAAATCAAACAGGTGAAAAATCCAAAATGTTTCTGACTGATTTTTCACAGAATTATCTCACAAAGGATTAACCAGAGGCTAAGAGATGAGAATATGTTCTCCTAAGTTAATTAATTTTCAAAAATTAACTTATATTCTGACATGGCTCAGAGCCTGAAATACTTGTTCCTTACTCCCCCTTTTGTCATCAACAAAAAAAAAATTCAAGAATTTAAGACAAAAGAGAGTTACAACGTGAGATAAAAATGTTTAGAGCATATTGTTCAGTACCACTGAACTCATTCAGACAGAATTGTTCAGAGCATATGGTTCAGTACTACTGAACTCTTTCAGACAGAATTGTTCAGAGCATATGGTTCAGTACTACTGAACTCTTTCAGACATAATTGTTCAGAGCATATGGGTCTGAAAATTGAACGTGTAAGATGTGAGAGTGAAAGTGTGAATGTGTTTTGAGTGTTTTTGATAAAACTTTTCAGAAACTGAAAGCAGACAAAAAGCATTAAACACAACTGCACATCAATGACTTTAGGAGGGGCAAAGTACAACTTTCAAAACTAACTCATCACTGCCCAGCAGTTATAACTTACCAGTTTCTGACCACGTGTCAGACTACTGTTCAGATTCACTCTCATTAGTGGGCCACGTGTAAAGTGTCCACTTACAATGAGTTTTATCATAAGTAAAAAAATTTAGATTCTGAAACTCAGACTCTGATGTCTTCAGAAGCTGAACTTTCTTCAGACTCTCAAAATGAGTGTCTGATAAGTCTTAGCTTCTGATGAACTTCAGATTCTCAGTTTCTATTCAGAGTCAAGCAGATTTTTCAGAGATGAAATGCATGTTCAGATTCTTTTTAATAAAATCAAATCTATCTTCTGCTAGGGTATCTAATAAAATGATGTTTAATTTAAATATGCTTGGCTCTTGAATGTAGAATTGGATTTTTAGACAAACAGATAGCAACAGTATTATCACAAAAAGATATGAATGTTGTTTTCATGAATCTGATAGTCTTCCACCTGATGTTTCATCCAGAGTAGTTGTGCTCAACAACTTGCAACTGAGATGTATTCAGCTTCTGTTGTTGACAATGCAATAGTTGATTGTCTTTTGCTGGCCCAGGATATCAGATTCTCACCAAGGAATTGACAATTTCCACTGGCGGATTTTCTTTCAATCTTATCACCAGCATAATCAGCATCACAAAATCCAACCAGCTTGTAATCTAAGGATTTCTTATACAGAAGTCCAAGATTAGTTGTTCCCTTCAGATACCTGAAGATTCTCATGACAGCAGTCATATGAGATTCTCTAGGATCTGATTGGAATCTTGCACATAAGCATACACTGAATAAAATATATGGTCTAGAAGCTGTTAAGTATAACAGAGAACCAATCATACCTCTGTAGAGCTTCTGATCTACCTTTGAGCCAGTATCTTCTTTGCTTAAGTTGCAGGTTGGATGCATTGGTGTTGTCATCAATTTACAATCTTCAAGCTTGAACTTCTTCAGAAGCTCCTTTTTATATTTTGATTGATGAACATACACTCCATCTTTGCATTGGTTGATTTGAATTCCAAGAAAGAACTTCAATTCTCCCATCATGCTCATTTCAAATTCATCCTGCATTAACTTAGAAAATTCCTTGCAAATAGTGGCATTAGTAGAACCAAATATAATATCATCAACATAGATTTGAACAATTAAGATATCTTTCTTAAGTGTCTTTCTGAAAAGTGTATTGTCAACTTGTCCTCGTACAAAATCATTTTTAAGTAAGAAATTACTTAGTCTCTCATACCAAGCTCTGGGAGCTTGTTTCAGACCATACAATGATTTCTTAAGCTTAAAAACAAAATCTGGATGTTTTAAATCTTCAAAACCAGGAGGTTGTTTGACATACACTTCTTCAGAAATGACTCCATTTAAAAAAGCACTCTTAACATCCATTTGATATAAAATGATATTATGATTTACTGCATAGGAAAGAAGTAACCTGATTGCTTCCAATCTTGCAACTAGAGCAAATGTTTTAGTGTAATCAATTCCTTCCTGTTGACTGTAGCCTTGAGCAACAAGTCTAGCTTTGTTTATGACTACTTCTCCTTGTTCATTCAGTTTGTTTCTGAACACCCATTTTGTTCCAATAATGTTCTTGTGATTTGGTTTTGCAACTAAATCCCAAACATCATTTCTTTGAAACTGATTGAGTTCTTCTTGTATAGCCACAATCCATCAATCATCTGCAAGTGCTTCATCAGTTGTTGTAGGTTCAATGATTGATAGTAATCCAAGCAAAGAGTCATTTTGACTGAATGTTGATATGTTCTTTCTTGGACTATCCTTGTTTCCAATGATTAACTCTTTAGGATGTGAAGACTTGTACTTGAATGATTTTCTGGGTGGATTTGCTTCTTGAGAATCATTAAGACCTTGTTCAGAACCATCTTGATCTTGATTGGCTTCAGGAGGAGTGTCAGCTTCTAAGAGTTTTTCAGCTTCTGGAGGATTTTCAGCTTCTGGACTTTCTTCAGACTCAGAAATCTGTTCAGGTTCTGAAGTGTCCTCTGAGAGCCGAATATCTGCAAAACTCTCAACTAGCTCTGATATTTTATTATCAGGCTTCTTGTCATCAAATCTAATGTGTATTGATTCTTCAACAACATGTGTTTCTGAATTATACACTCTGTATGCTTTAAATCTCTCAGAGTATCCTAAAAAGATACCCTTGTGAGCCTTAGCATCAAATTTCTTTAGATAGACTTTATTGTTTAGAATGTAACATGTACATTCAAACTGATGAAAATAAGAAATGCTTGGTTTTCTTCCTTTGAATAATTCATATGCTGTTTTATTCAGAATTGGTCTAATATAGATTCTGTTCTGAATATAACATGTTGTGTTAACAACTTCTGCCCAGAAGTACTTTGCAATATTAGATTTTTGAATCATGGTTCTGGCCATTTCTTGCAAAGATCTGTTCTTTCTCTCTACAACTCCATTTTGTTGTGGAGTTCTAGGAGAAGAGAACTCATGGAGAATTCCATGTTCTTCACAAAAAGTTTCAAAAGGTTCATTTTCAAATTCACCACCATGATCACTTCTAACTTTTAAAATTTTCAATTCATTTTCAGTTTGTACTTGCTTGCAGAAATTGTTGAACACATCATATGTTTCATTTTTGGTTCTGAGGAATTTAACCCAAGTCCACCTACTGTAATCATCAACAATTACTAACCCATACTTCTTCCCATTGATTGATGTTGTCCCAACAGGACCAAACAGATCAATGTGAAGTAGTTCTAAGGGTCTGGAGGTAGAAACAATGTTTTTGGGTTTAAAAGAAGTTTTAGCAATTAATCCTATCTGGCATGCTCCACAAAGAGCATCTGAGTGATAGTCAATGTTTGGTAAGCCTCTGACCAGTTGTAACTTGCTAAGCTTAGAGATGAGTCTCCAGTTAGCATGTCCCAACCTTTTGTGCCATACCCATTTCTCATCACTCACTGACAGAAGACAAACTACCTTCTGATTAACCAGTTCTGAAAAATTAATTTTATAAACATTGTTCTTCCTCTTTCCTTTGAACACAACATATTTATCTTTTTTGTTGATTAGAGTGCAAGTGTTCTTATCAAACAAGACATCATAACCACTGTCACATAATTGACTTATACTAAGTAGGTTATGTCTTAGTCCATATACCAACCAAACATCATCAATGGAAATTGAAGAATTACCTATCTTACCAGTACCAATGATCTTGCCTTTCTGGTTTCCTCCAAATCCCACAGTTCCTCCCTCTTTCATGGTCAGGGTTTGGAACATAGACCTTTCTCCTGTCATGTGATGCGAGCAGCCACTGTCCAGGTACCAAGACTTCCTTTTCTTTGGCTTTTAAGCATATCTGCAACAGAAATGATTTCATATTTAGGTACCCATATCTTTATGGGTCCTCTTTGGTTAGTTCTGAAAGGATATGGTTTCCTTTGCACCTTTAGTCTGACATTCTGAGATTTAAAAGGTTTTGTATAAACTGGTTTATTATATTTTGAAGATTTCATAAACACAGCCTTTTGAAAATTTGAGTATGAATTTTTCAGAGTCTGAGACTTGCTTGTCTTAGGTTCTGAACTCTTCAGACTTTGAACCGTTTCAGATTTAAAGTTTGTTTTCCTCATAGTCTTAGACTTAGAACCTTTTGGTTTAGACTTTGGCAAAGTTTTAGATTCTGCCTTCATCTTTCCCTTAGGTTCAGAAGTTTTGGATTCTGAGTTGTTCAGAGCTTCAGGATCAGCAGTCTCAGTTTGTGGTAAATTCTGTTTCTCAGAAATCTCAGATGCAGATACAAAACACACCTTGGTACCTTTCATAATATCTCCAAAACAGGATGGTATGTTTGCTTCTTTTGAATGATTGAATGGATCATTTTTGAAACCAATACCTTCTCCTCTGTTTTTATTAATATTATAATTCATAGAAGCAACCTTACTCCTGTTGATTCCAGTTAAGATAAAATCCTGAAGTGCAATTTCTTGTTCACTTGGAACTTCATCAGGTTTCTTATGAGCCATTTCTCTGAGTTCTCTAACTTCTTCCTCAATCTCATTGATGTGATTCTAAAGTTGGAGATTATCATCAGTCAGCAAGTTATATTTCTTTTTCAAAGATTTTAATTGACTCAACTTGCTTCTGAGGTAGTTCATAAGATCTTTAACTGTTTCAACAAGTTCAGAATAAGTAAGTTCAGAATATACCTCATCTTCATCTTCGGAGTCTGAACCTGATTCTGTATCAGAAGATACTGTTGCCACTAAAGCTAGGTTAGCTTCCTCTTCATCATCCTTATTATATTCAGATTCATTATCAAGATCATCCCATGTTGCCATAAGACTTTTCTTGAGCTTGTTTCTGAAGTTGCTTGATTTAGAGCTGGTCTTCTTGAATTTCTCCTTTGACTTGTCCTTCTGCAGCTCAGGACATTCAGCTATGAAATGACCAGTCTTCTTACAGTTGTAGCAACCCTTCTGATCTTCCTTCTTGGAACCAGATCCTTTGAAGTTACTACTCATATTAGAGAACTTCTTTTGTCTTTTCATTAAGTACTGAAATCTTTTAGAAAGCATTGCAAGCTCCTCAGCATCTGAATCTTCTTCAAAACTTCCCTCAGGAGATTCTTCATCAGATTCTATAGCTTTTAGAACTTTTGATGACTTTCCTTTAGATTTCAGTGTTATAGACTTAGACTTTCTAACAGATTCATCTTCATTGAGTCCCAGTTCATGCACTTTGAGAGAGCTTATAAGATCTTCAATACTTAGAGTATTTAGATCTTTAGCTTCCTCAATAGCAGTCACTTTAGGTCTCCATTTAGATGGCAGACTTCTGAGAATCTTGTTCACATGATCAGCAGTTGATTAACTCTTTTTCAGGATTTGAAGTCCAGAAACCAGAGTCTGAAATCTTGAGAACATAGTCTCAATGTTTTCATCCTCCTTCATTGTGAACAGCTCATACTGCTGAACCAGAAGATTTGCTTTTGCTTCTCTAACCTTCTTGTTTCCTTCATAGTTTGAGCAGAGAGAGGTGAAGATGGCTTTAGCTGTTGATTTATCACTTAGCTTTAGATACTCATTGTGAGGTAGAGAGTCCACAATGATACCTTTTATATTGTGATGCTTTCTGTAGATCTTTCTTTCAGCATCAGTAAGGCTTCTTTTATTAATAGCTACTCCTTAGCTATTCCTTCTTCATCAACTGGTATAGTTATACCATCTTCAATGATGTCCCATAGACTATCATCTATTCCAATAATATGACTATACATCTTGCTTTTCCACCATGAAAATTTCTCAGGATGTAAACATAGGAGGTTTATGGTGTGAGTGCGATTGCCTTTCACTTGTACCATAGTTATATGATACATCAGAGTTATTTCCAGGAGTAGGTTGAGGGGAACCACTAGAAGACATGTTTTTCTCAGGATCTTTACTGACTCACTGTTAGGTGATTGAATATCAGAACTGGAGCTCTGATACCAACTGAAGATGAGAAAAACACAAGAAGGGGGGTTGAATTGTGTTGACCTTTTTCTTTCTCAAAAACTTATGTTAGTTCAGAGTCTAATATTGATCAGATTCTGAAGCTATTTTTAGAGTTGTTTTGCAGCGGATATAAAGTAAATGAGAGAGAGAGAGAGAGAAGGACACAAGCAATTATCATGGTTCCTTCCACAACTCGGAAGTAGTCCAGTCCCCTTGTCACTTACAAGAGATTTTTCACTATAATCACAAAGATTACAATTGCTCAAGCACAAAGCAAGAGACTTCCTATGCTCAAACACAAAGTAAGAGACTTCCAATGCTCAAACACAAAGTAAGAGACTTCCTATGCTCAAACACAAAGTAAGAGACTTTCTATGCTCAAACACAAAGTTAGAGACTTCCAATTGCTCAAACACTAAGTAAGAGACTTCTGATTGCTCAAGCACACATGCGAGAGACTTAGAATCA
Organism: Medicago ruthenica; assembly: GCA_018208015.1. NCBI lineage: Eukaryota > Viridiplantae > Streptophyta > Magnoliopsida > Fabales > Fabaceae > Medicago > Medicago ruthenica. Next base: position 65,383,486 of record CM031372.1, on the reverse strand, counting down.
AACAAATTTACAAAAGAATATGTTTGAGTTGAACACTTGATATACTATCAGTGGTGTTCACAAAATACAACACAGTTTCAGACACTATACTTCAGAAATTCTAAGATAAGAAGGTTTGTAAGAATTTCTAAGTTATTGATGACTTTCGAATTTGGCAGAGTATATGCACTTTCAGAATAACAGAGTCTCGTTCTCTTATTTAGCACTATTCTTCTTCCAATCTTCAGTTCTGTTGAATATTTGGTTGTTGGCTTCATGTTTGCTAAAATCAAATATACAAGCAGTTGTGTGTCTTCAGAAGCAATATGTCTTCAGGAGCTGAAATCTCAATATATGCGTCTTCAGAAGCTGGGTCAGAAGCTGGGTTTTCAGAAGCTGAACAGTACTTCGGAAGCTGGGTCTCCAGAAGCTGAACAGTACTTTAGACGCTGAACCTTCAGAAGCAACCTTCAGAAGCTGAAATGTTCAGACGCAGAACTTCAGACGCAGACTTCAGAAGTACCTTCAGATGCTGGTTTTCTGCGTTCTGTTTTCACGCCTTGGGTGTTTATTTTCTCGTGTGATCTGTTGAAGATTTGTCTTAAGAATTCTCTTGGATTTGTTTCTAGAAGGAAGATTATTTTGCGTGAAGATATTTGTTGAAGATTGGTTTCTTTTATTTGTGAATATATTTTCAAAGTAATCTTTGGAAAATATATTTCTGAAGAATAATTGCTTCTATATGTTTCTAAAGAATTTTGGAAATATATCTTTGAAGATTATTTGATTCAAGATTATGTTGAACCTGAAGCTATAAATAGAGGACGCTGCTATTGAAGAAATTTACATCAAAACAGAAGCTATTATAGAGAGAGTCATACTTAGGTTTTGAGTCTGTTCATTGTGAGCTTTGTGCTCTGTTTTTGTACACCACTCAATTGTTAGAGTTGGTTTGTTTTATTGAGTTGTAATCACTTGAAGATTTTAAGCAAAAGTGACTGTTTATGTTTTGAAGAGTGTCTTCATCTTTGATTGTTTAGAGTTTAAAATCACTGGGGCAGTGATTGATTGAGTAGGAAGTAAGAGGGTCTTATATCTAGGAGTTCCTAGGTAGAAATTCCACGGGTAGTGATTAAGTGAGAAGGCTGTGAAACAGGGGCTGTTCATATAGGACTTCGAATTTATACTATTATAGTGGATTTCCTTCCTGGCTTGGTAGCCTCCAGACGTAGGTGTGTTTGTCACCGAACTGGGTTAACAAATAACCTGTGTTTTTACTTTCTGTCTGTTTTTATTTCTGCTTCTGAATTGTTGTTTTGCGTACTCTGTTCTACTCTGTTTTACGGTTCAGAATCAGCACCTGCCAGAATTTCAATTGGCATTAGAGCAGGCACCCTGCCTGTTTTAGGGTGAGCTCCAGGGAAGTTATTTTCTGGCATAATGGAGAAAGAAGGAGGATTTGTAAACAGACCACCTCTGTTGGATGGTTCCAACTATGAATATTGGAAATCATGCATGAGTGCTTTCCTTAAATCCATAGATAGTAAAACCTGGAAAGCAGTTTTGAAAGGTTGGGAACATCCTGTTGTGCTTGACAAAGATGGGAAGAAGACAACTGATCTGAAACCAGAAGAAGTGTGGTCCAAGGAAGAAGATGAATTAGCTCTTGGAAACTCCAAAGCCTTGAATGCTATATTCAATGGAGTGGAAAAGAACATGTTCAGACTGATCAAGCAGTGCACTGTAGCTAAGGATGCCTGGGAGATTCTCAAGACTACTAATGAAGGCACATCCAAGGTAAAACTGTCAAGACTTCAACTTCTCACCACCAAATTTGAAAATCTCAAAATGTTGGAGGATGAGAACATACAAGATTTTTACATGAATGTCCTAGACATGGCTAACTCATTTGATTCACTTGGAGAAAGAGAATCTGATGAGAAACTTGTGAGAAAAATTCTCAGATCTCTACCTAAGAGATTTGATATGAAAGTGACTGCCATTGAGGAAGCACAAGACATCTCCAGTATGAAGGTTGAGGAATTGATAGGATCCTTACAGAATTTTGAGATAGCCTTCAAACAACAGAACTGACAAAAAGGGAAAAGGTGTTGCTTTTGATGAAAGCATATCAAAGGATCTTGTGATGCTTAGTAGACAGTTTAACAAGATTCTGAAGCAGAAGACAAGAACTGATGAGAAAAGCAATCAAACCAAAGGAGTTCAGTGTCATGAGTGTGAATGTTATGGCCACATTAGGACAGAATGTGCAACATACCTCAAGAAACAGAAGAAGAGTTTGGCAGTTTCTTGGTCTGATGATGACTCAGAAGGAGAAGTGGGGAATGATTCAGCCAAGCATGTTGTTGCCTTAACTGGTAGATGCAGGTCAGGTGATAAAGTTAAGGTTTCAGAAGCATCATCAGGTTCTGAAGCACTATCAGGTTCTGAAGCATCATCAGATACTGAATCCAGTGATGAAGAATTGTTTTTTGAAAAACCAGCTGCCTCTTACAAAGAACTGTACCTCAGAAGTGAAGAAATTTGCAAGCAGCTGGAAGAACAGAAAAGAACTATCAGTCAACTGCATGCTGAAAGAAGTGAGCACTTAGGGCAAATCTCTGATCTCAAAGATGAGGTAACCCAACTGAACTCTCAACTTGAACATGTGAAGAAACAAGTCAGAATGTTGAACACTGGTACTGATGTGCTTGAAGAGATATTGGAGAGTCAGACCCAAGGGAAACCAAATGGTATAGGATTTGATGATAGGACCTTGAACAAATAGCAAAATCCAGTTAAAAGGTTCATTGCTGCTGTTAAAACATGTGATCTAATGATGAGCAAAACTAAGTTGGAACACCAGAACCAACCTCAGGGATCTAAGAGCAAGAGGGTTTCTCATCCTTGGATATGTCATTACTGTGGTAAAAAGGGGCATATAAAGCCATTCTGTTTCAAACTGCATGGATACCACAAGCATCTTCAGCAAAGAAAATCTGAACCTGTTGTAGTCAATGTCAAGAAGGAATGGAGACCAAAATGTGAAAGTGTTGACAAGAGGCTGAAGAATAGGAAAGGAAAGGTTGTTGCTGCTGCCAGCAGGCCTGCTCCTGTTACTAAGAAGAGTGCTGTTGTTGGATCATCTAAAGGCTGGAGCAAGGTGGTGGTCCCTGTCCCTAAGAAGAAGGCACTAAAAGGAAATGAATTGGATCCTAGTGAGTATGAGGAGGATGTTGAGCAAGCCATCATGCCCTATGTTCAGAAGAGGATTGCTGAACTTCAGAATTAGATTGTTGGGAAGAAGATTCCTCTGAATGTGCCTGAAGCACACATTGACTAAGCAGCATCTGAGGCTGTGTCTGATGATGAAACAACTTTTTATGCTGAGTCTGAAGACTGTCAATTTTTTTTGGATTATGTTCTGGATTTCATTTTGTGCTTCTGGTCTGCAATTTTGTTCTACACTCTGCAGTTGTGTTCTTTTGTTTTGATCTTCTGTGAAGACTTTGTGTGTGGGTACCATGTTCTTGTGATTCTGATCCTGTGATGGTTTTAATGATGGTACTGATGAAGGTTCTGATGTGGGCTCTGTGTGTGGTGCTGTGATGGATGTTTATATCCTGTGTTTCAGATTTCTGGATGTTTATAACCTCTGGATAAATTTCTGGGTGTGTTCCCTTTGTTGCTCCTCTGTTGTTTCTGTTTTTCTACTCCTGGTGATTACATGGTTGTTTTATCAAAATTGTTTGGCTAAAAAGGGGGGAGAAATAAGTGTGTCAGAAGCTGCTACTGATCTGTTTCAGAAGGAGTCTCTGTTTTAGGGGGAGTATGTGTTTCCTGTCAGAAGCTGAGTTTCAGGGGGAGTAGTGTATGTTTCAAAAGCTGCTGTTGAATGATATGTTTCAGGGGGAGTTTATGTGTTTCTTGTCAGAAGCTGATGTGTTCAGGGGGAGTATATGTGTGAAACGTAGTGTTTTATCCGCTGCTGAATCTGTTGCTATTGTGTTACTACATTTGTGTTCTATGTAACACCCTAACCCTTAACCGCCGATTATTAACTTTAATAAAGAAAACGTTAAGGACATAGGAAGTTACAACATGATGAAATCTCATTTTCATAAACATCAACAGAAATCAAAACATATTTGATTCACAAATAGCAGCGGAAAAATAACAAACACAGCTTATAACCAAGCATGCATATATTACACAAAAATATATACATAAGATTTTCAAAAGTGGCAATTCTACAACAGAGACCATTGCCAAATCTATACATAACGTTCAGATACCCAAAATGGTGTTACAAATATCAGAGCCCTAGACTCTAACTAGGATACAACACCTAGTACCAAAAATGTAAGGATAGCTAAGCTATGCCCTCACCACTACAAAAGCTCCTAGACAGCAAAGGGCTATTCCTCAACGATAGCCTCGCCAACCTGATAATCTGGATCCCCAAAGATCCAGCAAATAACACATAACAGAGAGTGTTAGTATCACAAACAATAAACATGTATAAATATCACATAATTATACATAATCAAAACACAAACACATAATCGACAAAGCACGACACTCATCAATAACAATTATCACTTAACAACCATTATGCACACATAGTTTCCAAATGATCACTAATGTCACAAAGGATGCATGTTCTTACAATGCACTCTAATGCATGTGGTACCAATTCTTGCTCAGCTTTAGAGTCATGGCGGACTGTTGGATAAACTTATATCCCTTCTTTCATCGACTGCACCTCTCATTCGCCATAAAAGGACGGTCGTGCATATGACCAATAATAATTGGATTTCATTCTTACTCATAAAGAGCATACATACCATCATGAAATGCATGTATGTTCACTTAGCAATTATTGATATTTACACCTACATATGCTCAAATATGTGTGTACACTACCAATACTCATGCTAACTTCAACAAGAAGGCACTCATGGCCAATCATAATACAAATATGTATATACTCAACCATATTCACAATCTCAAATAAACCAATCGAATCATATCAAAATCTCACCCATAAGGGTTTTCAAATAAAGACCCACACACTTTGATAATCCCACACACATGCTAGGGTTTTACTCAAGCTTTTCTTGAAACAAATAATCTTTAGGAAGCATTAAGAATGAATTAAAATGGTGGGCAAGGTTTCCAAAACATATTTTGAGAATACAGTAGCAAAAAGCCATCCCCGCGCGTACCAGGACCCTCAAAGCAGCTCAACGAAGTTGGCATGTACAGGGCTGGTCGCTACAAGCGAGCCTGGTCGCTACAAGCGCCAGTGTGGTCGCTACAAGCGCGGATAGGCAGGGAATTATCCTGTCTGGTCGCTACAAGCGACCATATCAGTACACAGTCATGTAAAAATGTGATTTTCCACCATTTTAGCCCATTCAAGATTACCCAAAGTTCCAGAACATGTTAAAAACAATTTTCCTTCATAAAACATCATTTAAAACCCATCACAAGCAAGGATTACATCTAACAAAGAAATTAGGGTTTAAAACACTAATCTTCCATAACTTTTCCTTTGCATTCAAAACACTAGCAACATCAAATAAACATACCAGCAACATCACTTAGCATTAAGCAAGCAAAACATGATCTTTTAACATCTTTAAAACCATAAAAACTTCTATCAAAACCTAGACAAAGTGAAGAAGAAGTTTGGGATGGAGAAATAGACATTCTCCCCTTCTCTTAATCACTTATGATCAAGTAATACTAACTCTCTTACCTTGAAATCAAAGTTCTCTAGCAACTCAAGCTTCAAATCACTTGCCCTAGCTTTTCTCTTCCTTTTCTTCTCTTCTTCCACGTTTTCTTCTTCTCCAAAAAGAAATGAATAGTGATTCAAAAAGTCTTGGTGTTAATCTCTTATAATCCAATCCAATTAATCATGGCCATCCATTCTTACTAACTCTCAAGGACCAATCCTAGCCTTGCAATCCAATCCAAGCTCACTACCATCATATCCACTTGATCTTTATTACTCATAAACTTAAAAGCCCAATACTATTCACACCCTAGGCCCAAAACTCTAGAAACTCGATTACGAACTTATCTTCGCGCTAAATAATTATTCCTCGATTACTAGAAAATATTTTTAAATGCAAATCCATAAAATAAAATATATAAAAATATAACATACGAAAATAGGGTCATTACAACTCTACCCCCCTAAAAAGAATTTTCGCCCTCGAAAATACCTGAAAACAACTCTGGATAAGAGTCCCGCATCTTGCTCTCGAGCTCCCACGTAGCATATTCACCGGCTGGGCCTCCCCAAACGACTTTCACCGATGAAATCTCTTTGTTCCTGAGCCTCTTCATCTCTTGTCCTTCAATCCTTAAGGGTACCGTTGTAACCGTTAAATTCTCTCTCACTTGTATCTCGTCCGACTCAATCACATGTGACGGATCCGATACGTATTTCCTTAATTGAGACACGTGAAAAACATCATGTAGATTTGACAACGACGGAGGTAACGCAATCCTATACGCCACCTTCCCAATCCTCTTCAAAATCTGATACGGACCAATGAACCTCGATGCTAACTTCTTCGATTTCAAAGCCCGTCCAATACCCGTAGTCGATGTAACTCTTAGAAACACATGATCTCCTTCTTGAAATTCTATATCCTTTCTTCTCTTGTCGGCATAGCTTTTCTGGCGACTCTGCGACGCTCTCATCTTTTCTTGGATTATCTTGATCTTCTCGGTCGTTTGTTGCACAATCTCAGGTCCAAGCACCACACTTTCTCCCGATTCAAACCAACACAAAGGTGTTCTACATCTTCTCCCATACAACGCTTCAAAAGGTGCCATACCAATGCTCGAATGAAAACTGTTGTTATACGTAAACTCAATCAATGGTAAGCAAGCTTCCCAACTCACTCCTTGTTCCAAAATGCACGATCTTAATAAATCCTCCAATGATTGAATCGTCCTCTCCGACTGACCATCCGTCTGCGGGTGATAAGCAGAACTCATCCGCAACTTAGTCCCCAACGCCTCTTGCAAACTCTCCCAAAACCTTGAAGTAAAACGGGGATCTCGATCTGATACAATACTCGACGGAATCCCATGCAATCTCACGATTTGCTCAACATAAATCTCAGCCAACTTCGGTACTAGCATACCGGTCTTGATAGCTATGAAATGAGCAGACTTTGTTAACCTGTCGACAACTACCCAAATCATATTGTTACCTTTCGACGTCTTCGGCAAACCGCTTACAAAATCCATCGCAATACTATCCCATTTCCACTCTGGAATAAACATAGGTTGCAATAGCCCCGACGGCTTCTGATGCTCCACCTTGGACTTCTGGCAAGTCAAACACGCGAAAACAAACTCGGCGATCTCTTTCTTCATCCCTTGCCACCAAAACATTTTCCTCAGATCTTGATACATCTTAGTAACACCAGGATGAATACTTAAGTTGCTTCTGTGACCTTCCTCCAAAATCATCCGCTTCAATTCAGGCACATCAGGTACACATAACCTTCCTTGACACCTCATCACGCCTTTCTCATCGATCTCAACGTTTACCTTTTTCCCTTGTTCGATGAGCGTCTTAAGCTTCATCAATCTCACATCAGACTTTTGCTTTTCCACAACCTCTTCAAGAAAATCATTCGTCAATCTCAACATCCCTAGCTTCACGCTTCTGGTTGTTCTTTCACAAACCAAACTGAGGTCTCTAAACTCTTCAATCAATCTCAGTTCCTTCGCCATTAGAGAAGACATATGCAGTGACTTCCTACTCAACGCATCGGCTACCACATTAGCCTTACCCGGGTGATAGTTCAACTCGAAATCATAATCCTTAAGAAACTCTAACCATCTTCTTTGCCTCATATTGAGCTCCTTCTGATCAAACAAGTATTTCAGACTCTTGTGATCGCTGAAAACCTCAAATCTTGACCCATACAAGTAGTGCCTCCAAATCTTGAGAACAAACACAACAGCAGCTAGCTCCAAATCATGCGTAGGATAGTTCCTCTCATGAATCTTCAGCTGTCTTGATGCATAAGCAACGACTTGTCCCTTCTGCATCAACACACCACCTAGACCCATCTTCGACGCATCACAATAAACCACGAACGGTTCCTTCGGATTTGGCAGAATTAGCACAGGTGCAGATGTCAACCTCCTCTTCAGCTCTTGGAAACTCTGCTCACACTTGTCATCCCAAATGAAAGCTTGACCCTTCCTAGTCAACTGTGTCAACGGCAACGCCAACTTTGAAAATCCTTCGATGAACCTCCGATAGTAACCGGCCAAACCAAGAAAACTTCGGATCTCAGTAACAGACTCCGGCGTTCCCCAATCTTGCACTGCCTCTACCTTAGCAGGATCCACTGCTATACCACCACTTGAAATGACGTGACCCAAAAAACTAACCTCATGCAACCAAAATTCACACTTAGAAAATTTTGCATAAAGCTTCTTCTCGCGCAACACCTCTAACACAATCCTCAAATGCTCGGCATGTTCCTCTTTCGTCTTCGAGTATACCAAAATATCGTCTATGAAGACCACCACGAATCGATCCAAAAAGGAATGAAATATACGATTCATATATTCCATAAACACTCCAGGTGCATTAGTAACTCCAAAAGGCATAACGGCGTACTCGTAGTGACCATACCTTGTCCGGAAAGCAGTCTTCGGTATATCCTCCGCCTTAACTCTTATCTGATGATATCCCGATCTCAAATCAATCTTGCTGAACACACAGGCTCCCACTAACTGATCCATCAAATCATCTATCCTCGGAAGTGGATACTTGTTCTTGATAGTTGCTTTATTCAACTGACGATAATCGATGCACAGACGCATACTACCATCTTTCTTCTTTACCAACAGAACCGGCGCACCCCACGGCGATACACTCGGTCTTACAAACTTTTTCTCTAACAATTCCTCCAATTGTTCCTTCAACTTCTCTAGCTCAGCAGCTGACATACGATACGGTGCCATCGAAATTGGACTAGTACCAGGTACTATGTCAATTGCGAATTCAACCTCTCTCTCGGGTGGTAAATCCAAAATGTCATCTGGAAAAACATCTGTGAAATCACGCACCACCGGCAACGCATCAACCTCAATCTTCTCTTCCACCCTCAACGAAGCAAACATAGCAAACACGTCCTCATGAGCCTTCACTGATCTTACCACTTCTCGACAACACATGAGCTTCAAACACAACTCTGGCTCCGGTTTTGGAAACTTAACCGTCCTCTTACCACAGTTGATATGAACCCGATTAAATTCTAACCAGTTCATACCAAAGATAACATCTATCCCGCTCAACGGAATGCAGACTAAATCCATACCAAAATGTCGTCCATACATAATGACTGAACAATCAACACAGACTTGAGTAGTAGATACTGAACCACTCGCAGGCGTTTCAATAACCATGCGTCCCATCATATTCTCTACTCTAAGACCCAACCTCTTAACACAATCCACAGAAATAAACGAGTGGGTAGCACCCGTATCAATAATAGCAGACAAAGGAGTATTATTGATAAAGCATGTACCTCTGATCAAGTTGTCCGCCTTCGCATCAACACCATCTAAAGCAAACACTTTTCCTCCAGCCGCTCTAGGCTTCTTACACACGTTGCTCTTATGACCCGCTTCCTTGCAGTTGAAGCACACAATACCCTTCTTGCACTGATCAGCTTTGTGGTTAGGATCACCACACTTGAAACATTTCCCATCATACTTCGGGCATTCAAAGAAACGATGTCCCGGTTGTCCACACTTAAAACAATTCCTATTACCTCCAAACTTACCACCACTACTCCCACCTTCATCAGTTTTCTTCCCACCTCTGCCATATGGTTTACCTCTAGCCATGTCCTTTCCCCTCTTCTCATTCGCGGCTTTGTAGTAATTAGCTTTAGCTTTACCATCCTTATCACATATTCAGCTCTTATTCACCAACATCGGAAAATTTCTGATTTCGCTAAACCCAATCAACTGCTTGATGTCTGGCCTCAACCCATTTTCAAACTTTACACACTTGTCTTCCTCAGCTTCCACCGTGTTGTAATGAGGAGCAAAACGACACAAATCTTCAAACTTGGCCGCATATTCAGAAACAGATAAACTCCCCTGCTTGAGCTCCATGAACTCAATCACCTTACGGTTCCTCTCGTCTACCGGAAAATACTTGGTTAAAAACTCTCTCCGGAAACGAGCCCAAGTAACTAAAGCTCCACCAGCTCCCAACCTTTGACTAGCATTTCCCCACCAATGATCCGCCTCATCATGGAGAACATACGCTCCCAGCAATACCTTATGCGCATCCAGACAACGCATAGCCCCAAAAATTCTCTCAACTCCTTCCAACCAAGTCTGAGCTCCATCTGGATCGTATCCTCCCTTGAAGATAGGCGGTTTGTTGTTCATAAACCTCTCGAGTCTCAGCTCATCTTCTCCGCCTCCTCTAGCTTGTTGTGCGGCTCTATCCGCAGTCCTACTAGCAGCATCCTGAGCCATGGCATCCGCCATCCGCTCCATCGCATCAGCAAGTGCTCGTTGCGCCATATCTACACACTACCAACCACCACATAACACAAGTGAGCACACAGTGTTTAAGAAAACACAGGTTACACAAAGGGTATACTAAACTTAATTGATCCAATGGATCGACCTGCTCTGATACCAACTATTGTAACACCCTAACCCTTAACCGCCGATTATTAACTTTAATAAAGAAAACGTTAAGGACATAGGAAGTTACAACATGATGAAATCTCATTTTCATAAACATCAACAGAAATCACAACATATTTGATTCACAAATAGCAGCGGAAAAATAACAAACACAGCTTATAACCAAGCATGCATATATTACACAAAAATATATACATAAGATTTTCAAAAGTGGCAATTCTACAACAGAGACCATTGCCAAATCTATACATAACGTTCAGATACCCAAAATGGTGTTACAAATATCAGAGCCCTAGACTCTAACTAGGATACAACACCTAGTACCAAAAATGTAAGGATAGCTAAGCTATGCCCTCACCACTACAAAAGCTCCTAGACAGCAAAGGGCTATTCCTCAACGATAGCCTCGCCAACCTGATAATCTGGATCCCCAAAGATCCAGCAAATAACACATAACAGAGAGTGTTAGTATCACAAACAATAAACATGTATAAATATCACATAATTATACATAATCAAAACACAAACACATAATCGACAAAGCACGACACTCATCAATAACAATTATCACTTAACAACCATTATGCACACATAGTTTCCAAATGATCACTAATGTCACAAAGGATGCATGTTCTTACAATGCACTCTAATGCATGTGGTACCAATTCTTGCTCAGCTTTAGAGTCATGGCGGACTGTTGGATAAACTTATATCCCTTCTTTCATCGACTGCACCTCTCATTCGCCATAAAAGGACGGTCGTGCATATGACCAATAATAATTGGATTTCATTCTTACTCATAAAGAGCATACATACCATCATGAAATGCATGTATGTTCACTTAGCAATTATTGATATTTACACCTACATATGCTCAAATATGTGTGTACACTACCAATACTCATGCTAACTTCAACAAGAAGGCACTCATGGCCAATCATAATACAAATATGTATATACTCAACCATATTCACAATCTCAAATAAACCAATCGAATCATATCAAAATCTCACCCATAAGGGTTTTCAAATAAAGACCCACACACTTTGATAATCCCACACACATGCTAGGGTTTTACTCAAGCTTTTCTTGAAACAAATAATCTTTAGGAAGCATTAAGAATGAATTAAAATGGTGGGCAAGGTTTCCAAAACATATTTTGAGAATACAGTAGCAAAAAGCCATCCCCGCGCGTACCAGGACCCTCAAAGCAGCTCAACGAAGTTGGCATGTACAGGGCTGGTCGCTACAAGCGAGCCCATGGTCGCTACAAGCGAGCCTGGTCGCTACAAGCGCCAGTGTGGTCGCTACAAGCGCGGATAGGCAGGGAATTATCCTGTCTGGTCGCTACAAGCGACCATATCAGTACACAGTCATGTAAAAATGTGATTTTCCACCATTTTAGCCCATTCAAGATTACCCAAAGTTCCAGAACATGTTAAAAACAATTTTCCTTCATAAAACATCATTTAAAACCCATCACAAGCAAGGATTACATCTAACAAAGAAATTAGGGTTTAAAACACTAATCTTCCATAACTTTTCCTTTGCATTCAAAACACTAGCAACATCAAATAAACATACCAGCAACATCACTTAGCATTAAGCAAGCAAAACATGATCTTTTAACATCTTTAAAACCATAAAAACTTCTATCAAAACCTAGACAAAGTGAAGAAGAAGTTTGGGATGGAGAAATAGACATTCTCCCCTTCTCTTAATCACTTATGATCAAGTAATACTAACTCTCTTACCTTGAAATCAAAGTTCTCTAGCAACTCAAGCTTCAAATCACTTGCCCTAGCTTTTCTCTTCCTTTTCTTCTCTTCTTCCACGTTTTCTTCTTCTCCAAAAAGAAATGAATAGTGATTCAAAAAGTCTTGGTGTTAATCTCTTATAATCCAATCCAATTAATCATGGCCATCCATTCTTACTAACTCTCAAGGACCAATCCTAGCCTTGCAATCCAATCCAAGCTCACTACCATCATATCCACTTGATCATTATTACTCATAAACTTAAAAGCCCAATACTATTCACACCCTAGGCCCAAAACTCTAGAAACTCGATTACGAACTTATCTTCGCGCTAAATAATTATTCCTCGATTACTAGAAAATATTTTTAAATGCAAATCCATAAAATAAAATATATAAAAATATAACATACGAAAATAGGGTCGTTACATTCTACTTGATGTGTTCAGTGGTCTTCAAATTGAGTCTCTGTTTCAGGGGGAGTATGTGTTTCCTGTCAGAAGCTGAGTTTCAGGGGGAGTAATGTATGTTTCAAAAGCTGCTGTTGAATGATATGTTTCAGGGGGAGTTTATGTGTTTCTTGTCAGAAGCTGATGTGCTCAGGGGGAGTATATGTGTGAAACGTAGTGTTTTATCCGCTGCTGACTCTGTTGCTATTGTGTTACTACATTTGTGTTCTACTTGATGTGTTCAGTGATCCTCAAATTGATTTTAGCCAAAAATTTGCCAAAGGGGGAGATTGTTGGATATTTGGTTGTTGGCTTCATGTTTGCTAAAATCAAATATACAAGCAGTTGTGCGTCTTCAGAAGAAGTATGTCTTCAGGAGCTGAAATCTCAATATGTGCGTCTTTAGAAGCTGGGTTTTCAGAAGCTGAACAATACTTCAGAAGCTGGGTCTTCAGAAGATGAACAGTACTTCAGACGCTGAACCTTCACAAACTGATGTTCAGAAGCTGAACAGTACTTCAGACGCTGAATCTTCAGAAGCTGATGTTCAGACGCTGAAAAGTACTTCAGACGCTGACCTTCAGAAGCAACCTTCAGAAGCTGAAATGTTCAAACGCAGAACTTCAGACACAGACTTCAGAAGTACCTTCAGAAGATGGTTTTCTGTGTTCTGTTTTCACGCCTTGGGTGTTTATTTTCTCGTGTGATCTGTTGAAGATTTGTCTTAAGAATTCTCTTGGATTTGTTTCTAGAAGGAAGATTATTTTGTGTGAAGATATTTGTTGAAGATTGGTTTCTTTTATTTGTGAATATATTTTCAAAGTAATCTTTGGAAAATATATTTCTTAAGAATAATTGCTTCTATATGTTTCTAAAGAATTTTGGAAATATATCTTTGAAGATTATTTGGTTCAAGATTATGTTGCTGCTGAAGCTATAAATAGAGGACGCTGCTATTGAAGAAATTTACATCAAAACAGAAGCTATTATAGAGAGAGTCATACTTAGGTTTTGAGTCTGTTCATTGTGAGCTTTGTGCTCTGTTTTTGTACACCACTCAATTGTTAGAGTTGGTTTGTTTTATTGAGTTGTAATCACTTGAAGCTTTTAAGCAAAAGTGACTGTTTATGTTTTGAAGAGTGTCTTCATCTTTGATTGTTTAGAGTTTAAAATCACTAGGGCAGTGATTGATTGAGTAGGAAGTAAGAGGGGTCTTATATCTAGGAGTTCCTAGGTAGAAATTCCACGGGTAGTGATTAAGTGAGAAGGCTGTGAAACAGGGGCTGTTCACATAGGACTTTAAATTGATACTATTATAGTGGATTTCCTTCCTGGCTTGGTAGCCTCCAGACGTAGCCTCCAGACGTAGGTGTGTTTGTCACCGAACTAGGTTAACAAATAACCTGTGTTTTTACTTTCTGTCTGTTTTAACTGCTTCTGAACTGCTGTTTTGCGTACTCTGTTCTACTCTGTTTTACGGTTCAGAATCAGCACCTGCCAGAATTTCAAGTTCTTTATAGAGGAACAAAGAGAGCCGTTGAGAAGATGCCAGGTAATCAATTAGAGTCGTTGGAATTGAAGCTTAAACCAACCTTAATTCCTTCCTTGATATGGTATGCGTACAGAGGAATATCGTTTGAATTATTTCCTTAAAAAGGTTGAGTGTTTCGTCCAAGGAGACAAAGTTGCAGAGAGCAGATCTGACTCTGAGATTTTTGTCGTACTGTACTGTTGACAGTGACAGCTGTTGACTTCTGAGTTTCCTTCAGACTCCAGACTCCCAGTCTTCAGACGCTGTTCTTCAAACTCCCAGTCTTCAGACACTGTTCATCAGACACTGACCTTCAGACCCTGACCTTCAGACACTGTTCATCAGACGCTAAGGTTCAGACGCTGACCTTCAGACATTGTTCATCAGACGCTGATCTTCAGATGCTGGCTTTCAGATGCTGACCTTCAGACGCTGAATGTCTTTAGACTTGCAACACAAGCTTCAATATTTTCTTCTGCTCTTAACTTGTTCTTTCAAAACCACTATTAGATACATAACTTTCAGTATATGGTCCTGCACACTAGAACAAGTATTAGCGTATCCAATTTTCTTTTTAACACTTTGTTATCATCAAAACTCAAAAGGGACTTGTTCATACATTTTGTTCCAACATTCCAATGCCCAGACACACAAGAAAGAGACTTCTTAGAAACAAGGATTACAGAGAAAGAATGTTTGTTTGAACACTTGATATACAATCAGAGGTGTTCACAAAATACAACACAGTTCAAACTCTAGAACTTAAGAATTTCTAAGATATAAAAGTTGTTAAGAAATTCTAAGTGTTTGAAGCGTAATTCAATTTGGCAGAGTTTTAGCACTTTCAAATATTACAGAGTCTTGTTATGATCTTCAAGTCTTCATTCCTTTATATAGAGAAAGAAAAGAGACGTTGAAGGAGTGCCAACGCATCAAAGATTTGTTAGAGAAGCTTGATCAAACACCAATGATTTTTTGCTTGATTTGGTTCATGTCCTATGAAAGATTGTATTTGAATATATTCCTTGATATGGAATAAACTGTTTTTTCCAAGGAGACATAACTTGCAGCAACGTACGTTTGCACATGGGAATGTTGGAGGTACGATTTATACTATGTTCTTTATTAAAAGTGACATCCATTGACTTCTGAAACTTGAGAGCCACCATGTCTGAACTTGCAGAGGATTCAGTAACGAACGTCTTCACCTTTCTTGTGTCTGGCTTCCAGGGAATATGACTATCAAGGTCTGAGTCTTCAGCTTCTGGAGTAGCCTTCAGAGTCTGGGTATCCTTTAGAGTCTGACCATCAGAGTCTGAGTCTTCAGCTTCTGGAGTATCTTTAGAGTCTAACTTGAAACTAGCTTCTCTTGAAAATCATTTGCTACTAACTTGTTCTTTTAGAACCAATACATGAATAAATCAATATAATTTTTGTCTATGGTCCTGCACACTTGAACAAATATTAGCGTATCCAATTGATCTTTCAATACCTTGTTATCATCAAAACTCAAGAGGCATTGTTCAAACTTATTTTGTTCCAACAATCTCCCCCTTTTGATGATGACAAACATACATTTTAATAGACAATTGTTGTTAATCTAATTAACAAGTTGACTTTAGGGTCTGAGGTTTGTAAGCTTCCCCTAAGTTTAATAGTCCAAAAGGAGTTAAAAGAAGTAGAAACAATGTCTTTGGATTTAAAAGAAGTTTTTACAATGTTTCCTTTTTGGCATGCTCCACAAAGTGCATCTGAGTGATAGTTAATGTCTGGTAAGCCTCTGACCAGTTGTAACTTGCTAAGCTTAGAGATTAATCTTCAGTTAGCATGTCCCAACCTTGTATGCCACAACCATTTCTCATCACTCACTGATAGAAGGCAAACTACCTTCTGATCAGCCAAATCAGAAAAATTTATCTTATAGACATTGTTTTTCCTTTTTCCTTTGAACACAATGGATTTGTCAGAAGTGTTGATTACTGTGCAATGACTCTTATTGAACATCACTTCATAACCACTATCACAAAATTGACTTATGCTAAGTAGGTTATGTCGTAGTCCATCTACTAATCAAACATTATTGATAGAGATAGAAGAGTTACCAATAGTCCCCATACCAATAATCTTTCCTTTCTTGTTTCCTCCAAACCCCACATTTCCTCCCTCTTTCATGGTCAGGGTTTGGACCATAGACCTTTCTCCTGTCATATGTCGCGAGAATCCACTGTCCAAGTACCATGACTTCTGCTTTTCTATTCCTCTTAAGCACATTTACAACATAGAAAATTTCAGACCTAGGTACCCATATCTTTATGGGTCCTTTTGGGTTAGTTCTAAAAGGTTTAGGCTTCATTGTGTTTCATGCTTGAAGTCATAAGTCTTTGATTCATTCAAGATTCTAGGATTAAAATTTTTCGATCTTGAAATCATCTTAGTTTTAGTTGCTGAACACTTCAGAATCTGAGTCTTCAAAAGTTTTGACTCTGATCCCTTCAGAACCTGAGACTTAGAAGTCTTTGGTTTTGATCTTTTCAGGATCTGAACTCTTGAAGTCTTGGATTCTGATTTCTTCAGAACCTTGGACTTAGGAACCTTTGATTATGATTTATTCAGAATCTGAGATTCAAAAGCTTTAGGTTCTGACTTGTTTAAAACTTTAGTTTTGTTGGCTTCTGACACAAAATTCTGATTTCCATCCTTTCTTAATGTAATCAAAACAAGATGACAGGTTGGCTTTCTTAGGTTTGCTCAACAAATCTTCTGAGAAGCCAATACCTTCACCATTGTTCCTCTTTACACCATAAATCATAGAAGCTACCTTACTTCTGTCAATATTGGTCATAATAAACTCTTGAAGTGTCATATCTTCCTCACTCAAGGGTTTATCAACCTTCTTATCAGTCAGTTCTTTCATAAGTTCAAAGTTCTTATCTTCCAGTTCTGATATCAGAAGATGATCTTTATCATTTTCTTTAATCAGCCAATCAAGTTTTTCTTACAAATTTTTTTACCTCTTTTGACTTCTTGTGATAATGACTGATAAGATCCTTGACAGTATCAACAAGTTCATATCTAGTGAGTTTAGAGTACACCTCATCTTCATCCTCAGAGTCTGACTCAGATTCTGCATCTTAAGATGATGTAGCTACCTGTTAGCCTGTATTTTTCGACAAAGGATATTAAATACAGTCACTGAGGTTTGATTGGACACATGGAAGAAAGATGGAATTTTTAGCTTAAAGGATTTATGAAGTTGCACGTGTTTGTTCGACAGAATCGAAGCATTAGAGTTGGTCGAAACACATCTCGACAACGCGAAGGTTGGTTATGTTTCGAAGAAGTTTCTTTGACAAACTGTCAAAGTTCACAGCTGTCGAAAGAGAAAGATTTGAATTTCAAATAGGTTGTTTTCTCTGTTATTAGACGTTATTAGCAGTTAGAAGTGTGGATAGGATTGTGCAGTTATTTCCTTTAGTATAAATAAGAGTTTTCCATGAGGAAAACGGGGTCACAAAATCACTTACATAATATTCTACACACTCGAAGTATCCAAGTTACAAAGAGAAAAGAGTTACGAATCATGTATGATCCTTGTGAACAACCTTTATTTCGAATCAATACAATTTGTTTTACTCTAAGTTAATTCCTGCAATCTACTTTCATACTGTAATTCCTTTTCGACAAGTTCAAGCAATCGAACTTGAAGATGTTTTGTTTTATTTTTGCATTCGAAACATACAAAAATACATAAGAACATGCAAAGATCATCAAATAAATCTGGCACACATTGCTCAGAGATTACTTGTTGATCTCGTAAGTAATACATCTATAACCAGCGGTTGTTTACCACAAACCAAGGTAAACAAATTGGCACGCCCGGTGGGACCTTGTGTGTCTAAGGTTCGCATTATTTGAGTTTTTCTTTTTGCGTTCTGTTCTTTTAAAATAAACTCTTGTGATCTTACTTCATATGCAATTGAGAGGAGGCAAGTGTCTTCCTGAAATGGTGCGTCCAAGTTCAACATCCATTTCTTCGTCTAGCACTCAAGCCAGTGCACAAATTTCACAATACCTGCTAGTAGCCAAACCCAATCAAATGTGACTGGTGTTACAGTCTCTATGCCATCGTCTACATCGATACCGACATTGACTAGTGCTACAGTTATCGAGGCCGCCATTCCATCGACGCAAGCGAGGCCAGCGGTCTCTAGACTGTTGATACAACAAGTGGATATGAATACTTTGGTGGGGCCCTTTAGTGCTTCAATTTCACAGTTTTCGCTCGCAACGACAATGAGGGATCCGCCTTATGGCATGCAAAAACATACACCTTTGACGTTACTAAATGTGGCAAAATTTTCGACTTGTTGGTCTCTGATGGTCAAATCATGGTGCCTAGAGGTTTAAAGTTGCCACCAGTAGACCAAAGGAAGAAAAGAGGATTTTGCAAATTTCATAATTTTTTGGGTCATAATACTTCCCGTTGTGTTCTTTTCAGGGACTTGGTGCAGAAAGCACTCTATGAGGGAAGATTGAAATTTGGCGACAAGCTAAAATAGCCAATGCAGGTAGACGCTGATCCTCTCCCAGTCACCGATGCAATGTTCACTGAGCCGTTAGACGTAAACGTTGTCGAAGTTATGGAAGAGACGCCAGGGGAAAGTTCTAGCAATCCCAGAGAGGGTACTGAAAGCCTCATGATAGCACCTGCAATGATCACTGAAGATCAGTACAAGAAACAGTTGAAAGCTGTGTACCCTGATGTTGAAGAGGGTCTGGTTGCTTTCCTGAATCGGTGCAAGATAAGCAACTCAGAGGTCACGATCTGCCCAAAATACAGTTCAGTGTTCGACAAAAAAGCAGCAAGAGGCCTCGAAGGGAAACTGTTGGTGTGAAAGAGGAAGGGAAAATGGGTCAACAATAGGCCCAAGTTCAGTTTCAATCAAAGGGGGATCCCATATAGGGCGGTGCCTCCGGCAAAAACATACATCCCATCCTAGTAAACTCCTATGGGTAAATGGATCCATTCTAACGGAAAAAATGTTGGTCGTCATTCTTCCATATCAACGAACGGAGAAATTTATCATGTTTACAATAGGTACGCCTACAGGAATGGATACAAAGGAAAGAACCCCATGACAAAGACTCAATGGCGTAGATTCCAACGTCAGAAGAAGGCTGCCGCTACCGATGGTGTTGAAAATCCCGCAAAAGGAAAGGAATTAGTGGTCACCAAAGTCAGGAAGCCAGCAACAGAGACTCTTTCCTCCACTGCCTCCCGTCAAAGAAAACCTTCATGTCGAGGATGAAGAAATGGGGTCAAATTTTTCGATTTCGAACCAGACTTTGATGTGATATGCATCGTCGTTTCGATTCTACCAATCAAATTTGAAGTAGTCTCAGAAATCAGTGAGGGGGAAGAAGACTTTACAGAGGATATGGCTGAACATAAGCCAGTTTGTTACTATGTGATGAACAATGGCTATGTCGGAGAACAACAGTCCATGTTTGAAAGGCCTAGTCGAGACATGAGGAACCACCTTAAACCTCTGTTCGTTCAGGCTAAGGTGAATAACATTGGGATAAATAAAGTCCTAGTAGATGGTGGTGCAGCGGTGAATCTGATGCCATTATGCTTGCTAAAGAAAATTGGAAAGAAAGAATCCGACCTGACATCCCATAACGTGGTGCTCTCGAATTATAGGGGTAAATCCGGCCATTCTTATGGGGCAATTGAAGTTGAATTAATTGTCGGAAGTGTCAAGAGGTCAACGTTGTTCTTGGTAATTCCATCCAAAGCCAATTACAATATGTTACTTGGTAAAGAGTGGATACATGGTGTCGGAGCGGTCCCGTCGACTAGGCATCAGAGAATATCCATCTGGAGGGAAGATGGACTGTTAGAAAATATTGAAGCCGACCAAAGATATTTCAGGACTGAAGTCGACCATATTAACAAAAAGACCTTTGATAAGCATTTGGCGTATATTTCGCCAAGTCGATCCTCAGATTTTGGTCTAGTTAGACCAGAGCTTGTGAAGAGTTATGTTAAACTTCACCCATACCGTGGTTTCTTTTGGGAAAGGGAGTTAGTCGAAGACAGTAATTCTTCTGAGGAGGAAGCCCCACTAGCTGGGTGGGACGACGGACATTAATCATGTCCATTCCCACTTCATGGGAGATAATTACAGCCTATATGGTCGAAAATAAACGAAACGCGGCTTTGGAAGCTGTCATGCAACAAGAAACGGCCCTCGAAACCATTGAAGATCGTTAGGAGGACAGGCTGCTCGAAGACCAGAGGTTGGATTGCATATATGATGAGGAGCCTTTAGGGTTTGAGAAAGATCGAATGGGTTCCGCCAAGAAAATTGTGGCACGGGATCCTCTGGAAAAAGTCGACCTGGGAGATGGCTCTGTAAAGAGGCCAACTTATATTAGCGCCAAAACTGGTGAGGCATTCAAAGTTCGAATCATTAAACTCTTGAAGGAATATAAAGACTATTTTGCTTGGGACTATAATGAAATGCCAGGTCTAAGTCGGGACATGTTGGAATTAAAACTACCAATCCGACCAGGAAAGAAGCCAGTAAAGCAGACTCCAAGGAGGTTTGCACCCTAGATCCTGTTAAAAATCAAATAAGAGATCAAACGACTCTTACGAAGCAAGTTCATCAGAACGGCTAGGTACGTCAAATGGTTGGCTAACATAGTCCCTGTAGTAAAAAAGAATGGAACTCTTAGAGTCTGCATAGACTTTAGGGATTTAAACAACGCCACACCTAAGGATGAATACCCTATGCCAGTGGCAGAAAGGTTGGTCGATTCGGCAGCAGGTTTTAATTACTTAAGTATGTTAGACGGCTATTCTGGTTATAATCATATTTTTATTGCCGAAGAAGATGTGTCGAAGACAACTTTTAGATGCCCTGGGGCCATAGGCGTTTATGAATGGATACTCATGCCATTCGGTTTGAAGAACGCCGGCGCCACATACCAAAGGGCAATGAATTCTATGTTTCATGATTTTATAGTAAAATTTATGCAAGTGTACATAGATGATATTGTTGTGAAATCTTCAACAGAGGACGGCCATCTATACCATCTTCGACAATCGTTCGAAATAATGAGAAAATATGGTTTAAAAATGAACCCCTTGAAGTGTGCCTTTTGTGTCCATGCATGTGACTTCTTGGGTTTCGTGGTCCACAAAAAGGGCATTGAAATAAACCAAAACAAGACAAAAGCCATCTTGGAAACGAAGGCTCCTTCGACCAAGAAAGAACTGCAGTCTCTTCTAGGCAAGATAAACTTTTTGAGAAGGTTCATTTTGAACTTAAGTGGCAAGACTCAAGCTTTCTCGCCATTACTTAGACTAAAGAAAGAAGATACGTTTAGATGGGAACCCGAGCATGTGAAGGCTTTTGAAGATATAAAGTCACTGTTCTTTTACCTCCCATTAAGAATAGGATGATGAAATTGTACATAGCAGCGTCAGAATCATCCATAGGTAGCATGTTAGCCCAAGAGGATGAAAATGGTGTCAAAAGAGCCATATACTACCTCAGTAGGATTTTAAATGATGCTGAGACAAGGTATCATCCAACTGAAAAGTTATGTCGTTGTTTGTATTTCTCTTGTACAAAGTTAAAACAATATATAAAGCCAGTCGACGTTTGTGTTTACTCTCATTTTGATATTATTAAGCACATGTTGTTGAAACCTATTTTACATAGTAGAATTGGCAAATGGGCTCTAGCCCTCACAGAATATTCGTTGACCTACAAGCCCTTAAAAGCTATTAAAGGGCAAATTGTGGCTGATTTCATAGTTTATCATTCTGCAGTCGAAGCTACAGCGCATCTAGTAGAGACTCGACCCTGGAAATTATATTTCAACGGTTCCAGTCATAAAAATGGCACTGGGATTGGTATGTTAATTGTGTCTCCTACTAACATTCCGACGAGCTTTAAGTTCAGAGTTAATGAACGGTGCTCAAATAATGAGGCTGAATACGAAGCCTTAATAGCAGGACTTGAGATCTTGTTAGAACTGGGGGCAAAAGAAGTCGAGATAAAAGGGGACTCCGAATTGGTCATAAAGCAGTTGACGAAATAATATAGATGCATTAAAGAAAATCTAATTATGTATTTTGTTCTAGCCAACACGTTGTTACAACGGTTCCAACATGTGAATATTGAGCATGTGCCACGAATGAATAACCAAGAGGTGAATGAGCTAGCACAAATCGCTTCGGGCTATAAGGTTCCCAAAGCGAAATTAAAGGAGTTGATAGAGATAAGAGACAAAATTACTCCAGTTTCCCTTCCCCAAACGGAATTGTCAATAACAAAACCTAAGGGGGCAGAGGAAATAGACAATCTTTCGGCCGAAAATTTTTCGGAAAATTTTTCGAAATTTCAATTTGAAGTTTTTGCCATTGACAATATGGCAGACAACGATTGGTGGAGACAGATTGTCGAATACCTGAGAAATCCTTTCAAAAACACTGGTAAAAAAATTAAATATATGGCCTTAAGCTATGTGGTGATGGGAAATGAATTGTTCAAAAAAATGCCTGAACAAGTTTTACTAAAGTGCCTCGGAGAAAATGAGGCATATTTGGCAATTTCCAACACCCATAGTGGAATTTGCGGTTCCCATCAAGTAGGCCACAAATGAAATGGCTTTTGTTTCGACAAGGTGTTAATTGGCCTACGATGTTAAAAGATTGTATAGAGTTCGCCAAAGGCTATCAGGAATGTCATGCAGGAATACAACATGTACCAGTGAGTGAACTTCATGCAATAGTAAAACCATGGCCATTTAGAGGATGGGCTTTGGATTTGATCGGAGAAGTAAAACCTACTTCGTCGAAAGGCCACCGTTATATAATAGTCGGGATAGATTACTTCACCAAATGGGTTGAAGTTGTCCCTTTACCGAATGTGGATCAGGAATCAGTTATCAAGTTTATTCAAGACCACATTTTGTACAGGTTTGGAATCCCAGAGACTATCACAACCGATCAAGGATCGGTCTTCACGGGACGAAAGAGGGTAGAGTTCGCCTCCGAAATCAGTTTTAAATTGTTAACTTCGACACCCTACTACGCGCAAGCAAATGGTCAGGTCGAAGCCGCCAATAAAGTTATCATTAATTTTATAAAGAAACATGTGGGTAGTAAACCAAGAAAAGCAACTAGACCCTCTTCAACATCAGGATACACAGCTTTCAATTGTTTCTCATACTTATCTTCAGTGATCATTGCAGGTACCATCATGTGGTCTTCAGTAACCTAACTCTCCCCTGGAGTCCCTCCCACAACCTCGACGACATTGATGTCTACCAGCTCAGCGTACATTGCGTCGGTGATTGGAAGAGGATCAGCATCCACTTGCATTGGCGATTTTGCCTTGTCGCCAAATTTCAATCTTCCCTCATTGAGTGCTTTCTGCACCAAGTCCCTCAAAAGAACACAACGGGAAGTATTATGACCCAAAACGTTATGAAATTTGCAAAAGCCTCTTTTCTTCCTTTGGTCTACCGGTGGCAACTTTAAACCTTTAGGCACTGTGATTTGGCCATCAGTGACCAATAGGTCGAAAATTTCATCACATTTAGTAACGTCAAACGTGTATGTTTTTGCGACGAATTTATCATTTTTTGGTTCGACGGGGGCCTTTCCGTCTGACGGCTTTAATAATTTACACACATAGGGAGGTCCAGGTTTTAATTCAGCCACATTAACTTCATTTTCTTCGATGGAAGTATATTCGACATCGAATACTTGGTCACTGCTGTTGTCATCGACATATGCAACTTTTTCTTTTTTTTGAAACCTATTGGACCTAGCCTTTTCGGCTTTTAACCTTTCTACTTGTCGAACTCTATCGGCCAATTGGGCCATATCTCTCAAATGTTGGGTATCTAATTTCTTAATGACGGAATAATCCAGACCCCCAACGGCCATTTCGACTAACTCATGTTCAGGCACTTGAGTGAAACATCTTGCCTTCAATAGTCTAAATCTATTGAGATAATCATCAATAGATTTGGGCGTTTTTCGCCTAACACTAGCCAATTCTTTCAAGCTTATCTTAGATTGGCCCTTGTAAAATTGTTCATGGAACACTTTCTCTAATTGGTTCCAATTGGCAATGTGTTCGACAGTAGATTCATTTGTTTCTCCAGCAAACTTTGTGAACTTAGGGATCTTCCATCCCCTAGGGAGTTCAGTTTGCAAGACGTATTCAGACAAGGCTGATACGAAATTTGGTTTGCGCATGCCTATATTAAGGTCATTCTGGACCAAAATTGTTTCGACGAGATGGGCTATATTATCTTGTCCTGCCAGATTATTCTGTCGGACTTGTCTAACCACTTCATCTGCCATTTGATTTTTGTTTACCAAAACGACTTCAGGGGCTTGTTGTGCTACCCCTAGAACTGGCTCTTCAACCACTTGGGGTCCTGGTGGTGGCCCCTGATTTACTACATTGTCTCTTCCCCCGCCAATCTGTAGTGGTCTGGGATTCAGTGGTTGAACTGGTGTGAAGAAATTGGCAATTCTCTCCATTTGAGCAGCCAACATTTGGTAACTATTGTTAGTCGCCTGTATCATAGGATTAAACACAGTCCTAATCTGCAGGGTTAACATATTCACCATATCATGGTTACTTTCGTCCATTTTTTGTCTTATTGATGCTACAGACATATTAGTCAGCGCCAAAGGGGCGTTTCGACCGGGAATGCTCAGTGCAGATCCATGTACTGGTGACAGTATGGTATTTGTATTACCTGCAAATATAGAAGCATTCGTTCCATGGCCTGCCATCAGGGTTGTTGGCATGCCATAAGGGGGATCCCTTATCGTCGTTGCGAGCAAAAATTGTGGAATCGAGGGCCCAAAGGGTCCTGCCTAAGTATTTATATCCACCTGTTGTATCAACGGTCTAGAGACTGCTAGAATTGCTTGTACCAACGGAATGGCAGTCTCGATAACTGCAGGGCTAGTCGATGCCGGTACCGACGTGGACGCTGGCATAGAGGTTGTAACCCCAGTCACATTTGATTGGGTTTGACTACTACCAGGTATTTCTTGTGACATTTATGCACTACATTGTGCATTGGACGAGGAAGCGGATGTTGAACTTGGACGCACCATTTCAGGAAGACACTTACCCCTCTCAATCGCATACGAAGTAAAATCACAAGAGTTTGTTTTAAAGAACAAAACGAAGGAAAAATTCAGATAATATGAACTTTTGACACATAGGGTCCCACTGGGCGTGCCAATTTGTTTACCTTGAATTTCGGTAAACAACCGCTGGTTATAGGTTTATTACTTGCGAGATCAACCAGTAATCTCAGGCCATTATGTCAAATTTATTTTAAGACCTTTGCATGTTCTTATGGATTTTATGTGTTTTGGATGCAAGAAAAGAACAAGCAACTTTCAAGTTCGATTACTTGAGCTTGTCGAATGAAAATTACGATGGAAAAGTAAATTGCAAGAATCAACTTAGAATCAAACAAATTGCATTAATTCGAAATAAAGGTTGTTCACAAGGATCATACATGATTCGTAACTCTTTTCTCGCTGTAACTTGGATACTTTGAGTGTGCAGAATGTTATGCATGTGATTTTGTGACCCTGTTTTCCTCATGGAAAACTCTTATTTATACTACAGAAAAATAACTGTACAATCCTATCTACATTTCTAACAATTACTAACGCCTAATAACAAAGAAAACACAACCTATTTGAAATTCAAATCTTGCTCTTTCGACAGCCACAAATTCGACAGTTTGTCAAAGAATCTCTTCAAAGCACAACTAACTCTCGCGTTGTCGAGATGCATTTAGACCAGCTACATGCCTTCAATTCTGTCGAACAAACACGCTCAATCTTTTAGAAACTCTTTAAATCAAAGACTCTACTTTTCTTCCATGTGTTCAGCCAATCCTCAAGGACTGCATTCCATATCTTTCGTCGAAAATACAGGCTAACACATAGTCCCTTCGATAATATATGTCCATTCGGAATAAAGAGTACTTTTAAAATCATAATCCCTTTTGGAATAATAATGTCCCTTCGGAATTAAGAATGATCTTAACGGTATATATAAATATTCTTCCGATATTTTTCTAATTTTGGAGAAGTTAAAAAGTTAGAATGATGGTATCACCATATTTGAGTGGTCGTAGTAGCATATTGATATTTTGGAGAACTTAAAGGTTGGAATGGTGATAACATCATATTTGACTCGTCTTAGCACTATAATAGAGTGGTCACATTACCATATTAGAATGGTTTCGGTATTAAAGAGTGGTCTAAGTATCATATTGGAGGTGTAAATCTCGAACGGTTTTCTACAGTGTAGTAGTTAACCGCATAGTTGTAGTTGGACTTGTTTTATCTTGGAGGCGGCGTGGTTGATAGTCTGCCTTGCACAATTTTGGACAGTGCCACAAAACGTCTTAAAGAGAGCGACCTAGTCGTGACTCAACCTAGTAACAACTTCGGTAGATATTCTCTTTCAAAATATAATTTGGAAATCCAAATACAAAAGTTTGGAAATCCAAAAACAACAATTATGATTCTTTGCCTTGCAGTTGAGAGAAATGCGTTCAATGATTTAAATGAGGGAATGATGTTGAGATTTTCACACATGAAGTTGAAAGTATTGAGAGATTAGTGTATATTCCGGCTTGAGCATAGACAAAAATTGCTTGAGAGATGAAATTTTCATTTGTATGTCTGGAAGAATTTGATAAAGCTCTTGGATGAACTGTTAGAGAGCGTCGAAGTGTTTTGAAGAGGTGAGTTCAGAGACAGTGGTTGAAAAAGCAGAGCAGTTAAAGTAGATTTGAGATGAGTGGGATGCACTTGCAGCACGACATATCAACAGTGGCTTTTTGATTGGTTTTAGATTTGAGCTAGAGACAATTGGGGAGGAGTTGGTTGGAAAGGACCTGGGAGAGAGAAATGTTGAGAAGCCATTGATGATGAAGTCCGTTGAACTTGAACTTAGTGACTTGTTAGGGTTTTTAGTTTGTAATATTACCTTATTTCTCCATGGAAGAAATAACGCTTTAAAAGCTCCTTCTTACTTCTTGAAATTTCCTATTCTTACCCCAATGAGACAGCCCTCCATATTTAAAAATCCCAATTTGTTTAATCTCTTCAAGAATGTCTTCATAAATCATAGGAGCCATTGGATCTTTGCTACGGCAATATGTAAAATCAAAGTCTATAGATTATTCTTGGTTCCCTAAATAAGCCTTTGAAGTTGTGACATAATGCATTAAAATTCTAATTGAACTAGTTTTGTATATCTTCAATAAAGTTTTTCACTTTAGATAAGCTAATTTTGAATGTTTTACGTTGGAAAAACTCTCCTTTTATTCTTGAGTCCTAAGCACGTGATGATTTCTTTAAATCTTGAAGACTATCTAAGCATGATCTAGATGATTGAAGACAATTTTGAAATTCAATTACAGGGTATCCAGTAACGATTATACCTGCAGCAACAAGTATAAAATAATTAAAATGAAATTTTTTTAACAAATAAAAATTTAACTACTAGTTTTATATTTTGACTCAGACTAGAGAGAACCATTATTCGTAAGCTCATAAGCACATGTGATGAGAGTAGTTGTTGTTGCTTTTACAACTAAGCACTTTCCATCAGCATCACTAGTGGATCCCTCAAAATCCTCTACAACCCCAACAATAACACAAAAAGAAAATTGCTAGCAACATTAAAGTTAACTTTGAGATGCGGTTTAACCTGGGAAAGCAAGTTGGTTTCCCAAGATGGGAAAGTTGAAGCAGCACCCTATATATAATAATTGTATATTCGGACGGTGTAGATTCATCACCTGGTACATGCCTTAACTTTTTTGATGGCCTCTATCAAACAAAAACAGTGACCCCACCTCACGATTAAATAACATTATATATGTTGTTGAAAGTATTGGGCTATTTGAACGGGCTTTTGGCAATTTAGATATGGGCTAGTTCTGAGTCTACAATTGCGTGTGTAGAAATTTACACAGAAGAGCCAAAAAGTTATCGTTGCGTGTGCATCTTTACAGTGCATTGGTACTGTAAAATTTTAATTGTACAATTTAATTATGAGAAATTATATTTGTCCAACCATGTTTTGACAACTTTTGCGACAATTTTCACTCTTATATTCACATTATGATATTACTTTTCTCTCTATTGTTTTGGTTTTTGTGGCAAAACCTCATTTTCTTTGTAAATAATAGTTGTCTCATAAATTATTATTGAAATAATTGTTCAAACAACACAACTAGTTAATTATCAACTATGACACATTTTTTCTCCAAACTAAAATTGATTACACCGTGAGTGCATAAATTGTACAATGCAATTATCACTAAATAATATTCTACAATATTAATTTTTCATTAAACAACTTTTTTTTAAACACAGTAAAATGAAAATAACATAATACAAAATAAAATTTTGAATACAAAAACTAAAATTGATAAAAACATAAGATAACATAACCGAACACAATACGAGTAAACATAATGTACTAAGCGTCGGTCTCACTTGTAACAAACAAGTACAACGGTTCCCCTCCGTTTGTTCTCCATTGAAACATGTCATCCACATCAATGTCTCTTTCAAGAGTCTTAAGATCATAACTTGTCTTGTAGTCAATGTCATCCGCTAAAGAGTAGTATGGTGTTACATGTACAATATGTTTCACCATTCAAGTTGGATCGTTATTTAAGGTGAGATAAAGGTTGAAAACCCCGAGGGGAGAAAAGGGCCAAGAAATGCCGTTCCCGCTGGAGGCAAAACTCCCCTTCGAGCGATCCACGCTCAACGGAGACTTCAAGTCTATCCAGTTAGATGATAATCCAACATGGAAGGTAAAAATTGGGGCAAACTTGCCACCGCCGATCGAACAAGAACTCGTAAAATGCCTTCGGGCTAACGCAAACCTTTTTGCTTGCTCCCCGGAGGAAATGCCAGGGATAGACCCTAGTGTTGCCTGTCACAAGTTGAATGTAAACCCAGAAGCGAAGTTTGTAAGCCAGAAAAGGCGTCAACAATCCCCAGAAAAAGCTTAAGCTACCAAGGAGATTGTTGACGGCCTCCATCAAGCTAAGTTTATTTCAGAAATCAACTACACACAGTGGTTGTCCAACGTGGTCCTCGTGAAAAAATCAAGCGGGAAATGTCGGACGTACATCGACTACACAGATTTGAATAAAGCGTTACCCAAAGACGCGTACCCCTTCCTAACATCGAAAAACTGGTGGACAACTCCTCTGGGTACAAACTATTGTCCTTCATGGATGCCTATTCTGGCTACAACCAGATCCCCATGGAAAAGGACGACAGGAAAAAGACGGCGTTCATGACTGAAGGCGCCAACTACATGTACAACGTCATGCCTTTTGGCTTAAGAAATGCAAGCGTCACTTACCAACGAATGATGAACAATGTTTTCTGCAACGAAATAGGGGACATTCTAGAGGTCTACATGGACGATATGATTGTGAAATCAGCTGAGGAACATCAGCACAAATGTAACAGCCTGATTTTTCGTATTTTATTTATTTAATTATTTTATGTGTTTTTAATTGTTTATTTTGGTGATTTATTGAATTTTGGGGGTTGAAGGGTATTTTAGTAATTTTGGGCGAGTGGCATAATGGTAATATGTTAGAAATTCAAAATTTGAAATAATGGTGTATAAGTAATTTAGAGGGGGTGTGAGCTTAGTAAAAGTGTAGTGTTATTTTTAGTGTCATGAGAATTGACTAAGCCCATTAAGGTGAGTTAACCTAGCCCATTAATATTTAAAAGAATTGTGTAGTGTTATTTTCATTAGGTCTTCACAATTAACACAAACCTAGAGAGAGGTAGAGAGAGAAAACAAGAGAGAAACTTGGAGAAGAGGAATCTAGAAGAACTAAAGGGAAGATTGGTGATTTCAAGTGGGTTAGCAAGAGAAGTGAAGAAACTAAGGTAAGAGGGAAGATTATCTTCATTAATTAGTTTTAATAAACTTAGGGTATGTTTGAGAATTGTAGCTTGTGATTAATTGTTGTTGAATTGTTGTGATTTTCGTGCTCATTTTATTTGATTATATTAAGCATGTCAAAACTTGATAATTCCATGCTTTCTTCATCTTAAACTTCATTTTTCATTATGTTAAGTTGATACCTTGATGAATTTTGATGTTTGTGATGATTAATATGATGATCAAGTGCTGTTTGGTGATTCTGTAATTGATTATGAGTATGAGTATGTAATTTGTTTGAGAAATCATGAAGTTATGTGGGATAAGTTGTGAATTAAGTGATTTTGTGAAAAGTGCTTATTTGACTGAATCTGCTTAATTTGTTGTTGTGACTATGTGTTACTGTTAAGGTTATGATTATGAGCAAGAAACTATGTTTATTGTGTGGTTTGTTGTGAAATAAGTTGTTGTTGGTGTTTTGGTGAAAATAGCTTAATTAAGTGAAAATGAATAAGTTGTTGTTAAAATGAGAAAGTTGTTGTTGGAATAGTTGTAGTAGGTATATGTAGTGATGTGTAACATGTTGGAATGAAGTTACTTAAGCTGGGTATGTTTGTTTGTTTAGTTTTGGTGAAAATGGGATTTTGAGACGAACTTTGAAAATTAACTGAAAACCTTGTGAAATCCATATCAATTGATGTGTTGTTGTGTAATCATTGTTCAATTTGAGTGTATTGATCATGGTTAATATTTGTAAACTGATTTGGGTGTGTTGGGATTGAATTAAGTTATTTAAAAGTGATTTTTGGGGAAAAACATGTTTTAGAAACTGGTTTTTGGTGGCTGACTGTCAGCCAAATTGTGTTACGATTTGGACACTCGTGTCACGATTTTGAGTCCAGAATTTGGTGTTCTGGCTCTGTGAAAATCGTGTCACAATATGAAGCAATCGTGTCAATTGGTCAGGACAAAAACCCAAATTCCGCTTTCAATTGGTTTTTTCACTAGTTTTTGTTTTGAACTGGGTTTCGGCATAAACATGAAAGTTGTAGATATGGATGTTAAATTTCATATGATATTGGTTTGACTTCATTTAGATTTCTAGAACTTGAGTTATGAGTTGTTTACTACACATATGTCATGACACATTTTTCATGAAAACTTCCGCATACTTTTCCAATGAACCATGAAGCATCCTTATAATTAATAATGAATCTAAGGGAGCTTTTAGAGCTAATAAATGAGTATGTATTGATGGTGATATTTAAATTGATATTCATGATGATGTTGATGATGTTATTGATGATGATACATGTTGTGTATTAAGTGACGATGTTTGAATACTTGACTTGATGTATGGCCTTAGTGATTTGATAATGCGTTAAGTGGAGTTTTGGTGATGATATGTTATATGACAGAGTGAATCGTATAACAAATTATGAGTATATGTGGTGAGCACTGTCGAGTCTCTATGTGGGTCCATGCATTCATAAGTCAGTCCGGAGATGGTATGGTGATTTCATGGCGGGGTTTAAGCCTCGAGGATTTCATCGGAGATTGTATGGTGAATTCGTTGCGGGGTTTTAGATCTCGAGGAATTCATCAGTGGCGGTACCGTAAAACATATAAAGTCGCCTAGGAGCATTGCATAAGTTGAGTCTTATGTATTAATGTGTTGATGAGAATTTGTGCATCTAAGTGGTAATTGTGCATTGAAGATGTGATGTGATGAATTGTTATAATTAACTTGTTAATTGTTTATCGATGATGGTATGAATTGGATGATTGTAAATGATGAGTTGATATGATGGAGTAGTTAGACTTGTATGAGAATATGATTATGAGTTACATGTTCTTGCATTTCAAATAATTCAATTTGTTATGTTTGAATATTGTGATGATATGAATGTTCTCTGAACTACACTTGTTTATTATTTCTTATTAATGAATGTATATCTTACCCTCTTGTGGCTTTTGTTGGATATTTGGTTGTTGGCTTCATGTTTGCTAAAATCAAATAGACAAGCAATTTGTGCTTCAGAAGCTGAAATTGCCAATCAAAAGCTGAAACTGGTTCTTCAGAAGCTGACAGTACACTTCAGAAGCTGGAACAGTACTTCAGACGCACTGTTCAGAAGCGAGTTTTCAGACGCACTGTTCAGACGCTGACTTTTGTTGACCTTCAGACGCACTGTTCAGACGCTGACTTTTGTTGACCTTCAGAAGCTGAATCTTCAGAAGCTGCATTTCAGTAGCATTTCAGAAGCTGGTTTCTGCGTTCAGAATTTGTGTCTTCAAGCTGTTAATTCTCCCACATAATCTGTTGAAAATTCAATTGAAGATTTATCCAAGCTTCATTTCTAGAAGGAAGTTTTTTTTGCGCAAGATATGTTCTGAAGATTTGGTTCAATTATTTTTGAATATATTTTCAAGGAAATCTTTGGAAAATATATTTGTGAATAATATGTGAGCTTCTATTTGCTTCTAAAGAATTCTGGGATTATATCTTTGAAGATTTGGTTCAGAATTATGGTTGCTGTTGAAGCTATTTAAGGAGCACGTTGCTATTGAAGAATTAGATCTCAAGAATTAAAAGAGTCTTAGTGTTTTTGAGTTTGTGAGCTATTGCTCTGTTTTTGTGCACCACTCATCTGTTAGAGTTGGTTGTTTGTTTTTGAGTTGTAATCACTTAAAGTTTTTAAGCACAAGTGACTGTTTTTATGTTTTGAAGAGTGTCTTCATAATTGTTTAGAGTTTACAATCACTGAGACTGTGATTGCTTGAATAGGAAGTAAGTGGGTTCTTATATCTAGGAGTTCCTAGGTAGAAGTCTATACGGGTAGTGATTAAGTGATAAGGCTGGAAAAAACAGGGGGCTGTGTCTAGAGTCTTTGAATTGATACTACTTAGTGGATTTCCTTCCTGGATTGGTATCCTCCAGATGTAGGTGAAGTTTGCACCGAACCGGGTTAACAAATAAGTTGTGTTCTTTACTTTCTGCCCTTTATATTTCTGCTTCTGAACTGCTATTTTAATACTCTGTTTTACGAGTTCAGAACCAGTACCTGCAAGAATTACAGCTTTGTTGTCGCCTCATCCCTTGTGGATGTAGATTTGCAGGATTGAGCGCTTGCTTCCGGTGAGTCGTGATGGGTTGTGGCTTGACGCCTAACTCATGTTTTATGCTTTGCTTGGAGATGTCTAGAGTTAGGATGCTTTGATTAGCATGTCGTCTGGGATTTTTAGTTTTCGTACTTTGTTGGATTTATTT
This sequence comes from Medicago ruthenica, assembly GCA_018208015.1. Taxonomy (NCBI): domain Eukaryota; kingdom Viridiplantae; phylum Streptophyta; class Magnoliopsida; order Fabales; family Fabaceae; genus Medicago; species Medicago ruthenica. The sequence goes on along the minus strand of CM031372.1, from coordinate 65,349,759 downwards.
TTGAGTGATCTTTATGATCCAGATACTTATGTATTTATTTTGAGATGTTTTGAGATGACCCGAGATGATTATATGTATGTTGAGATATTCCGCTGCGATATGTTTATTTTTATTGATGAGATTTTCATATTATATGTTTAATATGAGTTTTATGAAGAAATGTAAGGTTCTGATTGCATGTTAGGTGTTTATTTATTGTTGATTAGTAGTCTCGGGGATCGGGGTGCTTATAACAAAGGCCACTTGGAGGCGGTGTTTGCCCGCATACGCCAGTACAACATGCGTCTCAACCCCGATAAGTGCACCTTTAGAGTCAAAGCAGGAAAGTTCTTTTTTACCTGACTAAGAGGGGAATCAAGGCGAACCCCGACAAGTGCATGGCCATCCTGGAGATGGAGGCTCCCTCAAGCAAGGAGTGGATTATGAAACTGAAAGGGATGCTGACGGCCTTGAGCAGGTTTGTTTCCAGGTCCGCTCAGCACGCCCTGCCTTTTTTCAAACTTCTGAGGAAAGAAGCAAATTTTGAATGGACACCCGAATGTAAAGAAGACAAGTTGAAAGACATACTGGCACAACCACCGGTTTTGTCCAGGCCCATGGCAGGAGAGACCCTTTTCCTGTACTTAGCTATTTTGGCGGAAGCCGTCAGTACCGTCCTGGTAAGGGAGTTAGGCACAAATCAAAATCCAGTCTACTTTTGTTCTCACACTCATGCTGGCGGCCAGGAAGTTGAGAATATACTTTTTGGCCCATTCTATTGTAGTCAGAACAGACCAACCACCAAAGAACGTCTTATTTTGTCCCGACTTGGCTGGAAGTATGACCAAGTGGTCTATCGAATTATTTGAATTTGATATAGCGTTTGAAGCAAGGAGGACCATAAAAGCTCAGGTATTCGCTGATTTCTTGGCAGAGTTTACCCCACCAACCTCTGAACCATGCTCGAAATGGACCGTATTCACAGACGGATCCTCTAAAACGAGAAGCAGGGGAACAAGAGTCATTCTTGAAAGTACAAAAGGATTGGTAGTAGAATTGTCCCTACGATACAGCTTCTCAGCTACCAACAACCAGGCAGAATATGAGGCGATGATAGCAGGACTAAATCTCGCCCAAGAACTCAGCGCCAAGGAAGTCCAAATATAGATGGATTCCCTGCTGGTGGTGTCCCAAGTAAAGGGAGAGGCACATGTGAAAGATGCGTTGCTGCAGAAATACATGGGGATCGTCAGGAAAAAGATCAACGAGTTTGACTCCGTATAAATCATCCACATTCCCAGAGAACGAAACACCAGTGCAAATGTTTTATCCAAATTGGCCAGCACACGATCAATAGGAGTAAATCATTATTCCGTACAAGTAACACTGGAGAGGCCTAGCTACGAGAGAAACGTCAATATCGTCCTGGTAGTAGGTGAAACCACCCAGACAACATGGATGACGCCTATCAAGGCATACACGAAGAGGGAAAACTCCTGACGGATCCTGTTGAGGCTAAAGCGGTCAAGCGAAGAGCTTGCAAGCACACAATTATCGAAGGAAGGTTGTTCAAGAGAGGGTTCTCTACTCCACTTTTAAAGTGCCTCGATCCTAGTGAGGTCGCCTATACGTTGGCGGAAGTTCACGAAGGCATCGCTGGACAACATCTTGGGGGACGCTCTCTGGCAAGGAAAGTACTTAGAGCAGGTTACTTTTGGCCCATGATAAAAAGCGACGCCAAGGAGTACGTAAAAAAGTACGACAAATGCCTGAGGCACGAAGACGTTTTCAACGCTCCCTCTTCAGAACTTGGTGCCCTCACCACACCTTAGCCTTTCGTAAGATGGGGGATGGATATTCTGGGACCTTTCAAGAAAGGGGTTGGTCAAGTGAAATTCTTGATCGTCATCGTAGACTACTTTACCAAGTGGATCGAAGCGGAGGGCTGGCCTAGATAACGACGGCAAACATTATCAAGTTCTTTATAAAGAACAGCTTGTCCAGGTTTGGCGTACCCCAGTCCGTAGTAACCGACATCGGCACTCAGTTTGCGGACAAAAAGACAAGGGCGCTCTTAGAAGAGCTGAACATCAAGCAACATTTCACTTCGGTGGAGCACCCCTGTCACACCCCAATTTTTGACCCAATTTCGACTCGTTTTACTCGTCTTTTGAAGTCGAGATTTTTCGTCGTTTCAGACGAAATTTCGGCAGAGAGGTATTTTAAAATACCTCATTTTTGTTCCGAAAGCGACCATTTTATTATTATTATTAATTTTTTTTATTTTTACTCTTGTTAGTTTATTATTATTTATTTTATGGTTTTTTATTTTTATTATTTTATTTTCGTTTTTTTATTATTATTTGATATTATTATTTAATTGTTTTTTATTTCATTTCATTTCCATATGATCCTTTGCTGTCCAAACCCCAAGGGGTATTTTTGTCCAAACCCTAGTTACAGGGACTATATAAGCACACTAATTTATGGCACACTGAAGGAAAAGAAAAGGAGAATCAGTGAACAGTCACAGCCACAAAAAAACCCTAATTTTTCCTTTTCTCAAAAAAAATCACAAAGAACCACCACCACACACAACCACATTCGGCCACCTCCCTAACCACCACACAAAACCGAACCTCCTCCCTAACCACCACTCAAAACCGAATCCAGCCACCACAAACCACCACAAAGCCAAACCCCAAATTCGGCCACTACAAGCCCAGTAACAAACCCTTTTTTTTTTCCTTTTCTCTTTCTTTTCCAGAAATCTCAGACAACCACATAACCAATTCGGCCATAACACAAATCATCAACTAAAAACCAAAGATCAACACCAAACCTCAAAAATCCGAAAATCAACACAAAATCAACCACAACCGTGAAGGTGAGAAAAACACACAAGAAAGGGGGGGGGGGGTTGAATTGTGTGTGGGCAGTTTTTTCTTTCTCAAAAATTATGTTAAGTTCAGAATCAGGTTCTGAACTTTTATCAAAGAGTTTATGCAGCGGATTCAAATGTAAAGAGAGAGGGAAAGAGAGACACAAGATATTTTTATACTAGTTCCTTCCACAAGTTGGAAGTAGTCTAGTCCCCTTGTTACTAACAAGAGATTTGAACTATAATAAAACTGATTGCAATTGCTCAGAACACAAAGTAATGAGACTTCAATGCTCAAACACCTAGTAAGAGACTTCTAATGCTCAAGACACTAAGTCAAGAGACTTCCAATGCTCAGAACACAAAGTAATGAGACTTCTCTGCTCAGAACACAAAGTAATGAGACTTCTAATTGCTCAGAACACTAAGTAATGAGACTTCTGGTTTGCTCAGTATACAGACTGAGACTTTGAGGTTTCAAACAGATTTTACAAATACAGTTTGAGTTGAACACTTGATCAAATATCAGAGGTGTTCTCTTAATACAACACATGTATAAGACTCTAACCTTAAGAAATTCTAAGATACAAAGATTGAAAGAATTTCTAAGAGTTTTAGTGAACTTCGAATTCTGGACAGCAAAACAGAGCACACTTTCAGTCAGTTGGTTTCAAGAGTCTTAGCAATTTTTCTCTTCAAATCTTCATCCTTATATAGAGGATAATAGAGCTGTTGAGGATTGCCCATAAATTAAGCAAAGAGCCGTTGCAATTGGAGGCTAGGTCCAGCTGAGTTTGTGAGCTAAAACTGAGCAGAAAAACAAAGTCACGCAGCCATTTTTGAATTTGCTTTCCTTAAAAGGTGGGGATTGTTTTGGCCAGGGAGACAACTGTTCCATTGGAGTTGTTCTGACACTGCAGGCATTAAATGCTGATGGTAACAGTTGCTTTTCTTTCCACGTCAGACTTCAGAAGCTTCTTCAGGAACACAGTACTTCAGAAGCTCACTTCAGAAGCACTGTTCATCAGACGCTCACCTCAGAAGCACTGTTCATCACGTGCTCCCTTCAGACGTTGACTTTTGTTGACCTCAGACTCAGCCTTCAGACGTTGACTTTTGTTGACCTTCAGACTCAGCCTTCAGACGCACCCTTCAGTCTCTGCCTTCAGACGCACCCTTCAGACTCTACCTTCAGAAGCTGCTTCAGACCCAGTTTTGCTTCAGACTTGCAACAAGGCTTCTAAGCTTTCCTTCTTGCTCTTAGGTTGTTCTTCCATAACCAATATTAATTATCAAACATTAAGAACATTGTTCTGCACAACTTAGAAAAAAGCATTAGCAATACCAATTTTCTTTTTAACACTTTGTTATCATCAAAACCTCAAAGAGAGTTGTTCATATATTTTGTTTCAACAATCTCCCTCTATCCAAAAGAGAGTTGTTCATACATTTTGTTCCAACAATCTCCCCCTTTTTGATGATGACAAACATAAGTATTAAGAGAAAATTGTTGTTAATTTAATTAACAAGTTGACTGCAGGGTATGAGGTTTGTAAGCTCCCCCTGAGTCTGATTCAGGTTAATTAAATTCAGTTTAAGATCAAAACAGGTGAAAATTTCAGAATTGTTGTTAAGTTTAATTAACAAGCTGACTTTATGAGAGGTTTGCAAGCTCCCCTTGATTCTTATCCATGTTAATTAAATTTAACTTAAAACAATAAAGTGAAATTAACACTCAGAATTGTAAATAACGTGCTGACTTCAGGTTCTGAGGTTTGTAAGCTCTCCCCCTAAGTCTGATAATCCACAGGATGAGTTTTGTAAGCTCCCTGAGTCTTATCCAAGTTATTTAAATTCATTTCAACTCACTAGGAGTAATGTATATCTCACAAAAAAAAATCACTCCCCCTTAACAGAGATTAAAAGCAGTTCTCATAAGTTAACTTCAATCAGAACTTAACTTATGTTCAGAGCTCATGAGCAATTTCTTTTACTTCCTCTCATAAATTAATTAACTGACAGAATTAACTTATATATTCTGAGCTCAGGAGCCTTAATACTTGTTTCCTTTTTCTCCCCATTTTGTCATCAACAAAAAGAAAGTTTTAGAAAAGAAAAATTTCCAGAATTTTAGGAGAGTTTGAAAACATGTGAGATAATCATGCAATCATATAGGTATCAAGCAGCAAAGATGAACATCAGAGCAAGCTTGATCATACATGAAATATATGACATTGCATTTGAAAAAATAGAATGGTGTTCAGAAGCATAAAAATTTGGAGCATTCTGATCAGATCATTCTAGGTTCAGACACAGTTGTTCAGTATATCTGTTCAGTATCACTGAACTATTTTAGATAAAATTGTTCAGATCATAAACCAACTGAGGGTTTTAGCACTACTGAATTCATTTCAGAAAACTGAAAAAGTATGGAATTTGGTTCAGTGCTGCTGAATTCTTTCAGATAAAACTGATACCAATTTTTAAATAAGTTCTGAAAGACTGAACATGTCTGAAACTAATTTGAGCATAAAAAAATGTGTTTGTGTTTGTTAAACATTTCAGAGTTGAAAACATAAAAACACATTTTCATATTGATGACTTTGGGAGGGACAAAGTATAACTTTCAAAGCTTTAAAACATCATTGCCCAGGGCTATACTTATCAGATTCTGACCAAAGGTTTGAGAACTATCAGATTCAGAAGTCAGAAAAATCCAGGTTCTGAACCTTCAGACTCTGAAGTTTTTCAGGGCTTAACTTTCTTCAGACTCTCAAAAATGAGTGTCTGATAAGTCTTAGCTTCTGATGAACTCAGAGTCTTAGTTTTCATTCAGATTCAAGCATATTTTTCAAGAGATAAAGAGCATGTTCAGATTCTTTTTAATAAAGTTAAATCTTTCTTCTGTTAGGGGTTTTGTGAATATGTCAGCCCATTGATGATCAGTATCAATGAACTGGATATCCAAAACACCCTTCTGAACATAATCTCTTATAAAATGATGTTTTATTTCTATATGCTTGGCTCTAGAATGCAGAATTGGATATTTAGACAGACATATTGCAGCAGTATTATCACAATAAATAGGAATGATATCTGCATGAATCTGATAATCCTCTAATTGATGTTTCATCTAGAGCAGTTTTGTGCTACAACTTACAGCTGAGATGTATTCTGCTTCTGCTGTTGACAAAGCAATAGTTGCTTGTCTTTTGCTGGCCCAGGATATCAGATTCTCACCAAGAAACTGACAGTTTCCACTGGTGGATTTTCCTTCAATCCTGTCCCCAGAATAATCAGCATCACAGAATCCAACTAGCTTATAATCTAAGGATTTCTTATACAGAAGTCCCAGATTAGTTGTTCCTTTCAGATACCTAAAGATTCTCTTGACAGCAGTCATATGAGATTCTCTAGGATCTAACTGGAATCTTGCACACAGACAGACACTAAACAAAATATCTGGCCTAGAAGCAGTTAAGTATAACAGAGAACCTATCATACCTCTGTAGAGCTTCTGATCTACTTTTGAGCCATTGTCCTCTTTGCTTAAGGTGCAGGTAGGATGCATTGGTGTTGTCATCAACTTACAATCATCAAGCTGGAACTTTTTCAGAAGCTCCTTTGTATATTTGGACTAATGAACATACACCCCATCTTTGCATTGGTTGATTTGAATTCCCAGAAAGAATTTCAACTCTCCCATCATGCTCATTTCAAATTCATCCTGCATTAACTTAGAAAACTCTTTGCAAAGAGAGGCATTAGTAGAACCAAATATGATATCATCAACATATATTTGCACAATTAAGATGTCTTTCTTAACAGTTTTTCTAAAGAGTGTATTGTCAACTTGACCTCTTATAAAATCATTTTTAAGTAAGAAATTGCTTAGTCTTTCATACCAAGCTCTAGGAGCTTGTTTCAGACCATACAAGGATTTCTTAAGTTTAAAAACAAAATCTGGATTTTTAACATCTTCAAAACCAGGAGGTTGTTTAACATAAACTTCTTCAGAAATAACACCATTTAAGAAAGCACTCTTAACATCCATTTGGTACAAGATGATATCATGATTAACAACATAGGAAAGAAGTAACCTGATTGCTTCCAGTCTTGCAACTGGAGCAAATGTCTCAGTGTAGTCTATTCCTTCCTGCTGGTTGTAGCCTTGAGCAACCGGTCTTGCTTTGTTTCTGATCACTTCTCCTTGTTCATTAAGCTTGTTTCTGAACTCCCATTTTGTTCCAATGATGTTCTTATGATCTGGTCTTGCAACTAGATCCCAAACATCATCTGCAATCCATCCATCATCTGCAAGTGCTTCATCAGCTGTTGTGGGCTCAATCATTGATAGAAGTCCAACCATAGATTCATTCTGACAGAATGCTAATCTTGTTTTCCTTGGACTGTTCTTGTTCCCAATGATCAGCTCCTCAGGATGTGAAGACTTGTACTTAAATGAGGTTCTGGGTGGATTAGCTTCTGAAGAACCATCAGGGGCTTGTTCAGAACCATGCTGGTCTTGATTTGCTTCAGGAGTAGTGTCATTATCAGAGAGTTTCTCAGTTTCTTCAAAATTTTCAGCTTCTGAACTTTCTTCAGACTCTGAACTCAGTTCAGGTTCTGAAGGTTCTTCTGAGAGTCTGAAATCTGCAAAACTCTCAACCAGCTCTGGTATTGCATTACCAGGCTTCTTATCATCAAATCTAATGTGTATAGCTTCTTCAACAACATGTGTTTCAGAATTATACACTCTGTATGCTTTAGATCTCTCTGAGTATCCTAAAAAGGTACCCTTTTGAGCCTTAGCATCAAATTTCTTTAGGTAGATCTTATTGTTCAGTATGTAACAAGTACAACCAAACTGATGAAAATAAGAAATACTTGGTTTTCTTCCTTTAAAAAGTTCATATGCTGTTTTATTCAGAATAGGTCTGATATAGATCCTGTTCTGAATATAACATGTTGTGTTAACAGCTTCTGCCCAAAAGTACTTTGCAATTTTGGATTCATGGATCATGGTTCTGGCCATTTCTTGCAAAGATCTGTTCTTTCTCTCTACAACTCCATTTTGTTGTGGAGTTCTAGGAGATGAGAATGAAGGTGAGAAAAACACACAAGAAGGGGGGGGGGGGGGGGGGTTGAATTGTGTGGACTCAAAAACTTGGTTTCTTTTCTTCTCAAAAACTTAAGTTAAGTTCAGAAGCTGATATGATTCAGTTCTGAACTATTTCTCAAAGAGTATATGCAGCGGATTAAAAACAAAGAGAGAAGGAAAGAGAGGACACACAATGTTTTTATACTAGTTCCTTCCACAAGTTGGAAGTAGTCTAGTCCCCTTGTTACTAACAAGAGATTTGAACTATAATCAAACTGATTACAATTTCTCAGACCACAAAGGAATGAGACTTCAATGCTCAAACACCTAGTAAGAGACTTCTAATGCTCAATACACAAAGTAAAGAGGCTTCCCTGCTCAGACCACAAAGGAATGAGACTTCCTTGCTCAAACCACAAAGGAATGAGACTTCCTTGCTCAGACCACAAAGGAATGAGACTTCCTTTCTCAGACCACAAAGGAATGAGACTCTAATTGCTTAGCACGCAGGCTAAGACTTTGTTTCAAACTGGTTTACAAAGAAAGAAGCTTGAATTGAACACTTGATCAAATATCAGAGGTGTTCACTTAATACAACTCAATTGAGACTCTAACACTTAAGAATTTCTAAGATAAACAATTGTAAGAATTCTTAAGTTAATTTGTGACATAAAACTTAAAACAGAGCAAGTTGCAGTTCAGATTGCAGGTTGTTTTTCTGTACAGAGTCTTAGCATTTTCTCTTCAAATCATCTTCCTTTTATAGAGCAGAAAATAGCTGTTGAAGATTGCCCATAAAATTAGCAAAGAGCCGTTGCAAAAGAGAGGCTATACCAGCTGAAAATTGTGTGCTAGAACTGAACAGAAAACAGGGTAGCACGCAATGTTCAAATTTCTTTTCCTTAAAAGCTGGGGAATGTTTGAGTCAGGGAGACAACTGTTCCATTGGAGTTGTTCTGACATATGCAGGCATTAAATGCGCACAGTAATAGTTGCTTTTCTTACCACATCAGACTTCAGAAGTTTCTGTGTGAACAGTACATCAGAAGCTCTCTTCAGAAGCACTGTTCATCAGACGCACTTCTTCAGACGTTGACTTTTGTTGACCTTCAGAAGCATTGTTCATCAGACGCACTGTTCATCAGACGCTCCCTTCAGACGTTGACTTTCGTTGACCCTCAGACTCAGCCTTCAGAAGCTGCCTTCAGACGCAAGCTTCAGACTCAGCCTTCAGACACCCTTCAGAAGCACCCCTCAGACTTTATGCTTTAGACCCAGTTTTCTTCCAACTTTGCAACATTGCTTCTAAGCTTTCCTTTCTTGCTCTAAGCTTGTTCTTCCATAACCATTATCAAATACCATTCATTAAGAACGTGGTTCTGAAATAACTTGAACAAAGCATTAGCAATTTCCAATTTTCTTATCAACACTTTGTTATCATCAAAACCTTAGAAAGAGATGTTCATACAAATTGTTCCAACAATCTCCCCCTTTATTCAGAAGAGAGTTGTTTCACACATTTTGTTCCAACAATCTCCTCCTTTTTGATGATGCAAACATAAGTATTAATTAGAAAATCGTTGTTAACTTAATTAACAAGTTAACTGCAGGGTGTGAGGTTTGTAAGCTCCCCCTGAGTCTGATCCATGTTAATTAAGTTCAATTAAGATCAAAACAGATGAAATTTCAGAATTGTTGTTAAGTTTAATTAACAAGCTGACTTCAGGAGAGGTTTGCAAGCTCCCCCTAGGTATGATAATCCTCAGGGTTAGGTTTGCAAGCTCCCCCTGATTCTTATCCATGTTAATTAATTTTAACTTAAAGCAATAAACTGAAATTATCACTCAGAATTATAAATAACTTGCTGACTTCAGGTTCTGAGGTTTGTAAGCTATCCCCTTAAGTCTGATAATCAACAGGATGAGTTTTGTAAGCTCCCTGAGTCTTATCCAAGTTATTTTGAATTCATTTTACTCACTAAGAGTAATGTATCTCACAAACATTTAATTCAGAGGCTAAGAGTTAAAAACAGTTCTCATAAGTTAAATTCAATCAGAACATAACTTATGTTCAGAGCCTCAGACATTAAGCCTTTTACTCCCCTTTCATAAGTTAATTACTGACAGAATTTAACTTATATATTGAGCTCAGGATCTTAATACTTGTTTCACATTTTTTCTCCCCCTTTTGTCATCAACAAAAAGTTTTTAGAAAAGAAAAATTTCAGAAAAATTTCTCCCCCTTTCTAAGAGAGTTTGAGAAACATGTGAGATAATCCTGCAATCATATAAGTAATCAAGCAGCAAAGATGAGAATCAGAGCAGACTTGATTTTACATGAAGTATATGACATTGCATTTTTGAAAAATGAATGATGTTCAGAAGCAGAAAAAGATAGTTCAGAGCTTCTGATCAGAGCATTCTTTGTTTCAGACATAGTTGTTCAATTTATCTTGGGCAGTATCACTGAACTATTTTGGACAAAATTGTTCAGATCATATACCAACTTGAAGGTTTTAGCACTATTGAACTTATATCAGAGCCTGATACCAAAAATTTCTGCTGATATCGAGATATAGCATTGGTTCAGTGCTACTGAATTCTTTCAGATAAGACTGATACCAAGTTTTAAATATGTTCTGAAATACTGAACATGTCTGATACAGATTGAACATTTGAAAAATGTGTCTGTGTTTAAAACATTTGAGCATTTGATACCAAAAACAGAAAAAACACATATTTTCATATTGATGACTTTGGGAGGGACAAAGTATAACTTTCAAAGCTTTAAATCATCATTGCCCTTGGTTATACTTATCAGATTCTGACCAAACATTAGATTTCTATCAGATTCAGAAGTCATAAAATCCAGGTTCTGAACCTTCAGACTCTGAAGTTTTTCAGGCTTAACTTTCTTCAGACTCTCAGAAAATGAGTGTCTGATAAGTCCTAGCTTCTGATGAACTCAGAATCTTAGTTTTCATTCAGATTCAAGCAAATTTTCAAAAGAGATGAAATGCCTTGTTCAGGTTCTTTTTCAATAAATTTAAATCTATTTTTCTAAACAAAATCTCTTAATAAAATGAAGTTTAAGTTCAAAAATGCTTAGTTCTTGAATGAGAATTGGAATTTTCAGACAAACAGATTACATCAATGTTATCACAAAGAATATTATGCTGATTTCATGAATCTGATAGTTTCCCAATTCATGTAGAATCTATTAAGTATAACTGAGAACTAAACATACCTCAGTAGAGCTTCTGATCTACTTCTCTTTGTTCATTTGTGAAGGTGAGAAAAACACACACAAGAAGGGGGGGTTGAATTGTGTGACTCAAAAAACTTGGTTCTTTTGTTCTCAAAACTTAAGATTAGTTCAAAAACAGGTTCTGAACTATTTTCAAAGAGTATTTGCAGCGGATTAACAAGTAAATAGAGAAGGGAAGAGAGACACACAAAGATTTATACTGGTTCCTTCCCAATGTAGGAAGTAGTCCAGTCCCCTTGTTTTCCAACAAGAGATTTCCACTATAATCAGCTGATTACAATTGCTCAACCACTAAGGAAGAGACTTCCAGTTGCTCAACCACCAAGGAAGAGGCTTCCAATTGCTCAACCACAAAGGAAGAGGCTTCTAATGCTCAAGACACTAAGTCAAGAGGCTTCCCTGCTCAAGACACACAGTCAAGAGACTTCCCTGCTCAAGACACACAGTCAAGAGACTTCCAGAATCAGACCACAAAGGAATGAGGTTTACAGCTTGCTCAAAACACTAAGTAATGAGACTTACAATGCTTAGTACGCAGACTAAGACTTAGAGACCAAACTGAATTACGAAGAAATGAGTTTGGGTTGAACACTTGATAAAATATCAGAGGTGTTCTCTTAATACAACATAGGTTAAGACTCTTAACCTTAAGAAATTCTAAGTTACAAAGACTAGAAGAATTTCTAAGAGGTTTGTGAACTTTGAGTTTTGACAGCAAAACAGAGCACGTTTCAGACAGATTTTTATCCAAGAGTCTTAGCAAATTTCTTCTTCAATTCTTCTTCCTTTTATAGAGGAAATTAGAGCTATTGAAGATTTGCAGGTTTTAGGAAAAGAGCCGTTGCAAGTTGTGAGCTAGGATAGCTGAAATTGTGTGCTGAACTTTTTCCAGAAAACAGAGCAGCAGCCATTTTTGAATTTGCTTTCCTTAAAAGCTGGGGAATGTTTGAGTCAGGGAGACAACTGTTCCATTGGGTTGTTCTGACACATCCAGGCATTAAATGCGCACAGTACCAGTTGCTTTCCATGCCACATCAGACTTCAGAGGCTTCTGCGTGAACAGTACATCAGAAGCACTTCTTCATACTCAGACTTCAGAAGCAGGTCTTCAGACGTTGACTTTCGTTGACTTCTTCAGACGCACCCATCAGAAGCTGCCTTCAGACGCAGGCTTCAGACTCTCACTTCAGAGGCACCACTTCAGGAGCACTCTTCAGACTTCTTCCAGCTTTGCAACTTGCTTCTAATCTTTCCTTTCTTGCTCTAAGCTTGTTCTTTCATAACCATTATTAATTTCCAATCAATAAACACGTGGTTCTGAAATCACTTGAACAAAGCATTAGCAAATAACCAATTTTCTTTTTAACACCTTTGTTATCATCAAAACCATAAAGAGAGATATGTTTACACATAATGTTTCAACAATCTCCCCCTTAATTCAGAAGAGAGTTGTTTAACACATTTTGTTCCAACAATCTCCCCCTTTTTGATGATGACAAACATAAGTATTAAATCAGAAAATTGTTGTTAACTTAATTAACAAGTTAACTGCAGGGTGTGAGGTTTGTAAGCTCCCCCTGAGTCTGATCCAAGTTAATTAAGTTCAGTTTAAAACACAATTGTGAAAATTTCAGAATTGTTGTTAAGTTTAATTAACAATCTGACTTCAGGAGAGGTTTGTAAGCTCCCCCTAGGTCTGACAGTCCTCAAGGTTAGGTTTGTAAGCTTCCCTTGATTGTTGTCCTTGTTAATTAAACTCAACTTTAAACAATCAAGTGAAATTATCACTCAGAATTGTAAATAACTTGCTGACTTCAGGTTCTGAGGTTTGTAAGCTCTCCCCCTAAGTCTGATAATCCACAGGATGAGTTTTGTAAGCTCCCTGAGTCTTATCCAAGTTATTTTAAATTCATTTTAACTCACTAAGAGTTATGTATCTCACAGAAATTAAATTCAGAGGCTAAGAATTAAGAACAGTTCTCATAAGTTAATTTCATTCAGAACTGAACTTATGTTCAGAGCCTCAGGTCTTAATGCCTTTACTCCCCTTTCATAAGTTAATTACTGGCAGAATTTAACTTATATTTTTGAGCTCAGGAGCTTTAATACTTGTTTTACCTACTCCCCCTTTTGTCATCAACAAAAAGTTTTTAGAGAAGAGCTTCAAAACATGTGTATCAGAGCATTGAAAAGAGTTTGAAAAGACATGTGAGATAATTATGCAATCATATAGATAATCAAGCAGCAAGGATGGGCATCAGAGCATACTTGACTTTCAATGAGTATATGACATTGCATTGAAAATAGAATGTTGTTCAGAAGCAGAAAAAGATAGTTCAAAGCTTCTGATCAGAGCATTCTTTGTTCAGACATGGTTGTTCAGTATTTTGTTCAGTATCAGAGCAAGTCTAACTCATTTTTAAAACAAAATAGTTCAGATCATAGACCAACTGAAGGATTATGTCAGAGCCTGATACCAATTGAAAGTTATAATACTGCTGAACTTATATCAGAGCCTGATACCAAAATATGGTTCAGTGCTGATACAAATTCTAAAATAAGTTCTAAAAACCTGAACATGTCTGATACACTTTGGGCATTTGAAAAATGTGTCTATGTTAAAACAGTTTAAAAACAGACTGATACCAATTGAAATTAAAGCAAATTTAGCATTTGATATCAAAACAGAAAATCACATTTTTAAATTGATGACTTTGGGAGGAATTAAGTATAAACTTTCAAAGCTTTAATCATCATTGCCCAGGGTTATACTTATCAGATTCTGACCAAACATTAGATTCCTATCATATTCAGAAGTCAGAAAATCCAGGTTCTGATCCTTCAGACTCTGAAGTTTTTCAGGCTTAACTTTATTCAGACTTTCAGAAGATGAGTGTCTGATAAGTCTTAGCTTCTGATGAACTCAGAGTCTTAGTTTTCATTCAGATTCAAGCATATTTTTCAAGAGATAAAGAGCATGTTCAGATTCTTTTTAATAAAGTTAAATCTTTCTTCTGTTAGGGGTTTTGTGAATATGTCAGCCCATTGATGATCAGTATCAATGAACTGGATATCCAAAACACCCTTCTGAACATAATCTCTTATAAAATGATGTTTTATTTCTATATGCTTGGCTCTAGAATGCAGAATTGGATTTTTAGACAGACATATTGCAGCAGTATTATCACAATAAATAGGAATGATATCTGCATGAATCTGATAATCCTCTAATTGATGTTTCATCTAGAGCAGTTGTGTGCTACAACTTACAGCTGAGATGTATTCTGCTTCTGTTGTTGACAAAGCAATAGTTGCTTGTCTTTGGCTGGCCCAGGATATCAGATTCTCACCAAGAAACTGACAGTTTCCACTGGTGGATTTTCTTTCAATCCTGTCCCCAGCATAATCAGCATCACAGAATCCAACTAGCTTATAATCTAAGGATTTCTTATACAGAAGTCCCAGATTAGTTGTTCCTTTCAGATACCTAAAGATTCTCTTGACAGCAGTCATATGAGATTCTCTAGGATCTGACTGGAATCTTGCACACAGACAGACACTAAACAAAATATATGGCCTAGAAGCAGTTAAGTATAACAGAGAACCTATCATACCTCTGTAGAGCTTCTGATCTACTTTTGAGCCATTGTCCTCTTTGCTTAAGGTGCAGGTAGGATGCATTGGTGTTGTCATCCTAGAATGCAGAATTGGATTTTTAGACAGACATATTGCAGCAGTGTTATCCAATAAATTGGAATATTATCTGCATGAATCTGATAATCCTCTAATTGATGTTTCATCCAGAGCAGTTGTGTGCTAGAACTTGCAGCTGAGATGTATTCTGCTTCTGCTGTTGACAAAGCAATGGTTGCTTGTCTCTTGCTGGCCCAAGATATCAGATTTTCACCAAGAAACTGACAGTTTCCACTGGTAGACTTTCTTTCAATCATGTCCCCAGCATAGTCAGCATCACAGAATCCAACTAGCTTATAATTTAGAGATTTCTTATACAGAAGTCCCAAATTAGTTGTTCCTTTCAGATACCTGAAGATTCTCTTGACAGCAGTCATATGAGATTCTCTAGGATCTGACTGGAATCTAGCACACAGACATACACTAAATAAATATCTGGCCTAGAAGCAGTTAAGTATAAAAGAGAACCTATCATACCTCTGTACAACTTCTGATCTACTTTAGAGCCATTGTCCTCTTTGCTTAAGGTGCAGGTGGAAAGCATTGGTGTTGTCATCAGCTTGCAATCATCCAGTTGGAACTTCTTCAGAAGCTCCTTAGTGTATTTGGACTGATGAACATAGACACCATCTTTGCATCGGTTGATTTGAATTCCCAAAAAGAATTTCAGCTCACCCATCATGCTCATTTCAAATTCATCCTGCATTAACTTTGAAAACTCTTTGCAAAGGGAGGCATTAGTAGAACCAAATATGATATCATCAACATATATTTGTACAATTAAGATTTCTTTCTTAACAGTTTTTCTAAAGAGTGTATTGTCAACTTGACCTCTTACAAAACCATTTTTAATTAAGAAGTTGCTTAGTCTTTCAAACCAAGCTCTGGGAGCTTGTTTCAGACCATACAAAGACTTCTTAAGTTTAAAAACATGATCTGGATTTTTAACATCTTCAAAACCAGGAGGTTGTTTTACATACACTTCTTCAGAAATTACACCATTTAAGAAAGCACTCTTAACATCCATTTGATATAAGATGATATCATGATTAACAACATAAGAAAGATGTAACCTGATTGCTTCCAGTCTTGCAACTGGAGCAAATGTTACAGTGTAATCAATTCCTTCTTGCTGGCTGTACCCTTGAGCTACCAATCTAGCCTTATTTCTGATCACTTCTCCTTGTTCATTGAGCTTGTTTCTGAACACCCATTTTGTTCCAATGATGTTCTTATGATCAGGTCTTGCAACAAGATCCCAGACATCATTCCTTTGAAACTGGTTCAGTTCTTCTTGCATTGCTACAATCCAGCCATCATCAGCAAGTGCGTCATCAGCAGTTGTGGGCTCAATCATGGATAGCAGGCCAAGCATAGACTCATTCTGAGTGAATGCTGATCTAGTCTTTATTGGACTGCTCTTGTTTCCAATGATCAACTCCTCAGGATGTGAAGACTTGTATTTGAATGAGGTTCTGGGTGGATTAGCTTCTGAAGAACCATCAGGGATGTGTTCAGAACCATGCTGGTCTTGGTTTGCTTCAGGAATAGTGTCATTAACAGAGAGTTTCTCAGATTCTTCATTGTTTTCAGCTTCTGAACCTTCATCAGACTCTGAACTGGGTTCAGCTTCTGAAGGTTCTTCTGAGATTCTGACGTCTGCAAAACTCTCAACCAGCTCTGGTATTTCATTACCAGGCTTCTTATCATCAAACCTAATATGTATAGCTTCTTCAACAACATGTGTTTCAGAATTATACACCCTGTATGCCTTAGATCTCTCTGAGTATCCTAAAAAGGTACCCTTTTGAGCCTTGGCATCAAATTTCTTTAGGTAGATTTTATTGTTTAGTATGTAACATGTACAACCAAACTGATGAAAATAAGAAATACTTGGTTTTCTTCCTTTAAACAGTTCATATGCTGTTTTATTCAGAATATGTCTGATATAGATCCTGTTCTGAATATAACATGCTGTGTTTAGGGTACCCTTTTGAGCCTTGGCATCAAATTTCTTTAGGTAGATTTTATTGTTTAGTATGTAACATGTACAACCAAACTGATGAAAATAAGAAATACTTGGTTTTCTTCCTTTAAACAGTTCATATGCTGTTTTATTCAGAATAGGTCTGATATAGATCCTGTTCTGAATATAACATGCTGTGTTTACAGCTTCTGCCCAAAAGTACTTAGCAATTTTGGATTCATGGATCATGGTTCTGGCCATTTCCTGTAAAGATCTGTTCTTTCTCTCTACAACTCCATTTTGTTGTGGAGTTCTAGGAGATGAGAACTCATGGATAATTTCATGATCTTCACAAAAGTTTTCAAATGGTTCATTTTCAAATTCCCCATCATGATCACTTCTGATTTTTGAAATTTTCAAATCAGTTTCATTTTGTACTTGTTTGCAGAATTTGAAAAACACATCATATGTTTCATTTTTGGTTTTAAGGAATTTAACCCAAGTCCACCTACTGTAATCATCAACAATTACAAGTCCATACTTCTTCCCATTGATTGAAGCTGTTCCAACAGGACCAAACAGATCAATGTGAAGAAGTTCTAAAGGTTTTGAGGTGGAAACAATGTTCTTAGATTTAAAAGAAGTTTTTGAAAACTTTCCAATTTGGCATGCACTGCACAGTGCATCTGAGTGATAGTCAATCTGAGGTAGGCCTCTGACCAGCTGTAACTTGCTAAGCTTAGAGATGAGTCTCCAGTTAGCATGTCCCAGCCTTTTGTGCCATACCCATTTCTCATCACTCACAGACAGAAGGCAAACTACCTTCTGCTGAACCAATTCAGAAAAGTTTATTTTGTAAACATTGTTTTTCCTACTACCTTTGAACACTACAGACTTATTTTCATTGTTGATTACAGTGCAAGTGTTCTTATTAAACAAGACTTCATAATTACTATCACATAATTGACTTATGCTAAGTAAATTATGTCTTAGTCCATCTACCAGCCAAACATTATCAATGTACAGGGAAGAATTACCTATCTTACCAGTACCAATGATCTTTCCTTTCTGACTTCCTCCAAACCCCACAGTTCCTCCCTCTTTCAGAGTCAGGGTTTAGAACATAGACTTGTCCACTGTCATATGATGCGAGCATCCACTGTCCAAGTACCAGGACCTTTCCTTTTCTCTGGATGACAAGCATATCTGCAATTGAAATGATCTCAGACTTAGGTACCCAGATTTTCATGGGTCCTTTGGGGTTAGTCCTGAAAGGTTGTGGCTTTTTCATCTTGTGTCTGAAGTTATAATATTCAGACTTGTTCTGATACTTAGGATATGAATCCTTATATCTGAAATAAGTCTGAGTTTCAGAACCTGAGTTCTTCAGAACCTGAGTTCTCAAGGGTTTGGACTCAGATTTCTTCAGAACCTGAGACTTGAAAGTCTTTGGTTCTAAGTTGTTAGAAGTCTGACCCTTTGAGTGCTTTGGTTCAGATTTCCTCAGAATTCTAACTTTATTAGCTTCAGGCACAAGGCAAGCTTCAGTTTTACCTTTCTTAAAACAATTAGAAGCAGAAAACTAATTGGTTTGCTTTTGCTTGCTTTGCTTAACATTCTGAGATTGAAAATGTTTTGTATTGACTGGTTTAATAGATTTTGAAGTTTTAATAAACTCAGTCTTTGAAAAATTTGAATTTGAATTATTCAGATTCTGAGACTTACTAGTTCCAGGTTCTGAACTCTTCAGACTCTGAACATTTTCAGGTTTAGAGTCTGATTTTCTCTTACTCTTAGGCTTAGGACCTTTTGGCTTAGATTTAGGCAAGGTTTTAACATCTGCCTTCATCTTACCCTTAGGTTCAGAAGCTTCAGAGTCTGAGCTGTTCAGAACTTCAGACTTAGTCTCAGTTTCTGACCTTTTCAATTTCTCAGAACTATCAGAAGCAGGCACAAAGCATATACCATTGCCTTTTAAAATATTTCCAGAACAGGAAGGTGAGTTTAATTCATTTGAAGGTTTGAATGAATCATAGCCAATGCCTTCACCTTTGTTTCTGATCATATTATACATCATAGAGGCAATTTTAGTTCTATTGAATCCAGTTAAAATGAAATCTTGAAGAGCTATTTCATGTTCATTAGGAATCTCTTCAGATTTCTTATGAGCCTCTTTTTGAGTTCTTCAACTTCTTCATCATATTCAAATATTTGATTCTGAAGTTTAAGATTTACCTCAGACAGCAAGTTAGTTTTATTTTTCAAAGATTTTATTTCTCCTAACTTGCTTTTTAGATGACTCATAAGATCTTTAACTGTTTCAATTAATTCAGATCTAGTGAGTTCAGAATATACCTCATCTTCTTCATCTGAATCTGAACAGGATTCTGCATCAGAAAATGCAGTTGCCATCAAAGCTAGGTTTGCTTCCTCTTCATCAGATTCAGACTCATTGTCCAGATCATCCCATGTTGCCATGAGACTCTTTTTAAGCTTGTTTCTGAAGTTACTAGACTTTGAGCTGGACTTCTTTGCTTTTTCCTTAGACTTTTCCTTCTGAAGATCAGGACAGTCAGCAATAAAATGCCCAGGCTTCTTGCAGTTGTAACAGCTTTCCTTCTGGTTATCCCTCTTTGAACCAGATCCTCTAAGTTACTGCTTCTGTTAGAGAATTTTTTCTTTCTATTCATTAGATACTGAATTCTTTTAGAAAGCATTGCAAGCTCATCAGCATCTGAATCTTCATCAGAATTTCCCTCAGGAAATTCTTCTTCAGATTCAATAGCTTTCAAAGCTTTAGCAGGCTTTCTTCTAGATTTCAAAGCTAATGATTTTGGTTCTCTAACAGACTCATCCTCATTGAGTCCCAGTTCATGCGCCTTGAGGGAGCTTATAAGATCCTCAATACTCAAGGTATTCAGATCCTTAGCTTCCTCAATAGCAGTCACTTTAGGTCTCCATTTGGATGGCAGACTTCTAAGGATTTTGTTCACATGATCAGCTGTGGTATAACTCTTCTTCAGAATCTGAAGTCCAGAAACCAGAGTCTGAAATCTTGAGAACATTGTCTCAATATTTTCATCCTCTTTCATTCTGAACAATTCATATTGCTGAACAAGAATGTTTTCCTTAGCTTCTCTAACCTTTTTGTTACCTTCATAGTTAGAGCAGAGGGATGTGAATATTGCTTTGGCTGTTGACTTGTCACTCAGCTTCTGATATTCATTGTGAGGTAATGAATCCACAATGATACCTCTGACATTGTGATGCTTCCTATAGATCTTTCTTTCTGCATCACTTAAAGCTCTTCTGTTGACAGCAACACCTTCTTCATCAACTGGTATTGAGATTCCATCTTCAATAATATCCCAAAGTGAGTCATCAATACCAATTATATGACTGTACATTTTGCTCTTCCACCATGAGAACTTTTCTGGATCACCAGTAAACATTGGGGGTTTATTGTGTGATCTAGATTTTCTGCCATCTGTACCATAGTCATATGATACAGTTCTTTGATTTCTGGGAGAGGGTGGAGGAGAGGGAGGAGGTGAATCTTCATTATCAGATGACATGTTTTTCTCAGGATCCTACTGACACACTGTTAAGTGTTAATATCAGAACCGGAGCTCTGATACCAACTGAAGGTGAGAAAAACACACACAAGAAGGGGGGTTGAATTGTGTGACTCAAAAAACTTGGTTCTTTTGTTCTCAAAACTTAAGATTAGTTCAAAAACAGGTTCTGAACTATTTTCAAAG
This sequence comes from Medicago ruthenica, assembly GCA_018208015.1. Lineage (NCBI taxonomy): Eukaryota > Viridiplantae > Streptophyta > Magnoliopsida > Fabales > Fabaceae > Medicago > Medicago ruthenica. Next base: position 65,329,111 of record CM031372.1, on the reverse strand, counting down.
AGTATTTGCAGCGGATTAACAAGTAAATAGAGAAGGGAAGAGAGACACACAAAGATTTATACTGGTTCCTTCCCAATGTAGGAAGTAGTCCAGTCCCCTTGTTTTCCAACAAGAGATTTCCACTATAATCAGCTGATTACAATTGCTCAACCACTAAGGAAGAGACTTCCAGTTGCTCAACCACCAAGGAAGAGGCTTCCAATTGCTCAACCACAAAGGAAGAGGCTTCTAATGCTCAAGACACTAAGTCAAGAGGCTTCCCTGCTCAAGACACACAGTCAAGAGACTTCCCTGCTCAAGACACACAGTCAAGAGACTTCCAGACTCAGACCACAAAGGAATGAGGTTTACAGCTTGCTCAAAACACTAAGTAATGAGACTTACAATGCTTAGTACGCAGACTAAGACTTAGAGACCAAACTGAATTACAAAGAAATGAGTTTGGGTTGAACACTTGATAAAATATCAGAGGTGTTCTCTTAATACAACACAGGTTAAGACTCTTAACCTTAAGAAATTCTAAGTTACAAAGACTAGAAGAATTTCTAAGAGGTTTGTGAACTTTGAGTTTTGACAGCAAAACAGAGCACGTTTCAGACAGATTTTTATCCAAGAGTCTTAGCAAATTTCTTCTTCAATTCTTCTTCCTTTTATAGAGGAAATTAGAGCTGTTGGAGATTTGCAGGTTTTAGGAAAAGAGCCGTTGCAAGTTGTGAGCTAGGATAGCTGAAATTGTGTGCTGAACTTTTTCCAGAAAACAGAGCAGCAACCATTTTTGAATTTGCTTTCCTTAAAAGCTGGGGAATGTTTGAGTCAGGGAGACAACTGTTCCATTGGGTTGTTCTGACACATCCAGGCATTAAATGCGCACAGTACCAGTTGCTTTCCATGCCACATCAGACTTCAGAGGCTTCTGCGTGAACAGTACATCAGAAGCACTTCTTCATACTCAGACTTCAGAAGCAGGTCTTCAGACGTTGACTTTTGTTGACTTCTTCAGACGCACCCATCAGAAGCTGCCTTCAGACGCAGGCTTCAGACTCTCACTTCAGAGGCACCACTTCAGGAGCACTCTTCAGACTTCTTCCAGCTTTACAACTTGCTTCTATTCTTTCCTTTCTTGCTCTAAGCTTGTTCTTTCATAACCATTATTAATTTCCAATCAATAAACACGTGGTTCTGAAATCACTTGAACAAAGCATTAGCAAATAACCAATTTTTTTTTAACACCTTTGTTATCATCAAAACCATAAAGAGAGATATGTTTACACATAATGTTTCAACATCTCCCCCTTAATTCAGAATAGAGTTGTTTAACACATTTTGTTCCAACAATTTGTTGTTGAACACCCATTTTTGTTCCAGCAATGTTCTTGATATGGTTTAGGAGAAGTATCAGTTTCTCAGATGCTCTTTTCAGCTCTTTGGACATTCTTCAGACTCAGAATTTGGTTCAGGTTCTGAAGTGTCCTCTGAGAGCTGAAACTCAGTACCAGTGATCCAGTCTTTGTGGTTTCCTCCAGATTCCACAGTTCCTCCCTCTTTCATGGTCAGGGTTTGGAACATAGACTTGTTTTCTGTTCTGCAATGCCAGCAGCCATTGTCCAGGCACCAGGACTTCTCCTTTTCTTTGGCATTTGATCATATCTGAAACAGAAATGATTTCTGACTTGGGTACCCATATGGGTCCTCTAGGGTTAGTCCTGAAAGGTTTAGCCTTTTTCCACTTATGTCTTGAGCCATTGAACTCAGACTTGTTCAGATACTTTGGATGTGAATCCTTTAATCTTGAATAAGTCTTGGTTTTATAAACTGAGTTCTTCAGAACCTGAGTTTTCAATGGTCTTGACTCAGATTTCTTCAGAACCTGAGACTTGAAGGTCTTTGGTTCTGAGTTGTTCAGAGTTTGAACCATTGAACACTTGAGTTCTGATTTCTTCAGAACTTTAGACTTAAGAGTCTTTGATTCTGATTTGTTCAGAATCTTGGATTCAGAAGTAGAAGGTTCTGAGTTGTTAAGAACTGCAGTTTTGTTTGCTTCAGACACAAGGCTGACTTTCTGACCTTTCTTAATATAATCAGAATTGCATGACAGATTGGCTTTCTTATGTTTGCTTTGCCTGACATTCTGGTTTTGAATAAACTGGTTTGTTAAACATAGCCTTTTGAAAGTTTGAATCTGAATTTCCCAGATTCTGAGACTTGCTTGTCTCAGGTTCTGAACTCTACAGACTTTGAACCTTTTCAGGTTTAGAGTCTGATTTTCTCAAGGTCTTAGACTTAGGACCTTTTGGTTTAGATTTTGGCAAATTTTTAACTTCAGCCTTCATCTTTTCCTTTGGGTCAGAAGCTTCAGATTGTGAACAGTTCAGAACTTCAGACTTAGCATTCTCAGTTTCTGCTAAATTCTGCTTCTCAAAGTTACCAGATGCAGGTACAAACAATACCTTAGTGCATTTTGCACTATCATCAGAACAAGATAGAAGGTTTGATTCATTTGAAAATTTACATGAATCATTTTTAAAACCAATGCCTTCACCTTTGTTTCTGCTGATATTATAAATCATAGAAGCAATCTTGCTTCTGTTGATTCCAGTTATGATAAAATTCTGAAGTGCAAATTCATGATCATTTGGAATTTTATCAGGCTTCTTATGAACCATTTTTCTGAGATCTTCAACTTCTTCATCAACATCAATGATATGATTCTGAAGTTTCAGATTCTCATCAGCCAGCAAGTTATTTTTCTTTTTCAAAGTTTTCAAATGTTTTAACTTGCTTCTGAGATGGTTCATACATTCCTTAACTGTTTCAACCAGGTCAGATCTAGTGAGTTCAGAAAATACCTCATTATCATCATCTGAGTCTGAACCTGATTCTGTATCAGAAGCTGCATTTGCCACCAAATTCAAATTAGATTCAACTTCATTTTCTTTGTCAGATTCTGATCCAGACCCCTCATCAGATGATGCTATTGCTACCAAACCCAGGTTAGCTTCTTCATCTTCAGAATCTGATTCTTGGTCAAGATCAATCCATGTAGCCATAAGGCTTCTTCTGAATCGGTATTTTCCTGATCTTGAACTGTGCTTTCTGGATTTGTACTTCTGTAACTCAGGACATTCAGTGATCATGAATTTGTACTTCTGGATTTGTACTTCTGTGAGAAAAACACACAAGAGGGGGGGGGGGGGGGGGGGGGTTGAATTGTGTGGACTCAAAAACTTGGTTTCTTTTCTTCTCAAAAACTTAAGTTAAGTTCAGAAGCTGATATGATTCAGTTCTGAACTATTTCTCAAAGAGTATATGCAGCGGATTAAAAACAAAGAGAGAAGGAAAGAGAGGACACACAATGTTTTTATACTAGTTCCTTCCACAAGTTGGAAGTAGTCTAGTCCCCTTGTTACTAACAAGAGATTTGAACTATAATCAAACTGATTACAATTGCTCAGACCACAAAGGAATGAGACTTCAATGCTCAAACACCTAGTAAGAGACTTCTAATGCTCAATACACAAAGTAAAGAGGCTTCCCTGCTCAGACCACAAAGGAATGAGACTTCCTTGCTCAAACCACAAAGGAATGAGACTTCCTTGCTCAGACCACAAAGGAATGAGACTTCCTTTCTCAGACCACAAAGGAATGAGACTCTAATTGCTTAGCACGCAGGCTAAGACTTTGTTTCAAACTGGTTTACAAAGAAAGAAGCTTGAATTGAACACTTGATCAAATATCAGAGGTGTTCACTTAATACAACTCAATTGAGACTCTAACACTTAAGAATTTCTAAGATAAACAATTGTAAGAATTCTTAAGTTAATTTGTGACATAAAACTTAAAACAGAGCAAGTTGCAGTTCAGATTGCAGGTTGTTTTTCTGTACAGAGTCTTAGCATTTTCTCTTCAAATCATCTTCCTTTTATAGAGCAGAAAATAGCTGTTGAAGATTGCCCATAAAATTAGCAAAGAGCCGTTGCAAAAGAGAGGCTATACCAGCTGAAAATTGTGTGCTAGAACTGAACAGAAAACAGGGTAGCACGCAATGTTCAAATTTCTTTTCCTTAAAAGCTGGGGAATGTTTGAGTCAGGGAGACAACTGTTCCATTGGAGTTGTTCTGACATATGCAGGCATTAAATGCGCACAGTAATAGTTGCTTTTCTTACCACATCAGACTTCAGAAGCTTCTGTGTGAACAGTACATCAGAAGCTCTCTTCAGAAGCACTGTTCATCAGACGCACTTCTTCAGATGTTGACTTTTGTTGACCTTCAGAAGCATTGTTCATCAGACGCACTGTTCATCAGACGCTCCCTTCAGACGTTGACTTTCGTTGACCCTCAGACTCAGCCTTCAGAAGCTGCCTTCAGACGCAAGCTTCAGACTCAGCCTTCAGACACCCTTCAGAAGCACCCCTCAGACTTTATGCTTCAGACCCAGTTTTCTTCCAACTTTGCAACATTGCTTCTAAGCTTTTCTTTCTTGCTCTAAGCTTGTTCTTCCATAACCATTATCAAATACCATTCAATAAGAACGTGATTCTGAAATAACTTGAACAAAGCATTAGCACTTTCCAATTTTCTTATCAACACTTTGTTATCATCAAAACCTTAGAAAGAGATGTTCATACAAATTGTTCCAACAATCTCCCCCTTTATTCAAAAGAGAGTTGTTTCACACATTTTGTTCCAACAGAGAACTCATGGATAATTCCATGATCTTCACAAAAATTTTCAAAAGGTTCATTTTCAAATTCCCCATCATGATCACTTCTGACTTTTAAAAATTTCAAGTCAGTTTCATTTTGTACTTGTTTGCAGAATTTGTAAAACACATCATATGTTCCTTTTTTGGTTCTTAGGAATTTAACCCAAGTCCACCTACTATAATCATCAACAATTACAAGTCCATACTTCTTCCCATTGATTGAAGCTGTTCCAACAGGACCAAACAAATCAATGTGAAGCAGTTCTAAAGGTCTTGAGGTGGAAACAATGTTTTTGGATTTAAAAGAAGTTTTAGAAAATTTTCCAATTTGGCATGCTCCACAAAGAGCATCTGAGTGATAGTCAATGTTTAGCAGGCCTCTAACCAGTTGCAACTTGCTAAGCTTAGAGATAAGTCTCCAGTTAGCATGTCCCAACCTTTTGTGTCATACCCATTTCTCATCACTCACAGACAGAAGGCAAACTACCTTCTGCTGAACCAGTTCTGAAAAATTGATTTTATAAACATTGTTTTTCCTATTTCCTTTGAACACAACAGATTTATCTTTGTTGTTGATTACAGTACATGTGTTCTTATTAAATAGGACTTCATAATTACTATCACATAATTGACTTATGCTAAGTAAATTATGTCTAAGTCCATCTACCAGCCAAACATCATCAATGTACAGGGAAGAATTACCTATCTTACCAGTACCAATGATCTTTCCTTTCTGACTTCCTCCAAACCCCACAGTTCCTCCCTCTTTCAGAGTCAGGGTTTAGAACATAGACTTGTCTCCTGTCATATGATGCGAGCATCCACTGTCCAGGTACTAGGACCTTTCCTTTTCTTTGGATGACAAGCATATCTGCAATAGAAATGATCTCAGACTTAGGTACCCAGATTTTCATGGGTCCTTTATGGTTAGTCCTGAAGGGTTTAGACTGTTGTTGCACTTTATATCTGGAGTTATAATGCTCAGACTTGTTCAAATACTTAGGATATGAATCCTTAAATCTAGAATAAGTCTTAGTGTTTGAAACTGAGTTCTTCAGAACCTGAGTTCTCAAGGGTCTAGACTCAGATTTCTTCAGAACCTGAGACTTGAAGGTCTTTGGTTTTGAGTTGTTTAGAGTCTGAACCATTGAGCACTTTGGTTCTGATTTCTTCAGAACTCTAATTTTGTTAGCTCCAGACACATGGGAAGCTTCAGTTTGACCTTTCTTAAAACAGTCAGAAACAGATGACAGATTGGCTTTCTTTTGCTTGCTTTGCTTGCTTTGCCTGACATTCTGAGATTGAAAATGTTTTGTATACACTGGTTTAGTAGATTTTGAAGTTTTCATAAACCCAGTCTTTGTAAAATTTGAGTTTGAATTCTTCAGACTCTGAGACTTACTAGTTTCAGGTTCTGAACTCTTCAGACTCTGAACATTTTCAGGTTTAGAGTCTGATATTCTCATAATCTTAGGCTTAGGACCTTTTGGTTTGGATTTTGGCAAGGTTTTAACATTTGCCTTCATCTTACCCTTAGGTTCAGAAGCTTTAGAGTCTGAGCAGTTCAGAACTTCAGACTCAGTCTCAGTTTCTGTTAAATTCTGTTCTCAGAATTATCAGAAGCAGGCACAAAGCATATTTCATTGCCTTTCATAATATTTTCAGAACAAGATGATATTTTTGATTCATTTGAAGAATTGAATGAATCATTTTTAAAACCAATGCCTTCACCTTTGTTTCTGTAAATACTATAAATCATAGAAGCTGTGCGCACCTCGTTTAAAAAACGCGCAAATCCCCCGAGGACGTCCTCAAACGCTCGGAGGGCCTTTGTGAAGTCGCCACCAAAGTTTTTGTGTAAAGGGAACGTTGATAAACCCTTAAGTTTTTTTTGTTTAAAGGGAAACGATAATAAAACCCTTGACGATGAGGAAAGGATGGTCATCGCAACCATTGTCGGGTTCGGGAGTCGGTTACGCAAGGGGAAGGTATTAGCACCCCTCACGTCCGTTGTACTCAACGGGAACCTTCTATTTGGCTAAAGCTTAAATTGTTTTTAAATGTTTTGCGCGCGTGCTTATCTATGTCAAAAGAAAATATACTAAAAGGGGGGAAAAGAGATGAAAACAAACGAAAGGAAAAAAAAGTTTTTATTATTGCGCTTGACAAGATGTCGATCTTGCTCCTACGTATCTCCCGGTAGTCGGAGAATTCAAAGCGTACGTAGTTCTTTGGTAGAAAAACGTACATGTGTTGGTTAATTTTAAATGGACGATGTTTTAACCGAATTCTTGCGATTAAACGTAGCTTGTATGCTCGCGCTCGGGAGACTTATTAAGCGTATAGCTTGTATGCTCGCGCTTGGGAGACTTATTAAGCGTTTGTTTATGAATCGCGCTAGAATTGTTAAAAGGTACATCTGTTGGGTAAAAGGGTTCGAATTGGTCGCTATGGGACCAAAAGAGGTGCAATGGACTCAAACGAGTCAATCATTGACCGAGGGGACTCCAACGAGTCGAGGGATTGTTCGATTGATCCACTGGGATCAAGAACGGGTACAATGGACTCGGACGAGTCGAACATTGACCGAGTGACTCAAACGAGTCGAGGGATGGAATCTAGTGGCCACGGGAGACCAAAAGGTTCGGATTGACCACAAGGGGCCAAGATTTGGTTTGGTATGGTCAGATACGTTTGAAAATGGAATGACGATTGTCCGAACAACGAGACATACGTCACGCATTCGTACAATCGGGGCAATGGAGAGACATACGTCACACCATCCCTTTTTCATTCAAGTTTTTGGGTAGAATTCTTTTAGAAATCCCAAGGTATATCAGAACATTTGGTTTGAAAACCCAACATGGAAAGATTTAGCAATTTTGCTAGAAAACGCACAAGTTCGGCTCGTTTTTGCGAACGGTTTTAAAAAGCGGACAAATTTGACGTATGTTCACGCTTGAGTTTTGAAAATCATGAACAATGTTTATTGTTCAAGTTTTAATTAAAATGATGAACATAGCTTATTTGTTCAAGCTGTTTTGAAAGTTTAGGAACATAACTTGTTTTGCAAGTTATCCACAAAATGTCACCCGGACTTGCGAATTTTCCAATATTGTGCAAAATCCTTGACCTGGTTTGAAAAACATGAGTTTTAAAACTCCTAGGTTCTGAGCTCTTGGGCTAGAACCTCAAAAATTGGCCATTTGGGCACCTAAACTCAGATTCTGAGTTCTGTCATGGTCGCTCTGCGACCATGACTTCGCACTACGAACAATGCAAAAAATTGAGTTCAGAAGCTGTTTCTGAACTTTTGTTCAGAAACAACTTCTGAACACACTCAGGACCTTTTAGGTGAGTGAAAAGCTTTGAGTTTTTGGGATGAAAAAGGCTGGACAAAACAGTTTGGATGTTTTGAAAACCTTGGGATTTCTTTGAAATTCAAAAGGGGTTTTTTAGAACCAAAAGGATTTGAACCAAAATTGCTATGCAAACACAATTGAAAATGCAAGATCAGTACTTAGAATACTTACAGAGATCCTTAGCAAAGCTCCAGCTGCAATGGATTTGAATTGGTTGAAGGTTCTTGCAAAAGGTTTTGAATGTTGGTAATGGTTTTGAACTTTGTAATGCTTTGTGTTTGGATTGGTTTTTTTCTGGTTGTTTGCAAGTGTTTGTAAGCTGGAATGAGTAGTGTTTCTCTTGTGTGAATAATGCTCTTAGAATCCTTTTCTATTTATGCATTTACCCTTGCCTTGCATCTCTATTTATAGGCCAAAACCAAATCAATTTCATCATTAGAAATCCCCAAAATCCAGCTGATTTGTGGGCTAGGATCAAGCTGAATCCCTTTGCATTAAATGCTAATGGATAGAGGCAACCTTGCCTTGTGCCAAGGGTCAAGGCTCAGCCTGATTTCAGCCACAAATTCAAAGGTTTTTGGATAGCAATGATGATGAAATAGGGCTGGATTGCAATTGGCCAAGCTTGGGGATCAATCCTTGCAATCTCAATGGTTGATCAATAAAAACGTGCACTGTGATGTGCAGAGATTGGGGGATGCAAAAGGCTATAATTGGCTGGTGTGAGAGGGTGAAAAGCTGTTGCAAAACAGGGTAGGCACTCATGGCTTTTTCAAGTGAAAAATCCAGCTGGTTTGACTGGTTTTGGGGGAGCAAGCAGGAGGAAAGTCATCAAGCAGGTGGCTGGCAACCTTGGGGTGGTTAACAGGTCACTTGGGAGGGACAAGAGCTGCCCAAGGGCAAGCCCACTTGCTTGTCACATGCTAGGTTGGAAGAAAAAGCTTCCAACCTTGGCATTAATGGCAAGTCTCTCATTTCTGGTTTTGCTTGGTCCAATTAGCCATGAATGCTGATTAAAATAAATATGGAAATGATGTGCAACAAAATCTGGAATTAAATCAAAAACACCAAAAATCTGCAGAAAAATCGCAGACTTCGCAGTGCGAAGGGAGCTTCGCAGTGCGAAGTCCTCATTTTTGAAATGTTGACTTTTCTGTTGACTTTGACTTTTTCTCCCTCTTTGATTTTTTTTTTATTTTTTTGTTTTAAAAGGCTTAGGACAAAATTGGGGTACTACAGAAGCAATCTTACTTCTATTGATTCCTATTAAGATAAAGTCCTGAAGAGCAATTTCATGTTCATTTGGAATTTCTTCAGGTTTCTTATGAACCTCATTTCTGAGTTCTCTAACTTCTTCATCAAACTCAATGATTTGATTCTGAAGTTTGAGATTTTCCTCATTAAGCAAGCTATGCTTATTTTTCAAAGATTTTAGTTCACCAAACTTGCTTTTGAGGTGGTTCATAAGATCTTTAACAGTTTCAATCAGTTCAGATCTAGTAAGTTCAGAGTATACCACATCTTCTTCATCAGAGTCTGAACATGATTCTGCATCAGAAAATGCAGTTGCCATTAAAGCCATATTTGCTTCCTCTTCATCAGACTCAGACTCATTGTCAAGATCATCCCATGTTGCCATAAGACTCTTCTTAAGTTTGTTTCTGAAGTTGCTGGACTTGGAGCTGGTCTTCTTTGCTTTTTCCTTTGACTTGTGCTTCTGAAGTTCAGGACATTCAGCAATGAAGTGGCCAGGTTTCTTGCAGTTGTAGCAGTCCTTCTGGTTTTCCCTCTTTGAACCAGATCCTTTAAAGTTACTGCTTCTGTTAGAGAATTTCTTCTTTCTATTCATTAAGTACTAAATTCTTTTGGAAAGCATTGCAAGTTCTTCAGCATCTGAATCTTCTTCAGAATTTCCCTCAGGAAATTCTTCTTCAGATTCAATAGCTTTCAGAGCCTTTACAAACTTTCTTTTGGATTTCAGTGCTATTGACTTAGATTCTCTAACAGAATCATCTTCATTAAGTCCCAGTTCATGCACTTTGAGGGAGCTTATAAGATCTTCAATACTTAGAGTATTTAGATCCTTAGCTTCCTCAATAGCAGTTACTTTGGGTCTCCATTTAGATGGCAGACTTCTTAGGATTTTGTTCACATGATCAACTGTGGTATAACTCTTCTTCAGAATTTGAAGTCCAGACACCAGAGTCTGAAATCTTGAGAACATTGTCTCAATATTTTCATCCTCTTTCATTCTGAACAGCTCATATTACTGAACAAGAATATTAGCCTTAGCTTCTCTAACCTTTTTGTTACCTTCATAGTTAGAGCAGAGGGATGTCAAGATGGCTTTTGATGTTGATTTGTCACTCAGCTTCTGGTACTCAGTGTGAGGGAGGGAATCCACAATGATTCCTCTCACATTGTGATGCTTTCTGTATATCTTTCTTTCTGCATCACTCAAGCCTCTTCTGTTGACAGCAACACCTTCTTCATCAACTGGAATAGTGATTCCATCTTCTATAATATCCCATAAAGAATCATAAATACCAATTATATGGTTGTACATTTTGCTCTTCCACCATGAGAACTTTTCTGGGTCACCAGTAAACATTGGGGGTTTATTGTGTGACCTGGACTTTCTTTCCTCTGTACCATAGTCGTATGAATATGATGTAGAAGTACCAGTACCTCTTTGTGGTCTAGGAGTGGGTGGAGGGGAACCACTTGACATGTTTTTCTCAGGATCTCACTGACTCACTGTTAAGTGATTGAATATCAGAACCGGAGCTCTGATACCAACTGAAGGTGAGAAAAACACACAAGAAAAGGGGGGGGGGGGGTTGAATTGTGTGTGGGCAGTTTTTCCTTTCTCAAAAATTATGTTAAGTTCAGAATCAGGTTCTGAACTTTTATCAAAGAGTTGATGCAGCGGATTCAAATGTAAAGAGAGAGGGAAAGAGAGACACAAGATATTTTTATACTAGTTCCTTCCACAAGTTGGAAGTAGTCTAGTCCCCTTGTTACTAACAAGAGATTTGAACTATAATCAAACTGATTACAATTGCTCAGAACACAAAGTAATGAGACTTCAATGCTCAAACACCTAGTAAGAGACTTCTAATGCTCAAGACACTAAGTCAAGAGACTTCCAATGCTAAGAACACAAAGTAATGAGACTTCTCTGCTCAGAACACAAAGTAATGAGACTTCTAATTGCTCAGAACACTAAGTAATGAGACTTCTGGTTTGCTCAGTATACAGACTGAGACTTTGAGGTTTCAAACAGATTTTACAAATACAGTTTGAGTTGAACACTTGATCAAATATCAGAGGTGTTCTCTTAATACAACACAGGTATAAGACTCTAACCTTAAGAAATTCTAAGATACAAAGATTGAAAGAATTTCTAAGAGTTTTAGTGAACTTCGAATTCTGGACAGCAAAACAGAGCACACTTTCAGTCAGTTGGTTTCAAGAGTCTTAGCAATTTTTCTCATCAAATCTTCATCCTTATATAGAGGATAATAGAGATGTTGAGGATTGCCCAGAAATTAAGCAAAGAGCCGTTGCAATTGGAGGCTAGGTCCAGCTGAGTTTGTGAGCTAAAACTGAGCAGAAAAAGAGAGTCACGCGGCCATTTTTGAATTTGCTTTCCTTAAAAGCTGGGGGAATGTTTTGGCCAGGGAGACAACTGTTCCATTGGAGTTGTTCTGACACTGCAGGCATTAAATGCTGATGGTAACAGTTGCTTTTCTTTCCACGTCAGACTTCAGAAGCTTCTTCAGGAACACAGTACTTCAGAAGCTCACTTCAGACGCACACTTCATAAACACTGTTCATTAGACGCTCACTTCAGAAGCACTGTTCATCAGATGCTCCCTTCAGACGTTGACTTTTGTTGACCCTTAGACTCAGCCTCCAGACGTTGACTTTTGTTGACCTTCAGACTCAGCCTTCAGACGCACCCTTCAGACTCTGTCTTCAGACGCACCCTTCAGAAGCTGCTTCAGACCCAGTTTTGCTTCAGACTTGCAACAAGGCTTCTAAGCTTTCCTTCTTGCTCTTAGCTTGTTCTTCCATAACCAATATTAATTATCAAACATTAAGAACATGGTTCTGCACAACTTATAACAAAGCATTAGCAATATCAATTTTCTTTTTAACACTTTGTTATCATCAAAACCTCAAAGAGAGTTGTTCATACATTTTGTTTCAACAATCTCCCTCTATCCAAAAGAGAGTTGTTCATACATTTTGTTCCAACAAACCGAACCAACACAAAACCATTGAATCCGAACCAAAAAGAAAGAAAAAAGGTAGTTTTCAGAAATTTTTTTAAAACTTAGATCTAGCTTTTTAGGAAAGGATTTTAAAAAATCTAAGTTGATATTTGAGAAGGGGGAGAAAAAGGATGTTTGAAAACATGATTTTTTTTATTCGGCGGAGTTTTAAACTCCGGCGCGGTGGCGCCGCCACTTTGGCCGGCCGCCGGAAAACCAAAAGGGGAGAGAAGAGAGAAGAAAGGGGAGAGAAGAGAGAAGAGAGAAGTGTAGAGAGAGAAAGAAAAGAAAAAATGAAAGATTTGTGAAGGGATTTGGTATTTATACCCCTCCTTGTTCGGGTGCGTGTGGGTGTATGTCTTAGCATGCACCCTCGCCTCCCAAGCCCTCTGATTAAATCAGACGGTCGTGGGTGTTCCCCCTTGTGATCTGATCAGGGCCCTCTGACTTTAATCAGACGGTCCAGATTTAACCCCGCTGGCCCAATGCATTTGGGCATGTTTACTTCCTCATCTAATCTTTTTCTTGCTTCCTGTATCCCCCATTTTATTTTTACACCTCCCTGCCATTTCTTTTTATTTATTTTTCTTTGCATTTTTTATTATTTCTTTTTATTGTTCATTCGTTTTTAGCATCTTATTTATTTACGTCTAACATCACCTCATGCATTTTATTTTATTTCTCATTCTATTTTGCATTTGTCATTTTATTTATTTATTTATGTCATTAGAATGTATTTTAGGAACAGTGTAAATATAAATGAGAATATTGCACCGACACCCACATTTATTTATTCCGCTTTATGTCAAAAATCAAAATAAGTGATTAGTATAATCCAAGGAAAAGGGGACTTTCAGTTTGACCCAACGTCATTATGAAATCTCTCGCGCTTAGTTTACTTTTTTATCACGCTTAATCTTTTAGACTCCAAGTAGAAAAACAATCAAAATTTCAAAAAAAAAAACATTCAAATAATCAAAAATCAAAAAATATTTCATATAATCAAAAAATCCCAAAAAAAAAAATCAACCTTGGATTTCAAACCAAGTGACTTTTCTTTTCCAATCAAATTTCTAATCAACTTTAATTATCTAAACTTTTTCTTAAATTAAAATCAATCAATTTCACTCTTTTGCCACTTTGGCTCATCTTTTCTTTAAAAACATTTTCAAACTTTAAAATCAATCAAACAAATCACTCGACTTTTTACCCCGAACTACGTGATTTTGATCCCGCTTGGGTACGTAGGCAAAAGACTTTGTCTTTCCAAATCAATAAAAATAACAAAAACATTTCCCTTTTAAACTCATAATTTTAATCCTTTTACACTTAAGCATTTATTTACAAAGCAAGTAATTAATTCAGCATAAAGATAAATAAAAAACGAGAGATTCCTATAGAGTACTATAGACGTTTAGGGTGCTAATACCTTCCATTTGCGTAACCAACCACCGGACCTTGATCTTTAAAAAATATAGGGTTTTTTTCGAACTTTCCCCCTTTTCCTTTGAAAAAATAAAAGCTCGGTGGTGAATCTTAATTTTGCGAGTCAACGCTAACCAATAGCTTGATATCCTAAAATCACCGCGACAACCCCCATGCGAACGGACACGAAAAGTCCGCCAACAGAGTCCTCTTGAGGGGGCTCAAGAGAAGGTTGGAAGAAGGAAAAGGAAGTTGGCTGGAGGAACTCCCACACGTGTTGTGGCCATATCCCACCATGCCACACTCAACTACTGGAGAAATGCCTTTTCGACTTACATACAGAACCGAGGCAGTGATACAGGTCGAGGTGAAACAATTGAGTTGTAGAACAGCACACCCGCTCAACCAGGTCGCCAACACTAAAGCCAGGCTAGAAGAACTAGATTTCATCATTGAGTCAAGAAATTCCGCCGCCTTAACCGAAGCCGCCGTCAAGCACGCTACGACCACCAGGTACAATAGAAAGGCAAGGCTGAGGGACTTCAACTCGGGAGATCTCGTCCTAAGACACGCAGACGTCGGCTAGCGAAACGCCCGAGAAGGGAAACTGGCCGCAAACTAGGAAGGACCATACAGAGTCAGCGCCAGCACCGGGACAGACGCCTATACCTTGGAGAGTCTGGATGGCGCCCCAATCCCAAGGACCTGGAACGCATGCAAGTTAAAGCGCTATTATAGCTAAGTATCAATAGTTTTCTATTCAAGTTTTACATTTGTATTTCAATCTTAAAAATTCACATATATGACCCATTATAAATCTGTTTTCGTGATATTAATAAAACGAGCGTTTTTCCCTCAAAAAGAAATATGTTTGTTGAATTCTTTGGTTGACAGGACCGAGAAATCCTAAACCCTCCGAAGAAAGCATCTTCAAAGGAGGACGGTTGGCATGACTTCTGCTCTTAAGCGAAACGAAAGCCTAAACAATCGTGGCAGACCCGCCTAAGGGCTAGACACCCCATTGTAGAGTGTCTCGTCCTCTAAACACCCTCTAAAGGGGGGGGGGACTAAACCTTGGCTGGTCATGTTCCACCGAGTGCCAAAGACAGTTCAAAGCAGAAAAAAAGACACAGCGCGACATGAAACAAAATCAAAATTCAAACGCGGGTGTCAAGCAACCGCTCTTGGTGCTGCATGAAACAAAATGCGAACGTGGAAGGAAATAGCAGGCAAGAGTAAGATAACGCGGCATAAACAAAGCAGGTGACGAACAAGCTCAACAATGAATAACCAAAAAAACCTCTTCATTAAAACGTTGAAATCATTACAAGAGGGACCACCACAGCAAAATTTACATAAACAAATAAAGCGAGGCGAACATGCACGCCGGTCAGGGCACATCTCGCTCCGTTCAACTATGATCTAAAAAACGAAGGATAATGGTCATGCCTGACCATGGACAGACATAATTGTTAACATTAAGAGCAAACTGGGCAACACAAAACTCGCGAGGAGGAAGCCTAGTCCCATCAAACTGAATGATTCTGGACACTGGGTGAAGGCATCGCAAAATCCCAGTCTTTGTCACAACACCTAAAGTTTCCACCGCAATTTCTTGCATCAAATCAGCAGCCTCAGCTATAAGCCCATGTTCTTCCTTAATCTTGGCAAGTTTCTTTTCCAACCTAGTCTCCTCAACCCCAACATGCATCCCCATGATAGATGCACGCGGCCAAACTCCTACGATAAACAACTTGGTGTTAGACACCTTCACCTCAAAGGGCGGAGCACCACCATAAAAGCACATAGTTCCAAAATGGTTCCCCAAAGCAACGAAGGAGAAGCCCATACCAACTCCGAAACAACGACAACACCCACCAAGATCAATACTCTGATAACCATTAGGAAGTGGAGAGCCGCTTGATGATGAGTCCATCAGATTCCTAGAATTCACAAAACAAGAACCCATCTTTCCCCCTGGACCCAGAAAGGACTAAGGGAGAGACACGAAAAGGAAAAAGATGACAAGGGAAATAAGTGGCAAAAGATTCTGGGAAAAATTAGAGGGAGAAGAGAAAATAAAGTTCCTCAAACATATCGAAGGGTTACAAAAATACGATGAAAGAAAGAGAGAAGTTTCCCCCTTTAAATAGACTCCGAACCTTTCAAATCGATGGCCCAGATGAAGGGAAACTTGAAAGTCGTGATCCAACGATTGGGAATCAGCCTCGAGCAACGAAGCACACTCAAGTAACATGCGATTAAGGCACTTCCCCCAACGCGCGTGTAGCTCACGAAACTGACACGTGGAAAGTAAAGCTGAAGAGCCATCACATCTGAAACGTTTCGGTTTAAGGCATTGAATACCAACTACTCCCACTCACCAGTCCAGGGCACCGCATCTCCAGCACGGAACACCAAAAAAATGTTCTTCCAAAACCCTTGAGGGTGCCGACGTTTGAGAGCGCCTCGACGAAATGCCTCGCACGGTTAAGCCATTGCGCCATAAAGGCATCAACGACTTGGGGGCAACTGTTCTGGACCGGCCAGAAGGCCAATCCCATTATGACATGTGGACTAAAAATCCACCAGACTTAGGCGCATCACCTGAAAGAGCACGCCAATACCCATGCACCTTACTCCGCTAGAGCACGTCTCCGCGCATCAGACACCATACACGTGTCCTTTAACCGTCTCCTAATCATGCGCCGCATTTCACAGAAGCAGTTATTCACACACACGCCTATATAAGGGTGAGTTAGTTACACCCTCAAGGTATGATTCACTTTACCCAAACTTTTTATACACTCTTTCTCAGTTCCAATACTAACTTGAGCGTTGGAGTGCTAACATGCCTGCATGCACCTTTCGTTCCACGGCGAAGACTCATCGCCACCGTACCGGAGCACCTTCCGCCACCGCTGCCTACATCGGTCTCTTACCGGACATATCAATTACTACTTTTCATGATAAAATAATACACTACTCGTTTGATGATAAATAGGTAAATTATTTATTTTTCATTTAATTGACAAGAAGCTATTGTGGAACTAATATTCTTATGATTGTTTTCTTTGATGCTCATAGTTTTTTACCACATAACTATAATATCACAAAACTTTTAAAAATGGTGCAGCTGTGTTTATCCAACAACATTTGGTATTTTGTGCAACAATTGGTATTATGTTCATTGTTCTTTAACACAACTAGAAGATTGGTGCAACTGTGTTTTGTTTAGCTTTATTTTCTATGTTTTCCTTGCTGCAGATTTTGGCATTTTGAGCTTTTTTTTTCATGCACGGACATCTTTTTAGTTGTATTGGTTGTAGAGCACGGACATCGAACACGACATGGACACTGACACGCTGACACCACTAATAATTTGAGAAAATAACATAATTCAGTGTAATTATGTGCCGGTGTCGGATACGACGCGTGTCTGACACTAAGACACGCCTAATCTGAAGAGTGTCTGTGCTTCTTAGGCTGCAGGTGTTTTCAGTTCATGATCGATTCAAATTGTTTTATTCACTATAAGTGGCTGTTGTTGGTTTTGAGCCCGTTTTGCACAACTTGTGAGTCCTTGGTAAGAAAATACGCAGTTTAGAAAAAAATAGTAAAGGTGGAAGATATAACTTGTATCATTCTTTTAGAGTAGGAGAGTTTGTTTCATTGTCCCTGAATTTTTTGAATAGGAGTTTCCATCACTTGTGCATCTTCGAGTTTGTGCTTTTGTTTAGTTTCTCTTTATTATTGGAATAGGTGTGTTATGGTGGCTGATTGATAGCATTCTTGTTTTGTAAATTTCTTTTGTTCTTTTTCGAGTTGTTTATTGACATGCAGACTTTTCAATGATGTTAATTTACTTTCTTTCTCATTTGTTGTTGAGAATTGTTGCTGCTTTGGAGTCCATATCATTTGTGAAACTTGTTGCTGTCTAAGTAAGGATTATGTTGAATTGAACCTAATGAGTCGAACCGAGTTGTTCGCAAACTCGAACCGAGTCGAGTTCCGGCAAAAAAAAAAGTTCGTAACGAACTCAAATAGTTTTGAGCTGAGCCCAATCTTATCGAGTCGTGTAGAGCTCAGACAAGTTCGATTCAACTCGGTTCATTTCCGGCCCTAGCTTGGCGCAACTCGAAATCAAAATAATTTAGACTGACACATCACAAGTGCCAATTGAAAAAATAATAATTAACTTACATATTTTTATATTTTTGAAAGAACTTCGATATATTTTTACACGTGCACCTTGATCATTTATATTTGATGTTGTGACAAAGCAAATGTCGCTCGTATTTTCTTGTATTCAAATGTTATTTTTGAGCTAGTCCCCACTCTCGTGCAATAAGCATAAAAATTAAGGAAAAATATCACTGCAGGCTATAATCTTGTAAACTTTTTCAATTTAAAGTACATGATATTGGGAAACGAAATAGTGTTGTTCACTAGAAATGAAAAACTAGAGAATACCAGCAACAATGTCTAAATCTTCAAGCACTTTTGTTTCTGAGAAGTGAAAATCACACCTACACAACGTTATCTCTGCATTGTTACATTCAACTATTTCCTCACATTACAACAGTGGTTTCATTTAAGCATCAATCAAATACTTATTCACTATTCGATTATTTCGGCTCAAAACACATTTAAAAGTCTAACTCCCCATGTAAATCTTTTGAAAACCCCATAAGGCGCTATCAACTATATCAAAACTCGAGATTCTTCTCAGTCCCATTTGATTTCTTAAACAAACCAATGATTACACTGATTCTAATGCATAACTATTTCTGGAATAATTTTCTCACATCAATCGCTATCCATTCTAAGGAGATCTGAAAGCTTCACCTGCATAACGCACGCTTCCGAGTTCCTCTTCAATCCGAAGAAGCTGAAGAAATTGAACAAAGCCAAGGAAAGTGTGTATTAGATCACTGCATTTCATGCTAACCATTCACATAATATACAGAAGCACTATATAAACTTCTGTTCAAGAATAATAGTGTTTTATATAGGGAAATGTTAACGAGTGCCCCCGGGGCACTCTTTAAGACCTTTAAAAGGTAACTTATTTTGAAAACTTATGTAATTAATGCATTGGAAATTGAAATATTTGACTTTTTTATGGAATAATTTCTTCTTTTGGAATGCTTAAAGAGTGCCCCGGGGGCACTCGTTAACAAGACCCTATTATATAAGCAAAATTTAAAGTTTGAAACTTTTACTAAATTGAAAATGTTAAGTCGTTTATTCTAACTATGCATGATCATGCTCAATTTCTTGTTTCACTTGTATCAATTTTCGACCATGCCAAGCCCAAACAAAGACAGATACCTAAGGCTTTGTTTGCAAGTTTTGAGGAGAGGGGAATGAAAGGCTTACGAGGGAAAGGGAAGGGAGGGGAGGGAAGGGGAAAGGGAGGGAAAGCCTTCCCCTTGTTTGGGAGTTAAAAAAACCAACAAGGAAAGGAAACAGATAACTTATGTGATAATTTTACTATTTTATCCTTTTTTTTAGGAATACTCTTTGTCTTCTTAAAATAATTTGACTTTTTTTTTATCAATATTATAACAAATCTTAAAAATATGAAAAAAAAATTAAATAACTAGTTTTTTTTATAATTTTATTAAAAAATTGATACAATAATAACAAATTAATTTCACTATATATATATATATATATTTACATATTATATTTCCTATTAATAATTCATTTATTTTGGGTATAGATTTCGTTATTAATTTTAAAAAGGTTAAAATTGTCAATTTGTATGTTTAACCCCCCAAAACCCCCCAATATGAGGGAACTCTAAAATTGGACCAAATAAGCCCTTCAAAATCCTTCAAAACCTTTCCTTGTTTTTTTTAAACTCCCAAACAAGGGTTTATCTCCCCACAAGCCTTCCCTTCCCCTCCCCTCCCCTTCAAAACCCAACTCCCAAACAAAGCCTAAATAAAAAAGAATGAAAGTTGTGACCTCGCTGTTGTCAACCAAGGTCCAATTATGGTGTTGAGTGGTGAATCATTCTTTATAGTATATCACTCAATGATCATGTACATAAATTTGTAACAAAAGCGGACTAAGAATGAAAGTTGGTTCAACGGTGTAAACATTTTTAAAGACAAGAGACTAATTTGACACGAAAATATAAATGATCTGTTTCAAACATTAAATAAAGTTAAACGACTAGTGTAGTTTTGCCTAAAAAAGAAAGACGCGCTAACATACTCAATTTCTTATTTGTGAGTTATTTTAAAATATTCAAGTGATAGGCTGAACAAAAGCCTCAAATTTAAGAGTAAAGAAGTTAACACACGATCCCAGTTACCTGGTTATACTTTGCCAAACGTTCGCTTCTGCAAGGAGCACCAGTCTTTATCTGGAAGACAGAACATGGATAGTTAACATGAACGCAATAAAACCTTGCGCAAGATGATTTACTGTAGATAAAAAGATTAAATTCAGAAAACAAGAAGATTAAGTTTAAGAATTTAGAACCTGTCCACTGGCCAAGCCAACTGAAAGATCAGCAATGAAGTTATCCTCAGTCTCACCACTCCGATGACTAACCATCACACCCCAACCTGCAGCCTTTGAGTCAAGTGCAGCCTGAATAGATTCAGTTACTGTGCCAATCTGGTTAACCTGCAGTCAATGGATAACACTGTTGTCAAATACAGATTGTGGAAAATAGGGGTTTGTTCAAATTCTACTGTACAACGGTGTTATAACACCACCGTAACCGCTATTTGACTACATTTTGTACTAAATAGTGTACCGTGGAACAGTAGTGATTTATTCAAATTCTGCTGCGTTCTAGCCGCTATTTAACAATACTGATGGATAACAGATAAAACAAATTAACTATTAATTAGTTTAGTTTTTACTAAAAGCCTTTTTGAATTGGTTATTTTAGCTTATCTACTAGCATAAGCACTTATAAAGACTATTTGAGAGCTTACAGAAACAGTTTATGACATGCCTGTAAACTGTTTTCAGCTTATTCCCATAAGCTCTCCAAAATAGGTTTTGAAACAGCTTATAGCGTATATCATAACAGTTTATAGCTTATATCAAAACAGCTCATATGATAAATGTTTATGTTATAAGCGTTTAATTAAGTTGTTTATACAAACATGGCAAATAGAAAAGTCTTAGCAAGCTGCAGAAAAATGCTTGGTACTGTTTGGATTAACTTATTTGAGCTTGTCTACTTGGATAAACACTTATGACACTTATTTAAAGAGCTTGTGAAAATAACTTAAAAGATGTCCATAAGCTGGTTTTCAGCTTATTTTCATAAGCTCTCCAGGATAACTTATGAAAACAACCACTATTTGACAACATTTTGTACTAAATAGCGTCTCGTGGAACAATATCGATTTTTTAAACTTCGACAATTCTATAGCCACTAATACTTTTGAACAATACTGATGGATAACAGATAAACAAATGAACCATTGATTGGAATGTCTCTGCAGCATGTTCTGCCTCATGCAGCTGATGTTAAAACAAGTTGCACTGGAAAAGTTAGGTAAATTAAAAAAACTCGATATATGGAACTTTTCAAATCAAGTAGGAGACTTCGAAAATGTTATCTATAAGCTAAAAAAACAATTACAAAACAACTTTATCTTTATTTCTAAATCTGTTATTTTTAGCCTACACCTATAAATCGAACAATGAAATAAAATTTATCTTACATATTGCAATTTTGCAAAATAAGAGACAGAAAATTGTTTAGGAATGCTAACCTTCAGTAATAAACCATTACAAGCCTTCTTGTTTATGGCTTCAGCAATTCTCGTTGGATTTGTCACCAACAAATCATCTCCCACAAGTTGAATATCAACTGAAGATTGTAGTGAGGCCCACGAACTCCAATCATCTTGATCAAAAGGATCCTCAATTGACACAATGGGGAATTCTTTCACGAAGTCTTGATAAAGTTGACCGAGACTCTCAGCAGAGTGAACGTGAGTTCCATCATTTGGCTGTTTCTTGAAGTTTAAATCATACTTCCTATCCTTAGTGTAAAACTCTGAGGCTGCTACATCCATACCTATTTTAATCTGCACCGTTATTTTATTTATTTTCTGATCAGTACAAGTGGCTATTCAAATCCTGCAACGGCATATAATAATGAAAACTCCTCTTACCTTTCCGGTATAACCAGCCTTCTCAATGGCATCCATGAGTAAAACCAGTCCTTCCCTGTTATCCTGGACGTTCGGAGCAAATCCTCCTTCGTCACCAACGTTACACGCATCTTGTCCATATTTTGCCTTGATTATTCCCTTTAATACATGATATACTGTTCAGCATATACAACCAAGTTAATCAAACGATTGTCAGCATAATTGATCATGGATGGAATTGAAAAAAACATGAAACTTAATAGCTTATGCTATGATATGCAGTCAGCAAAATTGGAGTTCAAATTAAGGCATCAAATTATGTGTCATATCAAGAGGTCTAAGAACATTGTGTTAGGAAAAAAAATTATATCACAAGTCACATAAATACAGACACCAAACAAAATGAATGACCATTGACCAATATGAAAGGCATCAAGTTGAAATCCAAAAATGAGAAAATGTGCACAAAAGATGCATGTTAATCAATGTTTTAAAAACCGGACTGAACCAGACAGTTCAACCGAGAACTGACCAGTTTGCTGATTAGTTTGACCCCAGTTACATTGCCGTCTGGTTGAATCATAATCAAACCGGGTTGAACCGATTAAATCAATTTAACAATGACCAGGAGGTCTGCCGGCTCGATCTCCGGTCTGGTTTTCAAAACATTGATATTGATATTGATATAAAAATACATTTTCAAGTACACTTTCACTGTCTGCAGTCATAGAGTATTAAGTTCCTAACCTTCACTGCCCATACGAAGTGCCTCAGCGAATGAAGTAGCTCCAACTGGTAGTATCATAAATTCTTGCATAGCAAGGTTATTTCCGGCATGGCTGCCTCCATTTATAACATTAAAAGCTGGTACAGGCATGACAAGTTCCTTGGTTCCTGAAATTTCTTGGATATGCTTGTACAAAGGCACTCCCTTTGCTCCAGCACCAGCTCTACACACACTGAGTGAAACTCCCAATATTGCATTAGCACCTAGTTTAGACTTGTTAGGTGTTCCATCAATTTCCAGCATAATAGCATCCACATCAGCTTGATTCCTTTGTCAAACACAGACATAGATGTCAGTTTTACATCACAAAAAGAACAAATCAAAAGTGCATATAAATTTAAATTATGTTTATCTTTCTCTTGTTTTATGATTTCAAGAAGAACAAGTCCGTAGAAGAAATTGTGGAAATATTGTTCATTTAATGCAAACGGATGTCAAGAGCTAAGCATAACACTCAAAAAGTGAATTGCAACTCACAATGTATAGCAGGCTACATGGACCTAGCTCAGAAAAACTTCAGTTAACACTGTACACGTGCCATTGCAAAAAGAAAAAACTAGTTTTATACACGCTGCAGTCTTACCCATAGCTTTCAAAATCGTTCATTAATAATTAACATAACCTTCAAATTTCTTGCTCTTGATATTTTTTCGCAGAGGTCCAGTGTACGGCATGTGGTAGTTATTTTACAAAAGTGCATAAACTTGAATTCTTTCAATTACCAGATTAGCACCAAATGCTGGCTAAAGGCGAAATTGTAAGGCATCTAATAAGTTTTAAATTCCCAAAACAATCAAGATAACTATGATATGATCGAAGGATTCAAACTTCATTAGTCATTTTGCTTATCTATGGTTCCTGAATTAGCCCTGTGTGATTTACATTGCAAAGACATTTAGAAGATATCGTTTTCCATATTAAGTAAATGTTCCCCTCAGTTGATAACTTTTGCAAACACTTCTCAATTTTCTAAATAAAAATGTAAAAAACTATCCTTCTCTCATTCCAAACTACTCCATCAAATCACAACTAAATTTAAATAGATGCCACCTTCACTTTTAATCCTGGAACATAACTTCAACCAGTCCACCTAGCACACAATCAGTAATTTTCAATATTTTAGCTTATAACCAATGTTTTCAAAACCGAACCAGACAGTTCAATTAGTTGAACTGTGAACCGATACTCTCAACGGTTGGTTATTTAAGTGTGCCCTACAAGTGGACGGTGGGATTACCCTTAGGATTAGTCGATCCTTAGGCGCTTAGGCGGATACTGAGTTTTCAACAAAACAAAATCAAGTCAACATCATTACCAATCATAAAAAACAACAAAAAAGTCAACACGAGCAATATTCAAAACAAAATCATAAAACACACAAAAAAAAACATTTACCTAACATCAACACCAACAAGCTTAGGAGCCAAAACCTCGTTAATATTCCTAACAGCATTAAGAACACCTTTTCCACCATAAACACTCTTATCACCATCTCTAAGCTCCAAAGCTTCATAAATACCAGTTGAAGCCCCACTCGGTACACCCGATCGGTAAAGCTGATCAGTCACCAGATCAACCTCCACCGTCGGATTCCCTCTACTGTCAACGATCTGCCTCGCCTTCACTGACTTCACTGTACATTCCCTCGACACAGAAACCTCAGCCGGAGCAGCCGCCGTAGCTGAGGCGCGGACGGCTAATGACTGCCGAGGTTTCCGGGTCGAATGGAAGGGTAGGGATTGGAGGGACGGTGGAATGCGAGAGGGGGTGAAGGAAGAAGAAGAGGGGGTTTGGAAAATGGTTTGTGTTGAACAGTTCAAGGCCATTGTTTTGATTGATCGAGGTTTTTATTTTTTGGTTTTTGTGAAGTGAATGTGTTTGTTTTATATATTTATATTGAAAGTTGTATTGTGTTGTTGTTGGTGGGAAACTCCGTCAAAGGGGCGATGAAACATAAATCAAAGGTCAATTGTCTTTTGGTGGTTGGTCTGTTGGGGACACTATCTATGACTAAACAATTTTGAGTGTGGTGGTGTCATTGTCAAATGTGGTAGGTAGGTGGTACTCTCTCCGGCCTCGTTGTTTAAATTGGTAGAGTACATCAAACGTAAATACAAATTGAATTTTAAAGCAAACTTATAGTATCTATCTATGCTAATACTATGAAACAAAAACAAAATGTCTATGAATAATGTGTTGTGACAAAACTAAAGTGATCGAAATACCTATGTCTCTATAATTGTAACATTGAGGATCAAATTATTGGTTGAATTGATAATTGATCAAAGTTGATGTGTCAATCTCAATCAAGAGAACATTGTATTATAGACAAGAAATCAAACAATGTCGCGTTGAGACAACAAAACAAAATGAATTATGTGAAAACCAATTATTTATATTAAAAAAAGGGAGAGAAAGGTGCGCATGGATGATTTTGGATCAAAAGATGATCCGAAACCAGCTCTCTTCAGTGAATGAAAAGAGATTAATAACACTTTTACTAAAGTATTCTTTCCATGTATTGATGTATTTACATTTACCATAAATATGTAGTACATCTTGTCCTAAAAAAATATAGTAAACGATATTAAATTGAGATTTATGTAAATTGTATTCACTAGAATGTACAATTAGAAAGAAAAAACTTAATATTGTATTTAAAATTGGAAATGATGGTCGTCTTTGAATATTTATTTTACAAATGAATCAGTCATGTGAAGGGAATACTAGTTTTTTTTTTATTTATCTATAATGATAGGTGTTACTATCTTCTTCTCCTCTCGATGGATTATGCCCAACTTTAATACTAATACTATTTTACTCATTCCTAAATCTCATAATGCACACACAATAGAGCAATATAGGCTCATTGCAATGGTCAGTTTGAAATTTAAAATCACTTTAAAGGTGACTGCAGACAAATTAGCCAGATTATGTCCACTATCATCTCAAAAGAGTTGAGAGGCTTTATTCATGGAAGACAAAGGCTTAATTGATCACCCGGTCCCTTAACTTAATTCTTTTTTTCAAATTGGTCCCATAACTATTAAACGTTTCAATTTGGTCCTTGATCTTTGTTTTCTGCAATCAATTGGTCCTATTTCATTCATTTTAACCTACTCAAAAATGAGACCATTGGATAAAAGAGGTCCATAATATCTAACATTGTATCACCAACACCTAATTAATTTTAATTTTATTCATCTTCTTCCCTCGTTTTCATCTTCTTCTAACCTTCTTTATCAACATTCATCATCTTCAACAAAATTATAAACTTCAAAAAATTGGAAAATGGGAAATGAAAATTGGAGGGTCACGAGAGGTTTTAATTGACAAGAACAACAACTTCATCAATCTCATCCTTCATCTCATTTACCCAGCAACTTCATCAAACCCAAAAGAAAAACAATTTTCCAAAATCTTATGTAGACTCACCACCACCTCTCTTCTCCCTATCTTCTGTAAATCATAATCACCATCCATAAAAAAAACACTCAATAAAGCTCCCACTCAAATCCACCATGTTCCCAAATCAAAAATACACAAAACCCTTAGTTTCACAATTGAAAATAACCAACAATAGCAACATGAACAAGAACAAGAGGAAAAAAACACAGTTCAACATTATGAAGCAGCACCGCAAAATACACCTATTTTCCAATCCAACTCTACATAAAATTTCTGGATTCGATTTTATTTCCGGATTTGACAAAGGGATGCGTAACAACAAACTTCTTAGATTGATTTATTGCCGAATTCGATTTTGGTTTTGTCGATGGATTCAATGTTGGTGGTTGTGGTGAGGGAGGGAGGTGGTGGTGTGGTGGTATTTCTATCGGAAGAAACCCATTTCTCATTGCACAAAGAAATCATAACCCAAAGAATACCCATGAAGGCAAATGCAAAACCCAGATGAGAAACAACAAAAAGAAGAGATTTTTGAACCAACAAAACTCGTATTCGTCGTTGGTGGTGTGCTGGTGGTTTCCATTTGTTAGTTTTTTCTGAAAATGATTGGATTGGTTGTTGTTGGTGGTGAATAAAAAAAATTTGAGAGTGGAAAGATGATTGTGAAGATTATAATTTTGTTGAAGATGATGAATGTTGATGAAGAAGGTTAGATGAAGATGAAGATGAATAAAATTAAAATTAATTGGGTGTTGGTGATACACATTTGGATCTTATGGACCTCCTTTATCTAATGGTCTCATTTTCGTGTAGATTAAAATGAATGAAATAGGACCAATTGATCGAGGAAAACAAAGATCAAGGACCAAATTGAAACGTTTAATAATTAGGGGACCAATTAAAAAAAATTAAGTTAAGGGACCGGATGATCAATTAAGCTGAAGACAAATATGTGTTTGTTTGGCATCTGATGTTGCCAATCTTCTGCACAACAAATCCTTTGGAGGAAACTTAGCTTTGAAGATAGATATCTCTAAAAGAGTTTAGAATGAGAAAGATACAAAAATCACATCAGTAAGAAGTAATCATGGAGGAGAATTTGAAAATGAATCTTTCAAGACATTTTTTAATGAGAATGATATCTCTTATAATTTTTCATGTCCAAAAACTCCTCAACATAATGGGGTTGTTGAAAGGAAAAATAAAACATTGCAAGAAATGGTTAGGACAATGAATGAAGCCAATATTGAAAAATACTTTTGGGCAGAGGTCAGTAACACTTCTTGTTATATTTTGAATAGAATTTCAATAAGAAAGATTTTGAACAAAACCACATATAAACTTTAGAAAGACAAAAAACCAAGTATTTATTATTTTCATATTTTTTTGATGTTATTTCTATATCCTTAATCATAAGGACAGTCTTGGAAAATTTGACTCAAAGTTAGATAAACTCAAATACTTCAAAATCATATAGAGTATACAATTCGAGAACTCATATTATGGAAGAAATTATGCATATCAAGTTTGATGAAATTGAAGAACTTGAGAAGCAAAGAAAAGATGAAGGTGATGATTTAATTGACACTCAAGTAATCTTAGAGAAGTCAGAAGACGATTTTACTTCATTAAGTTCTCAAAACCCTTTTATGAAGTTGGAGATTAGTTGATTATCATCCATATGATCAAATCATTGGGAGTCATGAGAAGAGCCAAACATGATTATGATATCTTATGTATAATTTAGGCAAGTGCACCAAATCGTACCAAGTAATAAAGTAATAAGTTATCGTTTCCACATGGATTGTTGTTCAACTCAGTAATTAGCGGAATCAATTTAGAAAAGCAAAAAAAAAAGAAAATATTTGAAGTGGTTGCAGGGTTTTATATGTCCTGCCCAATGCGAGATTAAGTTTGGTTGATTCAGATGTTTAACGTCGACTAAGGAATCCTTGAATTCCTTCTCCCTTCTTTGTTGGATTAATTCAAAGTACCTATTAATTAAGACCTAACGATTATATAAACAATGGTTTATTCATAGGAAGAATATCCCTAGAGATGTCAAATTGCTCCATAACCTTCATAACTCAATTATGAAAACCATGGACATGTCATTTGACGTCAACATCTCGTATGCCTTCTAAATTGTCATCTAATGGAATCACACTCAATGGAGAAGTTTAACCCTCATACCATAAGGGTTCCTAATAAATTAAAGACTCTTGAGCATAAGTCATATGTAACGATTCGGTTAAAGCGCAAGAATTAGTTTATGAACCCTAACCTAGTTTAGAAAAGAATTAAACGACGAAACATATGAAAAGCTAATGTAACTCAAACCGTAATGAATTAAAACTTTATTAATTGAATCCAACAAATAAGAAGAGTTTCATCGTGGAACCCTATTCAAAGAGGTTTAGTTGCCAATGACAACATACATCATTACAAAACAATATAAAAACATACCCTAGAGAGAACAAGAAGAGGATGGAGATCCTCTACCTTCACACTTCAATGCTTGACCCTTGCTTTGTATTGCTAGCTTTCTAAATGAATAAAATAGTGTGCAAAAGTCTCTATTTTTGGTACATGATTACTTATGAGTTAAGAGAGTGAAAATAGGGTTTTTGCACCAAAAACAGCTTGGAAAACAAGAAAACTGCACCTCTTGGTCGTGTCCATGTGCGGGGCACATGGTTTCATGTATAGAGGCGCGTGGGGCAGTAGCCAATACTGTCCCATGCACAGGGTGCATAGCTGATAAGTGCTCAAAAGTAGTTATCTTTTGATATATTTTAAGGCACTTATGTTACTTGTTTTGCAAGTTATCATAGGATAAGCTCATAATTAATGATTAAATGTCAAATTTGTGATCCTATGTCTTACCCCATCTATTTATGCAGGAATTTCATGCTTGGACCTGAAATGAGCAAAGAAACATGAAGTTTTGATCAAGCTTCATTGCTACAAGCGCAGGATGCCTCGCTACAAGCGAGCGTAGGCAGGGAAAATCAGAGCTTCATCGCTACAAGCGATGGATCGGTCGCTACAAGCAACCTTAGGCAGGGAAAATTGAAGGTCCCATCGCTATAGCGACCAAGGGCGGTTTAATGCTATATGCTGACGTGGAGCATTCCCACTGGCCAAGAATTCTGCCGTCGCTACAGCGACCAGCTCATCGCTTGTAGCGAGCGTGTTAAAAATTTGTTGTATTTAAGCCTTTTTAGCTCATTTTTTAAAGGATGATTTTCTACTTCCATTAGAGGATTGCTTTTATTACAGTTTAGTAATATTTTAGGATTTAGTTTTTAGGGATAGAAGCTATGATCTTCAAGGAGCAAAAGTGATTGGATTGTGGAATCAACTAAGGCTTTGGGAAATCAAGACTTAGGTTATGATCTTCATCTTTTCTCTACTCTTTTGTATAGTTGTCATGAAAATGAACAACTAACTCCCCTTTGTTGGGATTGGAACTACTCTTTCTAGCTTAGATGTAATCCATGATTATGCAAATATATGATTTTAGCAATTTATGTGTTTTTGAAGTTATTCTTGATTTTCATTCTCATGCTTGATTCAATTGCTATTGACAAATACTTTTGAATCTAGGTTTAGAATAATCTTCTATCAAAATACGAAAATCTAGAAATGGATTTGGGTTTTGATAATCACATAAAGTATCAGAACGTAATGCTTTCGGATCGTTTGATTGATTGGGAAATCGTCAATTAAACGATATGATCGATCTCACGACGTCATTTGGACACGAATGATGTTGTCGAGTGATACGTGATATTTTCACTAAAACGCTAAAATTCATATGCATGATTTTTAGATTATATTCGATGCAAGATTGATGAACTCCTATTCCAATGCTTTTATTCCCTATTATTTGTCGTGTTATTTCTGCTTTTACATTACTTTAGTTTATATGCAACCAAGTAAAGAAACCCTAACTCAAAACGATATCGATTGTTGAATGGTTTGAGATAGCGCACCTAATCCCTGAGGAGACGATATTTGAAAAATACTTACTTTTGTTACTCAACTAACAAAATGGCGCCGCTGCCGGGGATTAGTGTTTAGAGATTTTGAACATCGCAATAATTGGTATTGTTGTGAGCTTTTGTATATATCGTGTTAATATTTTTCATTTCTTTTGTACATTATAAATTGTTTGTGCATTAACCCTCTTTGTTATACAAAGAAAATTTTCTTGTTAGTTACACTCGTTTCAGATTCTCAACATAAAGGAAATCATGGTTGATCATCATGATTATTTCAACTTCTATAATCCATACGAGTATGAATCATATCAACAATATCCGTCTGAAGATGAACAAATATTAAGAACGGAAAATATTTTGAATATGTTCATGCAACAATCCATGATCAACATGCAAAATACCGACCAAAGATTGAGAGCGTTATCAATCCAATTGGAACTTTTGCAAGTGCAATTAAATTTTTCATCAAGAATCATGGATGTTCGGACCAACCATCAATCCACTTTGGATTTCAGAGAGATTGTTGAAGACGATGTTGATGAGAGTGAGGAAGAGACAATGTTTGAAGGATGTGGTATAAGGAAATTAGTGGAAGAATTAGAGATACCACACAACTTAGAACTTCCTCAAGAAAGGTCAGAATCTGAAGAGGCCAGAGTTGTTGATAGTGAAGAAGTGATGGATATTGAGAAGACGGAACAGTTTCTTAACAAGGAAGAAACTTGTGGAAAGGAGGGGATGAAAGTGAGCAAGGCGGAAATTGTTTTTTAATACACCACATATGTTCCTTGTTCATCATATTCTGGATAGGGAGGTTATGGACTCCACATCAGCTATTCATCAAGTTCATGGAATTCCTCCCAAAGCAAAGGAATACTAAGGCTGATGTGTGTTCCATCTCATTTTGGCCACCCTAACGAATCAGGTGTCGAGCTAATGACGTTAACCAAGCGCTTGTTGGGAGGCAACCCAGCTGTGTAGGTATGTTGTTATTTTTAATTTGTAATTTAGTTCTGAGCATCCATTCATGCATGTAGGGATAGTGGCAAATGCTGAAATTTTAATTTTTCTGTTATCTGTCATGGTCGCTACAGCGATGAATTCCATCGCTATATCGACGAGCTTCAGACTCTTCATCGCTATATTGACAGCTGGTCGCTTGTAGCGATGACTGTTCAGACTCACCATCGCTATAGCGACGTATGGTCGCTTGTAGCGATGACAGAAAACTCTGTCAGTACAGTAACCGATGCCACTTAAACCTCTTAACTTCCCCCCCAACCACCCATTCATTTCCTTATCCGTTTTTCTTCCACTTTTTCGCAAACCCTAGTAACACTAACCCATTACATTTCCATTTTCATTTTTAGTTTAATCTAGCATTACATTTCTGCAATTTTTCGTTTTTCCTGCTTAATCCTTGCAATTAATCTCTGTTCCTTTGCTAACTTGCAAATCATCACAATCAGGTATGAAATTCGCAACCCTCTGTTTTAATTTCTTAAGTTTTCAAGTTGAATGAATGTGCTATGCATGTTAAGAAATTTACAGTTAGGGTTTTAAACTTTAGAAATTAGGATTTTGATCATTTGAACTTAACCCATGTTAATCTATAGTCTAGGCTATTAGAAATGAACCAAAATCACCAAACAAACTAACCTATCATCTTCTTTTCCTGTACAAATCGTATTTTGAAAAAACCCATTTTGTAAAAATTCAAAATAAAATTGGGTGTTTGATGATTAGGAAGTTTTGATGATTTTGATTCATTTGTATGAGCTTTACCTTTGATTACTAGTGCCACAAGCTGTTTAGAATGTGAGAAAAGTCAAAATTTCAAAAATGGGTATTCATGGCTACACGTCGCTTGTAGCCAGAAACCAGGAACAATTTCTGGGTTTCATCGCTACAAGCGACCAATCTCGTCGCTGTAGCAACGGAACCCAGAACCAACTTTATTTTTTTTCATTTCTAATTCTGACTTGGATTCCTACTTGTTTTGTCTGTTTAATTCTATTTTGTAGGAATGGCACCAAAATCATCTTCCAAGAGGCAACGAAACATCGAGGGCTCATCTTCGAGGCCAAAACCTCAATCTACCCAACCCCACGACTCAAACCGCTTCCTTAGCCCGCGTAACCAGGAGCGTTATGCCGAGCTTGCTACCAGAAGAATATGGGCTGAGAAAGAGTTCAAGATTGCTGAGGAAGGGAGGTATGCATGAATCGCTCAGATGATTAACGGAAGGAAGTGGGGCATTCTGTGTAATCCTCCCAAGAAGCTCAACTACGACATTGTGCGCGAATTCTACGCCAATGCAATCCCAGCAGACCCTTCTGATGAGTTCACCTTCACGACATTTGTACGAGGGCGCACCATTAAGTTTGACAGAAATGCAATTAGCACCTATCTAGGTAACCCACTGGATCTTACCCATCCAGATGACCTGATAGATTACAAAAGATTGTGTGCTTTCCACAAGCATTAGGCACGAGGGAACTGGGACCATGACTTGATCGCACAGGCTATATTCCAAGAGGGGAAGACCTATGATGTGAGTAAATCCTCGGGAAAACCATTTAGAGCCTTTAGGGATGATATGAATACCCCTGCTCAGGTAATCCTAACACTTATCTTGTATAATATCCGGCCCAAATCGCACACCTCTTCCACCACTCTTGATGTCACACCCCTTCTTTACTATATCCTCAGCAACCAGCAGGTTGATGTTGCGAGGATCATTGCAAATGAATTAAGGGTTGTGGCTGAAAGTGGTATATTGCCACCTGCTAAGCCAAAGTGCCCATTACCCTTTCCAGGCTTAATCATGGGACTTTGCATGAAGGCAAGGATCCACATGCCGAGTCAGGTTGACGAGGAAATCAAGAATCCTATTGATGATAGATACATCAATAGGTATTGTTCTTATAAGACCACCTCCTCTTCTGCTGGAACTTCTTCTGTTGGACCCTCTTCTGTACCACCTCCTGCACCCCAAGCCCCAAGCCAACCTCAACCTCCGAGCTTTCCACCGTTAGATTTTTCGAGTTAGGACCCTTACCATATGGCTGCATACTCTCATATCATGGCTCAGAATGAGTCAAATCATAGAGCCTTGACGACCATGCAGAGCCATATGCATGAGGCGGGCTATTCTACCTGGACTCCGGACTATTTTCAGGAGCACATTGCATGGCCTGGGGACAGGCCATTTTATTCCAGAGGGGCGAGTGCAGCTGCACCTGGTGGTGATGATGCAGCTGGTGGTGACGATGATGATGACTCCTCTGAGGGCACACAGAGCATAGATCATGAGGCTGCAGATCAGATGGAGTCAGACTGAGATTCTTTACAAGATGGCAGCAGTTTTCATCCTTCTTTCATTTTATTTTTATTTGAACAATTTTAATTTGCTTTGTATTATTTAACTTTGTTTTTATTTCTGTACTTTGGATAATTTTACTTTGGATATTATGTTTATTATATTATGTTTAATTTCAAAATTTTGTTATTTATTTTTGAATTTTACCCAACAAATGGAAAGTAAGATAATCAAAGATTCAAAAACTAAGTGCTTGATTGTAAGCAAAGCATTGAGCTATGAATCAGGAGAGTGATAATGATAGAAAGTAGTGATAAAGCGCGCAGCTAAGGTACTCGTTTCTGGTTTTTCTAGGTATATTCTTGAATGTGAATGAGTCCTTTACACACAAATTTAATTTATTCAGTTTTACGCAAGCACATTTTTATGTTTGAACCGTTTAGAACTAGCCAAAATGTGAGGAATCCTCAAATCTTTGTATATATGCAGGAGACTGGCATTTTTTTGTTTAACTCGATTCTTTTATGTTAAATCTGAATGTTGTTTTAAATTGTATAAAAGCACTGATATGATCAAGGCATTTTTTGAATATGAGTAGAAACACTTGACCACAAATAAACCTACCCTGTGAGAAGTGAGTATTTGTTAACCCCTTTGAGCCTAATGAATCAGAATTGTTAACTATGAACTGTCAACTTTCATAAGCTCAAATACTTATTGAAATTGCCGGAGTTTGTAAAAAAATCCAGTTCATACTTAACTCATTATTGAATTCTGATATTTTATTTTCATCTTGAACCCTTATCCATCATGATTATTGACCTTTGCCAAAATGATAAAGGAACATTCGATTAGGGTATCATTGTAACTAAGTTGGGGAGAAAAGGGAGGTTGTGTGTATCAAGTAAATGGTAAATTGTTGTAATTGATCTTGACAACAAGAAAAAGAGAATGAAAAAGAAAAAGAAAAGAAAAAAAGAAAGAAAAGCAAAGCAAAGCAAGAAAAAGAAAAGAGAAAAATAGAAAAAGATTCAATAAATCAAAAAGTTGTCAAGATCAAAGAAATAATTGTAAATCACCAAGAGTTGTGTTTGAATAAGGAGGAAGTGTGTAATTAGAAAGAATGTTCCTCTTGCTTGGCCTTTTGAATTCAATTTCCCACATATGACAATTCTTTTGTAACCAAGCCAAATTACAACCCTTAAAGACCTTGTGATCGATGCTTTCGTACTTTAAGAAATGATAATTAGATTGACGCATAATTTGATCGGAATGTTAGCATACTTGCCGGATGAGTGTTCAATACCCTCACAATTGATTTCAATTTGTTCATCTACTTTATATAGAAGTGTGTTAGGTGTGGTTCAAATTTAAACATGTTGTTTGCTAAGAATTGTGTGATTTGAGCTTTGTGTTTAGAACTATTTCGCATTCATAGTATATATCTCGTTTAATGAGAAACTTAACTTTAGCTTGCGCAGTCCCGGTTGAATCATTCATCTGATAATTGTTTTCTTCAAACTTTAGATTCTTTTGCTTATTGCTCAAAACTTTGGTTAAAACTATGAAATTTTCCTTTTGATTCTTTGGTTTGAGGACAAACCAAAAAGCTAAGTTGGGGAGAGTTTGATAAGTGCTCAAAAGTAGTTATCTTTTGATATATTTTAAGGCACTTATGTCACTTGTTTTGCAAGTTATCATAGGATAAGCTCATAATTTATGATTAAATGTCAAATTTGTGATCCTATGTCTTACCCCATCTATTTATGCAGGAATTTCATGCTTGGACCTGAAATGAGCAAAGAAACATGAAGTTTTGATCAAGCTTCATTGCTACAAGCGCAGGATGCCTCGCTACAAGCGAGCGTAGGCAGGGAAAATCAGAGCTTCATCGCTACAAGCGATGGATCGGTCGCTATAAGCGACCTTAGGCAGGGAAAATTGAAGGTTCCATCGCTATAGCGACAGATCTCGTCGCTATAGCGACCAAGGGCGGTTTAATGCTATATGCTGACGTGAAGCATTCCCACTGGCCAAGAATTCTGCCGTCGCTACAGCGACCAGCTCATCGCTTGTAGCGAGCGTGTTAAAAATTTGTTGTATTTAAGCCTTTTTAGCTCATTTTTTAAAGGATGATTTTCTACTTCCATTAGAGGATTGCTTTTATTACAGTTTAGTAATATTTTAGGATTTAGTTTTTAGGGCTAGAAGCTATGATCTTCAAGGAGCAAAAGTGATTGGATTGTGGAATCAACTAAGGCTTTGGGAAATCAAGACTTAGGTTATGATCTTCATCTTTTCTCTACTCTTTTGTATAGTTGTCATGAAAATGAACAACTAACTCCCCTTTGTTGGGATTGGAACTACTCTTTCTAGCTTATATGTAATCCATGATTATGCAAATATATGATTTTAGCAATTTATGTGTTTTTGAAGTTATTCTTGATTTTCATTCTCATGCTTGATTCAATTGCTATTGACAAATACTTTTGAATCTAGGTTTAGAATAATCTTCTATCAAAATAAGAAAATCTAGAAATGGATTTGGGTTTTGATAATCACATAAAGTATCAGAACGTAATGCTTTCGGATCGTTTGATTGATTGGGAAATCGTCAATTAAACGATACGATCGATCTCACGACGTCATTTGGACACGAATGACGTTGTCGAGTGATACGCGATATTTTCGCTAAAACGCTAAAATTCATATGCATGATTTTTAGATTATATTCGATGCAAGATTGATGAACTCCTATTCCAACGTTTTTATTCCCTATTATTTGTCGTGTTATTTCTGCTTTTACATTACTTTAGTTTATATGCAACCAAGTAAAGACACCCTAACTCAAAACGATATCGATTGTTGAATGGTTCGAGATAGCGCACCTAATCCCTGAGGAGACGATAATTGAAAAATACTTACTTTTGTTACTCAACTAACAATAGCTTCATGCGTAGGGGCGCATAAGGCAGCCCCTTAATGAAGTAGATATAATAGTCACAAGAAAGGGGGGTTTGAATTGTGACCCTTTTAAATTTTAATCATGTACTTAAGAAAATTACTTCTCAAGTTGATACTTGGAAGAACAAAGTTAAAACAGACTTCAGAACGTTATGAAGTGTTAGTGCAGAACAGAATGTTAAAGTTAAATAATGTGTGTGTAATGTGTATACAGTAAATAAAGAGTATAGGGATAGAGAAGAGGTACACACAGAGTTTATAGTGGTTCACCCAATGTGGGTTAGTCCACTCCTCACAATCTTGTGAGAATTTCCACTATGATGCTTAAGATAACCTCTCAAATCCTGCACCATAAAATCTTGTTCCCTTGGAACAATTACAACCTGTATTCTCTAAGCCTCAGCAGGCTCTCAACTTTCTGTGCTAAGTCACACCAGACCTTACACTTTGTTACTCAACCTAGACTTTAATACCTTTAAAACTAGATGAGGTTTGCTCTTTACAATTGATTGGATGTTTGAAAGAATGAGGTCAAGAGGAAGAAGATAATGAGAAGAAGAAGATTATCTTTGAAAAGATAAGAGAGAATTGATTTACATTCTTGGAGATTTTAATAATCTTTAGAGTTGATTTGTGAAAT
Source organism: Medicago ruthenica (assembly GCA_018208015.1). Classification (NCBI taxonomy): domain Eukaryota; kingdom Viridiplantae; phylum Streptophyta; class Magnoliopsida; order Fabales; family Fabaceae; genus Medicago; species Medicago ruthenica. Next base: position 65,292,074 of record CM031372.1, on the reverse strand, counting down.
AAATTTTTCTATGAAGCTTTAAACTCTTTTAATAAGATGTTTAATTGTGCTTTTAAGCTATGTGTTTCAAAGTATGCCTTCAGCTCCTTTTATAGAGTTTCTTGACCCCTTGTAGTTGTTAAGATGTGTCCAATGGTCTTGTGCCACGTGTACTGTAACTTAGCAACTTTTGCTTGAGAGTCTTGATCAACATTCTGTACATCAGAATGTTTCTGGGTTAATCAGAATACTTCAAAATGTTCATACATTCATCAGTTATGAACTTCAGAATGTTCCTGGGTTCATATGGATGAATGGCAGATGAGTTTCTGAGTAAATCTTATGAATGTCATATGAGGATCTAGGTTGTTGATGTGCTTTTGTTATGCGTGCATACTTCAGAATGTTCCTGAGCCAAACGCCTTTGCAGATCTGTGTTGGAATGCGTGCAGGAGAGAGAAAAGTGGACTTGTCACTTCATGCCCATGCTTTAGGGGATTTTGCTGGTCTTGTACAGTACCAACTCCCTTATGTGTCGAAATCTTATTGATTCTGACTTGAGATTGCTTGCTTTGTTTTTGCTTTCACTTTTGTAACTACTTTACTGTGCTGTCAGAATTAAAGCATGTGTTGTATTGAACTTTCTGAACTTCAGAATGTTCCTTTGTTTTACTTAGGATGATTTGTATGACTTCCATTTGATGTAATCAAATCCTAATAGTAAAACATCAATGAAGTGCAGTATGTACAACATCTAGGATGATATTCCAAGAGGAATATTCCTAATGTTTTGTACTTCATTTGTTCATAAGTCTTCAATGAACAATGAATGTGCTTTTTGTCTTTTAATCCAAGTAGATGCTTTTATTCCTTGATTGATCCAAGTTTTTGTACTTTTCTGGGCAACTCATTTATGTCACGTGAGCCTTGAATGTTCATGTATATGTTCATGAATTTATGGGCTTGTTCTTGATAACCATAAGAACAACCTTCTGAACTCTGTCCAACCTTCTGAACTCTGTTCAACTTTCTGAACTCTGATTAGTTCTTAAGTCTTAATGATCTTTGATTCCTTGTATCTTGGTATGATTTATACCTTGTTCCTATCTTAATTAAACACTCAAGAACACAAATTAAATACCAAGAAACTAATCAAAGTCCATTAATCCTTTAATCATTATGGTTTGTTATCTTTAAAATTAATTAGGGATTTTGCCTCAACACTTAAGTGCAGTTTCAATCGTTTTCGACCCTTTTTCACCTGTTCTTCTGTCTTGCAATGCCTTGGAACTTGAAATGAGTTTTCTTAACTTATTATTGTCTTCAAATACCTTCTAAGAACAATTGTCTTCAACTACCTTCTAAGAACCATTGTCTTCAATCTTCATATCCTCGATCCTTCACGCGATGTCTTGATTTGTTGATTTACACGATTTCTCACTACGACACACTCAAAACACCTATGGAGTTGCATGATTTAGGATAAAAGTGAATTACAATGACTCGAATGAAAACAATGCAAAAAGTTCCTCAAACCATTGATAACTCCTCTAATAGACTTCTAATTTGCCTTCAAATGCAAAAAATTACAAAAAAAAACTTAGCTAAAAACATCATATGTTATTCCATCATCAATATCTCAAATTGAACCAAAATCCATAGATGAAGTTATCATAGATAAATCAAGGGTTGAAACAATGGAAAAAGAACTATCTTAGTTTGACAAGAATCAAGTTTGGAACCGTGTCCAAAATCCTAAATGTCATACCATTATAGGAACAAGATGGGTGTTCATAAACAAACTTGATGAAGAAAGTAAGGTGATCAAGAACAAGGCTAGACTTACAGCTCAAGGCTACAATCAACAAGAAACTATTGATTATGATGAAACATTTGGACCAATTGCAAGGTTATAAGATATCGGAATCTTACTTGCATATGTTGCTCATAAATGCATTAAACGTTTTCAAATGAATGTAAAAAGTGCATTTTAATCTCTTGTTATTCACAATTTAGCATATTTTGATTAGTTTTTTAATTTATATTCTTGTTAATATAGGGAAGGTGAAGTATAAATTATAAGTTATTTTTAGGATTTCAAGAGGGGTTTTTCAAAATTTTAATCCTCTTAGCGGAATAAATCCCGATGAATGGATCTTGATTAAATCATTAATCACAAATCAAAACACTTTAAGGATTCATGTATTTTCCTCTTGAAGTGCAAATCCTTTGAAGTCGAACACACATAGTGAGTGATCACAAGTACTGCTCGATGACAACACCTTTACTCAGTCCACGTGAACATATTCCTCTAGTCACAGTGCTAGCTGCTTAAGAAAGAAGGCTGAGAGAGAGAGTGTGATTTTTAGGGTTTTTGAAAACTAGGGTTTCAGAATTGTGGAATTCGGTTAAGTGTGGGCTTGCTTCAGCAGAAGAGTTTTATTTATAGAATCAGTTGTGTGCTCAGCAAGTCAAGCAATCACTATTGGGTTTCTGTAAGCCCAATAATTTTGCCTGTTATGACGAATACAACGATAAGTTAGAGGGGGGAGGGTGAACGCATGGTATTACAAACTTTTGATAAATTGAATGAATATATGGAATTAAGCACTAGCGTCGTATGATAACAAGATAAGCAATGATAAATTGACAATTCAACTTTGAACGAGAAATTCACACTTGAATTGTTATTAACCAATCAAATACTAATGCACAATATAATCCACAAAACCAATAACATTGTCAAACAAAACCTAAACTTATACAAGTAATAACTATCACAAGAATAAAACAAGTTTGATCTATGATGAATTAATTGACATGAAAATATCAATTATTCTAAGTGATTGATTTGTTAACTGTAACTTTCAAGTTCTAAAATATTCAATCACTTTGTATAAGCTTCAATTAATCTAATCAACAATTTAATATATGTCAAATTATATTGCAATGAGTAAAGAGAAAGAGAGAAGAGAACACCAGATTTATAAAGGTTCCCCCAGTTGTCCTCGCTATGAGATACGTCCTCTCTTCCTAAAAAGAAAAAGTCTCTTCTACAGACTTCCACTAAAATGTTGAAAATGTTTACAAGAGTCAATTACAAAAGTTCCTTGAATTAATGAATCAACCTAATCTTAAACCTTTTATGCCAAGTAATCATTCCAAAGCCTCCAATCTTCAAGTCTCCTTAAAATTGGATAATCTCAAGGTCTTCGAATATCAAGCTTGCATACAATCTTTTGACCTTTTTACCCAAGAAATCTTCTTTGTTATTGCCTCACTTTGATTCCCTTGAACCTTGATTGTTTGACAAACAACCCGCGCAATCACCTTTGGAGGTGAAAACTACCTCATTTTGCTTTAGATCCTTGATGCTCCACCAAGATTCTTGAATTAAACCAAACTTACAATTATCCTATAGCACCCTATCAATCTAGATCTCAAAACCTACAACTGTTCTTAAAAAAAGTGTTTAGTATGAAGAAATTTGTAAAAAGAGATAGAGATAGAGAGAGAAGACTTGAGAGAGTTTTTGTAATTTGATTCAATGAGTGACCGAATGCGTGGATGCAAGTATATATAGGTGAGTGAGTTCGGAGCAAGTTAGGCACAAACTAAAATTGAAAAGTGTGTTTGATTCGAATAAGGAAAAGTCTGAATCACATAAATAGTGCAAATTCTGAATTATGGGTTGTTAAGAGGGGTGGGCAAAAAAACCAAACCAAACCAAAAAAAGTTGAACCATTACTAACAATTCTAGAACTGAACTAATGTAACGCTCATACTAATTTGCCTAGAATATTTAGCATAGATGTTAAAAATAGTACTGGATACATTAAAATTACAATAAAAATAATAATTTTTTTGAACAAAATATAAAATTACTCGTCTTATACATCTGATAAAGTACCACTGGCGTGTACATATATAAGTCTCATTGAGTGCATAAAGTACCACTGACGTGTACAAAATACATAACAACTGACAAATCTTATACTAGTACAAGACAAGCAACGTAAATCATCCTGTTTCCTCTTCTATTCTCCAACATGAACAATCCTGCTTGCGAGCAACCTGTGTATCTAAAATAAAATAAAGGGATTGGGGTGAGACGGGATGTCTCAGTGAGTTCCACCTATTCTAGGTTGTAGGCAATCTCGGGGAACCTATGATCGCCATATGTCTGTACTTAAAAACTTATTTTAGGTTTTACTATCTTGTTCTGCATAATTTAGCGACCAGGGAAAATCTATGATCGCTAACTTTGTTCTATCATTATTCTTGTCATGTTGTCATATTCATGTCATATTTTTATTCTTATAAGTTAGTGTTGTTAGCGTGTAACACACAATTATTATCTGAGTTCATTTTACGGCATGCACCGGGTGGAGTAACCCCAGCCACATACCACTGCTAACCGGTGAAAATTCATATCATATCAGACTACACCGAATTCTTCTTGTCGTCGTGCAAGTCATCCTTATGGAAAGTGTCACGTACCACTGACGTGAACCTTCCGTGTCCCACTAGAGTGGACAACAAAAGACACGACTTATCTGCATATATAATCTCAACATATTATCTGTCCGAATTTGAGTTCATGATCGTGTGGATTTCCATCTAGGGAGAATCTCATCCAGCATAATCTGGAGCCTGCGAGGGACACGGGCCATCTGTTTATATTATTATGTTTCTGGGCATATGCCATAACATATCTGATGTTATACTTATTTGTTTCTTTAAGTATGTCTAATACAACCTATCCTGTATTTTTAGTCCATAACCTCGCATGAAAAGAATTCCTAGTTCTATTCCATTAATACCCTCTTTGAATGCATAATATTGTTTTCGTGTCTAACACTTAATTCATGCCTTTTAAAAATGTTCCAGGATCAAAAGGTAAGTCCATAATCATTTAAAAGGTTTCGGATACGAAAAAGGTGAAAAACAGTGCAATTTTTAAGTTCCTGCAGTTAGGTAATCGATTAGCACATATGGCTAATCGATTAGCCAGTGTAAAACACGTTTTCAGCAGTCAGAAGCTTAAGCTAATTGATTACCACAAAGGGCTGATCGATTAGCCTAGTTAAAAATTCAGTTTCTGCACAGCTTTTCAGCACTTTTATGCACAATTCGCATTTTGACTTCCTTTTGGTTCCAAAACCAAATAAAAACAGATTATTGGCAAGGCAAATTAGGCATCATACATTCAACAATGCATGCATCCATTAAGGGGAAATCTATCATGATAATTACTTCTTAAATGCTCATCTCACAACTTAATTAGATAAGCTAAAAACCCCAATGGTGGAAAAACTAACTAGTAGGAACTCACCTCAATAATCTGAAGTCTCTAAAGCAGCTTATGCTCAGCTTAAAGCTTATGCCAAATGCTTATTTCTTCCGTGCTATGTTGTTCCACGTCCAATCTCTAGGTCCAGTCCTTTCAAGCATCCCAAAACCTCCATAAAATCAGGGTAACTTGGTTAGGTGTTATCCCTGCCCTGAACTCCTCATGTACCATCTCGAATAGCTCTCGTACGTCAAAACCCGCGGGGTCCACACCTGCAATTTCCAGCATCAGTACCCTCGACTTCAAACGCATTTTCTGAACTCATTATTAATCAAGACGATATCGAATTGCTACTCAAATCGGAGGGAATTGAGTCAGGATTCCGAAAATCTAACAACCATTCAAAACTGGGTTACATAGCAAGAGATACGGCTCAAATACCACAAACAGGTCCTTACGAATTTAACTGACATTTCATAATGTTGAAACATAATCACTTTTAATGATGATAATTCATTTGATGTCATTGCTTCACCATCTCAACCTCAAAACCATTTGTTTCATGAACTATGCTTACATATAACATAAGAGTTTACATGTGAAACCTACTTTTCTCAAACATGTCACAAACCCATTACCATCAAACAACAATTCAACTCTAACTAATCCAATTCAAGATCAATATAGAACTCACCTTAAGAGTAGCTTTCACTTAATGCCAATTGTTCAAAACTCCACCTTTTTTTTTTCTTTTCAAAACTCCTTTCTCTCTTGCTCAATTTGTAACCGCCCCTAAACTTTCAATTAAGCACCCCCTGAGTAAGAACACACACATGCATAAACTTTAATTAACCTTAATTGATAAATTAAAATTGGGGCTGAAAGGGGCTTAGGATTAATGAAGCAAGAAAGGAATTAGCTTCTTTTCTTACCTGAGCTTTTCCTTAACCCAACAAAATCTCTTAAGAGAAAAATCAATACATGCAAGGCTTTGATTTGGTGTTAATGGAAGAAATTGGGATTGGGTCATGAGAGGAAAAAGGGGAGAATTATTTTTCTATCAATCATCCAATTGAACTATTAAAGGGATTTACTACATATAAGTCTTCAAGCTATGATGCATAGGTACGGGTACGGTACCTGGTACGAGTACGAATACTCGTACGTAATAAGGCAAACTTTAAAAAAAATGAAGGTATGAGTACGTTGATATAAAACATCAAAAAAAAGATTTTCTAAGTGAATTACTATCATTATTGTTGTAAAAACATGCTTAGAAAAAAATCAATTTTAATAAAAAATAGTATAATACTATTTGTATTTTAATCATGTGTTTAACCATAATTCTATTATCATGTTGCTTCAGAGATTTACTTTTTTGGACCACCTCCTCGACTATTTTCATCAAAAGCAAGCGAGAGAATTGAAATACAATAAAAAAGCAAAATAATTTTGGTTATTTTTCCGCCGCTCGTATGTTTTTGCTGCACCAACTACGGCAAATCAACTAATTAAAAATGGGTACGGTTCGGTACGTACATTATGAGTACCGTATGCGTACTTGATACGGGTGCGTACCCGGTACCGGTACTTCTCCATGCTTGGAGTACCATTGCTTCAGAGTCTTCAAGAATGTGGAAGGAAAATTGAACTATGATAATGGGGGAGGGGTTTCGTCCAACAGAGGGAGGAGAAGATAGGTTTAGTTTGTTTCTCTCTCTTTAACATTTGCCTTAAGTATTAGCTTGCTCCAAATTACAATTATGCCCTTTTTGTATTTAACCATGTCCTCCCTTGGTGATATAAATGACAAACGTGTTCTCTTTCTTCCTAACTTCTCTTAATTGTTAACCAGACTCTAACCCGTGCAGTTTTGTAGAACTTTATATATAACTATCAAGTTGGTTATATTATTACTTTTATAGTTACATTCAGTATTATGTTATCAAACTACCTCAAAAAACAACAAAACAAAAGATGAACTGCAATAAAAATGACAAATCAAAAGAAAAAATATATACAAAAGTTTGCACCAAGAAATTGGACCTAACCGCAAAAGCTTTTAAATCTATAAAAATGAAAAGGAAAATAAATTATTATGTGGTAACCGAAAAAAAAAGAATCGTTATGTGGTAATTGAAAGAAAAAATAATAATGAAAATGGACTGTTATCAAAAAAGGAATTGCAATGACGTTAGTGACTTTTTTAAAAAAAAAAGACATTTTCATGTGCTATCTGATTCAATTCCTTGCAGACCTTTTTCTCATTAAAAATAATTAGGTCCGTCAAAAAGGACGGGGTTGTGGTTATTAGGTTCAATTGCATGATGGTGACAGAGATGAAAGTGAGTGAGAAATGATTTAGAGATTGTGAAATTGAAAGAAAGAGGACCCGAGATTTGCATTGAATACAAAACATTGAACCAATTGCATGTCTTAAAAAACACCAATACATGTGGTAAGAGTTATGAATTGGAAGCATATGATACCTGGTTTGATCACAACTAGGAGTTTTTTTCATCAATTTTTTTCAAAACTAAAAATTAGGGCTAATCATTAGGGTTAGGGCAACACTACTTAACATTTAATATAATAAAGATTTCTTAATTTAACATAGAAGAATTATAATTAACTTCATCTTCACTAATAATATAAGATGCGTTGCTACAACTAAAACAGTTCGGTTCGATTCAAAACAGTTTGATTCGGTTCGGAACAGTTTGGTTCAGTTTTAAAAAGTACTAAAATTTTATTTTGTTTGGTTTTTTATATTTTTTTCAACGGTAGCAATAATAACAGTTCGGTTCGATTTAGAACAGTTCGGTTCGGTTCAGTTATTTTAAATCTATCAAACAGTTCAGTTTCCATCCTGAACCGAACCATGTCCACCCCTAGTTGTTATGAAGATTGGATTGATGGCCATGAACTCTGATTTGAATCAGTGATTTTCAGATGAAGATTGATACGAATCACTATAATTTTGATTTGAATCACAACATTAGAGAGAACAAATGATTTGATTTAAATGGCATAGTACAAAAAATGATTTGATTCAATTTTCTTCTTTAAAAATGTGAATCAAATCATTTATCCTGAGAACAAGACTGATTTAATTCAAAATATGCAAGGAAAATTTCGATTCGAATCAAGACTTCAGAATAGAAAAGATTTATAAGAAAAGATTCCCAACATGTCACTAGCTACCTAACGTGAGAGATTTAGAGAGGTAGATAAACAGGATGCTTCACAAGAAACACAAAAACATAACATACATATCAACGTATTAAAACTAGAATAAACACCATCAAAACCAATTAGATTAATAAGCATCATCAAAATCAATTAGATGATCCAACGAGCAACTACAAATAACATATTTGCTAACTAATTAGCTCCATATACCAAATGCACCCCTAAATAATAAGTCTCACTTATATCTCTCATTCATATGTCCTTTTGTGTGTGACAATGTAAGTTATTGTAACGTTAGCAATAATATTAAATAGTATATTTAATATTATAAACAGTGAGTGGTATCTAGCAACACATCGCTACTACCCAAGTGACAAGAATGTCATGTGATCTAACGAAACATTTACGTGATAACGATCTTATGTATAATTACCCTTTTTCCCTCATGTCTATATTGAACACAAGACATAGCGTGTCATCCTTGTCCAGTTCAATATTAGGCTTTTAGACATTTCTGATGTTATGTAAGAGTGACAAATTCCATCTATGTCACTCATGTCCCACATCATGATTCGTGGAGTACCCATCAACCGACTTTATAATCATCCTGTTACAGATAATGTTTGAACGGCAAGAAAGTACTCGATTTCTACATCTAGGGTACATAGTGATTTCAGGTCGAATGGTGGAATACACCACTTATTACTATGAGAATAGCTTATGAAACTTACATAACATTCTATGTAGTATTCTCATGGAGGTTCAATCAAATATAAATAGTACTCCTAATATTTATATTTATGTGAATATTTGATAACTCTTTGTCTGTTATCCTCGAGATCTGATCATCAGTCTACCCACACAATAGTTTTTATGTATTACTACTATCTCATTTCATAGTAAATCTTTTGACTACATATACTTTAGGAATAATGTCCTTTAGTTTAATGGGATCTCACGATTAAGACACACTTAATGTTCCATTAAACAAACTAATTATTCTAGGGGCTTTATTGTTTTAAAACAAAACAAAATCAATAAAGAAATGTTTTATTATTATTATTATTATTATTATTATTATTATTATTATTATTATTATTATTATTATTATTATTATTATTATTATTATTATTATATCAATATCATGATACAAAGCAAAATCCAATCAATATAGATTGGCTATTGAGGCTTACTCCAACGGTTATTGGTTTCAATTTGATGATGGGCTTTTTTTGGAGATTTTTCTTCATAAAATTCTTCCATTTTGAAGTCATCAATTAATGATTATTTGATTCAGAAAACCATAATCTCCAAAATCAAAATCAAGACCCATTTTTGAGACAAAAGATGCTACTCCAAGGAAGCAAAAACAGTGCAATTGTAAACATTCAAGATGCTTAAAATTGTGAGCAAAATCCTCTCTGCATTATTGGCTCTAATAAGAAGCTACATGATAGAAACTCACATTTAAATGACTTGTGCAGATATTATGAATGTTTTTCCTCTCCCTTTCATTTGATTTGAATTAGCCGGCCTATTTATGGGCTTCCTTAATCGCCTTTCACAATTTGATTTTTCTTGACAATTAGTTTTACTTCCTTGCTATGGTTTTTCATCTCTTCTTCTATTGGTAGACTTGTCTTCAAATTATCAACAAGAAAAAGTTGTATATCACGTGGCTTACTTGACGAAAAAGTTACTTTATCTTTATGAAATGTTTGCTGTGATTATTTTACTTTTGTAAAGTTGTTTTTATCATTGTTATTCTTTTACTATGTATGTGTGTATTGAAAGTATAATCTTTTCTCACAATCAGATTTGAGCTCCTATTTAACTGTTTGAAATTATGCTAAACTCGCTAGGCGAATTTAGCTCGCTTAGAAACTTGAGGTTTCTTCAAACGGATGGAAATGTCATCTCATCCAACATGTCATTAAAACCGCCTTAATTCGTTTGGTAAAATTTGACTTGCATAGCGAATGTGCTCTGACTCTGAATCCTTGATTTTTTTTATTATTTGTAGTAAATGAGCTCAAAAACCTACATAATTGAAGGGAAATAGGTAAAGGCGGCTTGACTAGCACAAAAGCTATGTATTTAAATAAAATTGGAGTTTTTCCTAATATTACTTGAAAAACAAGTTAATACGACCTTTAAAAATAACTGAATTTTGATACTTATCATTTCACCAAATGCTATTACTTGCACTAGACTGTGTCCAAGTCTAGTAGAGATGATGTAATAATTCTCACATAAGTTTCACAAAACACGTATGTTTTTATTATAATACACACACACACACACACTAACGTTAATATAGACACTAATGTTCTCATCTCCGCTTTACTATTGTGGTTAATTGTATATTTCTTTTATCACATTTGGTAATACTTTTTTTTTTAGAATATACCACAACCAAATAAAGATTTAACTAATAATGTTATAAGTTATGATTGTAATTGAATTATTCCTATTATAATGGGACTTGAGTGATTTTTTAATTAAAGATTTAAATAATATAATAAAAACACATAAAATTATAATTGTAATTATACTAACTTAAATGAAGGATGTAATTGGAAGAATTGGAAGAATGAAGCTAGCCCAAAATCTCTACCCCTTTTATATATTTGTTATAGATTTAAACACATTAAATTAAATTATCTACACATACACACACATATCAAATGAGATGACCTTTTAAAACGAGAGATGAGAGGATGAAATAATGACAACTGGATCACATTAGTGAGTCACTTGACATCTCTTCTCACTCCCTCTCACTATACGCGCGCGCTTAATTCTTCTTTTTCCCATGAAACATTTCTTCTTCCATCTTTGTGACTTCACTCAACGTGAATCCTTCCTCTTTCTGGCCATCACCACTTGTTCCTTGTTTCCATGGAGAAAGACATCACATGTATCATAATTTTTGTTCCATGTTTGTTCTCTTAGATTCATTAGTTTCCTCCTTATCACAAATTGCCATAGCAAATTGAAAACTCCATCCCTTACCCTGTTTGGAAGCGCTGATTTTTGTTCCTTCTCTTATCATACTTTTTTTTTTTTAAACATCTAATATTATCCTTCCATCTCATATCATACTATTTTTTAAACATCTTAACACCCTATTTGGTAGCGCTGATTTTCCTTTTTAATTTTTTTTTTTGGTTTAGACATGAGCAACAACAAGTTAACATCGGGCACCGGCACTTCCGTCAATTATAATATGGTAACCTCAATGAGCGCTATTTTGTCAACAAATATTTCCTTTTTATCAGTGGCGTATCCAGGACCCTGGGTCAGGAGGTACGAACAATTTAACTTCATTTAATATTTATTTTATATATTTAACTATATAAGTAATACAATTATAAATTTTAATAAATATAATCAAATTTATTACACACATATCTTAAAGATATTTCTATGATGGACCGAGTATGAGGCGATGCAGAACGCGATATGGTTGAACTCATTAGAGGTTTTTAGACAGATTTCAAAATGATGTAGAAGATAACTATTGTTATGGAAGTGAATATGTTATCAAAAGAGATAAATAGAGAGAGGAGCATGCATGAATTTTTGTATGACTAACTCATGAACAATATTATGAAACTCAAACCAATCAACTAGGAAATAACATATAACTGGCAAAATCCATATGTTAAATTAAATTTAAAATGAAATTAGTTTATATTTGATTTAATTTAAAATTTGATTCAAATTATAAATTAAGAAGGATTAAATTGCATTAAAAATCCTAATCAAAGAGTAAATTTAGAAGAAAAATTACATTGATAGATAATATTTATCATGAATACACTAAAATATACGATGGATGTATATAAAATATCTGTCCAATTCATATATGAATGATGTATAATGACATAACTTTTTTTAGGGGGTGTAGTGACCAAACTTTTCCGTCAAAAAGTGTTAATTTTTCCAAGTTATATTAACATTACAAAGCCCAAGTCCATAGTAATATCAGTAGTGCTATATGGCACGACATCAGAGTTTACGAAAATGCACGACTGCCTTGTATATGCGCTTAATCTCTCATACATGTGTAGTTTTTTTTTTAGTGTAACTGTATTGCATGAAAGCAAAGGCATTTTGACTTTTCAGCCATCTAGAAATTTTTAAAATAACATATTTAAAGAACCGCAAGTGAATTGTATTTCTTTACCTTGGTCATTTTCCTTCAAAATCAAAGAAAAAATAAAAGAAGATGAAGTGAATATCAAAACCATGCAGAAGTATATGGAGGTTGGTAAGCACCGTCAATGGAAGGCACTAGAGTAGTGGAAAGAAGGTCATAAATATTGTTGGGCAAATGAGAATAAAAAAAGCACATTAACTGAATGGCAATCTCACTTTTATAAGGATTCGTGTGATTTGCACGATTTTTTTTGTCGTGTACATTAGCATTATTCTAGTAATATATACATTCACACTTCTTCTTCTACTATGGTTGGCAGCTACTAGTTTCAAAAGAAATCACTCTGTTCTCTTCTTCCTCAGCCGTGCCACACTCCTTTTCTTCAGTTTTTTTAATTTCTTTGTAAGATGAAGAGTGGATTAGAGCTGCAAAAAGATTTTTTCAGGGTGTGCAAAGTACAAAAAACATAGAATTATATGTGTAAATTTTAAAAACTCAGGGTGTGCAGGTGCACACCCTCATCACCATGTAGATCCGCCCCTGTTTTTATGTCGTTTTATTTACATAAATTATTTTTTTAGGAAAATGATTTGGTGCCGAATTGTGATGACAAATTGAAGCCTAAGGTTGGACAACTATTTGATACGTTGGCAGACAATTTTACGAAAACTATGCACAGTGGCGGGTTTAGTGTGCGTGCATCATCACAAACTATAGATAAAAACAGTGTGAAACGTTGGAAATATTTTGTTTGCTGCAAAGAAGGTTATTTACCGGATAAGATAAAAGAAAAAGAGCAGAGTGAAGTTACTGTCAAATCTAGAAGAAGAAGTCTTACAAGAGAAGGATGCAATGCAAATGCCTTTTTCAAATGGGTGGAAGGAGGTAAGTATGAGCTAGCGCGATTTCATGAAAGCCATACACATGCACTTGCTTCACCTACAAAGAGGTTGTTTCTAAGGTCAACAAGAAAGGTGAATCCAATTCACAAGAGCTTATTACATGCATATAGTAGAGCAAATATTGGCCCTTCAAAAACATTCCACTTATTAAAAGAACAAGTTGGGGGTTTATGAAAATGTTGGATGCACTCAGAGGGATCTTCAAAATTATTCGAGAGATTTTCAGACTTTGCTTAAAGATTCTGATGCAAATGTTTTTATTGATAACTTTAGAAGGAAGCAAGAAGTTAATCCATCATTATTTTCTTCTTCTTCCTTGCTTGTTGTCTAGACATAACAGTAACACACAAGTAACTCAAATTTGCCAACCAAAGTGCCTTTCCAATTTTCCTTTCAAAGTGAACCTAATTGATTCACCTAAAAATAAATTAAACCTGGAAATGTGATAATCAAACGGAAGAAGAAAAATTGGGGTATCAAATTAAATTGGGAAAAAGTGAATCAAAGGTATTGAATTAAATTGGGAAAAAATGAATCAAATTAGGGTATGAATCAAGGCAGAATTTCCAACATGTTCATAATGGACGCAACAGATGATAAAATCCATAAGAACAATATGGGCCGGAGAATGTCGGCGTCTCAGGAAACACCGTAATGGCCGTTTTCGGAGTAGAACAAGATGGGTTGGAGAATTGTTAGCGTCGCTGTTGGAGAATCACCATGAGGATTAACGAAAGGAAGAAGAAACGTATCTTGTGTTTGTGTGAGAAGAGGAATGAGAACTGAGAAAGGTAAGAAGAAACTTTTCAGTGTTTGTGTGAGAAGAAGTATCGTATGTTAGAAAGGTGAGAAGAGATGTCATGTGACTCACTAATGTGAGAATTTATAACAACCATCTAGATAAATCCAATGGTCATTATTTCATCATCTCATCTCTCATTTTAAAAGATTCTCTCATTATATATATATATATATATATATATATATATATATAATTTATTTATTTTATATCTATTTGTTGTAACAATCATGTGTTACTTCTCTTGTTGAGTTTGGGCAAGTCTATCTTTTTGGCTTTTTTGGGGGTGTTTTCGCTAATCTTTTCCCCAACTCTTGTATTCTGTTTCTTATATTGCATTTTTTTGTCTTTATCAAAAATATTTAATATATGAATAAATAAATGAATGGATAGGGGTGGGAATAGGTTAGACCGAGCTAGGCTTTGCAAGACCTAAGCCTTGCCTGCCAAATTTTTTAAGGCCTAAGTCTTGCCTGCGACCTATCATAAGCTTACATTTGAGGCCTGAGTCTGGCCTTCTGAAAGCCTGATAAGGCCCGCTAGCCTGTTTAAAAGCCTATATCATATGGACATCTTTAAGTAAGCAATCTGATCTAAGTTTAAATAGACTAGCGAACTAATAGATCAATTAGATTAAACTCTCTTTTAGTAATCAACATGAGTTTTTAGGGAATTTAACTATATATTTCATCATATTTCAATTCTAATTTATAATAATACATTTGTATATGCGAAAAATTAATGTATACTAATAAACTTAAATTACTTACAAAATATATTATAATAATAAATAATATTAATCATATTTACTTAAATAGGCCGACCTAATAGGTTTAAGAGGCTTTTTGAATGGCATGTGACCTTGCCTTTTAAGCTAAATAGACTTCTAAAAAAGCCTAAGCCTTCTCTATTTAAGAAAAAAGCTTGGCCTGACCTGGCCTGTCGTGTAGGCCCCTGTAGGCCGGCCTGACCTATTCTCATCCCTATGAATGGACGTCACTCCATTCATTTCTTTTTACTTTTCGTTTTGGTATTTTTTAAGCAAAGAAAAAAAATAATAAATTTTGTTACTTCTGATGTAACTATTTATCATTTATATATAATAGTCTTTTTTTAATGGAAAAAGTTAGTTTGTTATTTTTTTTTACAAGAGTTTGTTAATTGTTATGTTAGTATTTTGCTTCTTGTGAAGACTTGAACCCTAAACCATTTTATATACTACCCTTGATTATTTGTTATCTCTTTTTACTTAATTCTTTCTCTGCAATAAATAACTAATGACAATATTGACAAATAATAATTAATTTTAAGTTGAACTTTCAAAACAACAAGTAAATAGAACCTCATTTAAAAACGAACGGGGAGTATTAATAGAATATTGTAAATTTATAAGTGAAATTCATGAATTATTGTTTTAAGAAACTTTATTTTAATTAATGATAAGAGAGAATCTATTAGAAAATAAATTAAGAAAAACTATTCTCCTCCTCTCTATCATTTTATCGTTTTTCCTATACGCACATTTCATTTTCTTCTACTCATCTTCAAACAAAATTACATTGTGTGATCTTTAGATCTCATACTCTTCAGTTGATAATGAAATACTGGTCCTTAAAAACAGAAACCTAAACGCGGAGTTGGTAAGAATTTCATGATCAATTTCTCTCTGTTTTTAATTTTTCGCTTCTCTTGACTTCTCAAGAAAATTGTTTAGATGATGTATTGGTGACAAGAAACCAATTAGAAATTTAATCAAAGTTTCAAATATTTTCTCCTTCTACATATCCAAGGTTAAACTATTCTTATTGTTATTAAACAGTTTCGTCTGAATACTCAAAGGAAGAAAGGGGCGAACATCGTCGATTTCATGCAGCGACTAGTTAGGTAAAGGATAATCCTTACTTTATTGATTTTACAAGAAGGGTGAACTTGATAAAATTTATTGTACTTCTGGTTTTATTTTATTTTTATAAAACTATAGTGCATATTATATTTTTCATAAATTCATATATATGGATAAGTTCGAACTTGTCAAAAATAGTTATTGTCGGTTGCATGTGACTTTATTTTTGAAGTATGTGTTTTTTTTTCAATATGAATTATTTGAGATTTTAATCATTTTTATTTGTAAATATCATCACTATTTTTTTCGGTAGTAATATCATCACTATTTTACTATATTCGTTATGAAAAGTTTCTTAATCCACCACTAGATGAGAGCTTGTTGAAATGATGATGGAAGTGATATTAGAGATAATATAATATTTTATACAATCTTCTTGTATTTATTTTCCTTGTACTTAATAATTTGGACATGCGAAATTCATATGTAAGATACAATATTTTTTTTTGAAGTAATGTATGATATAGATATTTATGTATGTGTAAAATATGAAGTTTGTAGAGAATTCTTTTGGAACTCTACCTATAAACTTCATATGAAATCCTATAAAATCATCAAAATGGTAAAACTATAGATATTACATATTGACGTCTACACAAAGATTTTGTACTTAAACATATATTGTAATAAATTCAGCTAACAAAACATTTTAGTTGTTTTCTTAACGCAGTGCAAGTATTACTTTAAGGAAGAATGACCATGGAACCACAACATGATGTAGGAGAAATTGTTGATGATGGTATAGTTTTAACTTTTCGTTGGAATTCTTATCAGAAATCTTTATGAAATGTACCGACATATGAGGGACGAAAACCAAGCTCCACATATTGAGGATTGGGACATGCGTCTTTATATGGGACACCTCATTTTTCGTGAAAACAATCACTTAACTGAGAGTTTGAGAAGAGAAAACCTTGTAAGCACTAGGATTGAAGATGTGCATTGAGATGTGCATTGTTTATTTAATGTCATGCATGTAAAACTAAAATATAAGCATTCATTTCTAGTGGATAAAATCTATGAAAATCCACAAACAATGGATTGATCCAATTAGTAAGGGTTTTGGATCCATAAATAAGTGGTTAATGGTTTGATCCTTAACTATTGTTTACAAAGAAAATTTGACAAAGTGAGAATCCACCTTGTATGCCCAACATATTCTCCTACCGGTGGTGGAAACAATTCTAACCTATAACATCATAACAAAACTAAAAACTTATGAAACTCCAAAGTCATGAGTTTTATGAAATGAATCCTAACGAGTTAAAAAGTGAAATTAATCACTGAGTTTTTTTAGAGAATTATGAGACAGAAAAAGGTAACTCAAAAGGTGTGGAGGCATTATATGTATGAAGTTCGACTCGGGATATTTAGTGATCACAAAATTTATAATACCTCTTTGACTCAAAGGGAAGTCACTATGAGGAAAATAAGGTGGATGGATTTCATAAAGGACTACAACTTTATGCCACAATATAATCTAGGTATGGCAAACATGGTGGCGGATGTCTTGAGTAGAAAATCATTTCACAAGGCTTAAATGATGATGCATGAGTGATGTTTGTATGAATACCATGAAGATCTTAACTAGAATATCACTTGTTTCGAAGGTGGATCCCTATTGAGTAAAATCAAATGTAGATTAACCAAGCACAAGCACAAGACATTGATTTTCAAGCTAAGCTGAACAAGCCTGATTTTACCAAGGAATGTCATGGAGTTCTCCTCTTAAAAGGGATAATTTATGTGTCAAGATAAAACATCATAAGCTAGTATGAATATTTCAACCACTGTAGATACCAGTTTGGAAATGGGAGAAGATTTCCATGGACTTTATGGTATGTTTTCCTCTTACTCGATTGAGCCATGATTCTTATGGAGTGATCGTTGATAGTTAACTAAATTTGCACACTTCCTACTAGTGAAATCTCCCTACACTTCAGCTAAACTTACTAGGATATTCATATCAGAAATAGTAAAGTTACACGGAGTACCAGTTAGCATTGTCAGATCGAGACCAAAATTTACTTTGAGGTATTAGAAGGCATTCAACCAAGCTCTAGGGACTCAACTAGACCTTAGCATGAAATACCACGCTTAGACAAATGGACAGACTTAGAGAACCATTCGGACATTAGAAGATATAATGCATGCTTGCATTTTGGAGGATATAGGCTATTGGAATAAGTACCTATCATTGATCAAATTTTTCTTCAATAAAAATACAACTTCAAAATAGGTATCACACCTTACAGGAAATTGTATCACAGGAAGTGCAATACACCTCTATCTTGGTTGAAAATTGGAAACAATTGGGTACTTGGAACCAAAATTATCCAAGAAACCAAGGAAAAGATAAGACTAGTCAAGGAAAAGATGAAGATTGATAAGAGTAGGAAAAATATCTATGCGGATAATAGAAGAAGACCTATTGAGTTTTGTTGGATATTTGGTTGTTGGCTTCATTTTTGCTAAAATCAAATATACAAGCAAGATGTACGTCTTTAGAAGCAGAACCTCAGAAGCTGAATCTTTAGAAGCAGAACCTCGGAAGTTGAACCTTCAGAAGCTGAACCTTCAGAAGTTGAACCATCAGAAGCTAATCTTCAGAAGCTGAACTTCAGAAGCTGAATCTTCAGAAACTGAACTTCATAAGCACTTACTTCAGAAGTACCTTCAGAAGCATCTTACAGCACCCTTGATTTCGCGCCTTGGAGCTGTTTATTATCTCACTTGATCTTTTGAAGATTTGATTGAAGAATTCCTTCATGTTACTTGTTCTCCAAGCTGCGTGTGTTTCCAGAAGGAAGATATTTTCGAGAGATATATTTTCAGATTGGATATTTTTATT
Source organism: Medicago ruthenica (assembly GCA_018208015.1). Taxonomy (NCBI): domain Eukaryota; kingdom Viridiplantae; phylum Streptophyta; class Magnoliopsida; order Fabales; family Fabaceae; genus Medicago; species Medicago ruthenica. The sequence continues at coordinate 65,272,990 of CM031372.1, read as the reverse complement.
TGTGTAAATATATTTTCAAAAGAGATCTTTGGAAAATATATTTCTGAAGAATATTTGTTTCAATATATTTCTGAGAAGAATATTTGATTCAAATATATGTTGCTGCTGAAGGCTATAAATAGAAGACGCCACTATTGAAGAAAACAACTGAAGTCATCATTGAAAGAGTATTCTTAGGTTTCGAGTGTCTTAATTATGAGCCTTTCTTGTGTCACCTTGATGCAAGCTTAGGACTGTGTTTATTGAGTTGTTATTGTGTATACCGCACCTAAGCTTTGAAGTACGGTGTGTGTTTGTGTCTGAAGGTGTCTTCGTCTTTGTTACTTAAGTCTGAGATCACTGGGACAGTGATTGATTGATGGGGTGTGAGATGGGATCTCAGGTCTAGGAGTTCCTAGGCTGAAGTCAGTACGGGTAGTAGCTAGGTGATAAGTTGTGGACTTGGAGTTTGCTGAGAACTTAGAACTAGGACTACACTAGTGGACTTCCTCTTGGCTTGGTAGCCTCCAGAGTAGGTGTGTTTGTCACCGAACTGGGTTAACAATTTCCTTGTGCCTTTTTACTTTTTTTTGTCTGTTATTGTTTTGCATTTATACGTGTTTTACTTATATCGTAACGTTGAAACACTACTGCGCCAGAATTTTAAGTTCAAAGAAGGTGATCATGTATTCCGGAAGGTAGCCCATAAGATAGGTTTGAGAGGATTTTTCAAAACAAGGAGCTGAGTCTACGCTATGTGGGACTTTTTCAAATTAACAAACGTGTAGTCACAGTGGTGTACCAATTAACTTTACCACCCTCAGTATCTGCCCTTCACAATGTGTTTCATGTATCTTAACTCAAGAAATACATTTCGCATCTCTTCCAACCTCTAGTAGTTAAGACGGTGGAACTAAAATTAGATCTCACTTTCCAACCTCAACCAGTTCAAGTCATATATCGTATTATCATGGCACTAAGGAAAAAGGAGATTCCTTTAGTGAAGCTGGTTTGGGAAGGATCGCCTCCAGGGGAAGTTGCATAAGAGCTTAAGTAAGAAATACGAACAAATTATCCTCACTTATTCCGATAAAGTTTAAATTTTGAGGACAAAATTTTCTTAAGGGGTTAATATTCACTTACCATATTCCCTTAATATGATTTCTAGTAGTAACATTATGTATCATTGGTAACATACTAACATAAGAATTAATTGTTACAACTGAGGGATATTTGGCAACTTAGCATCCTTGATCTCCATTTTAAAAGGAAAAAGTCAACATGAGGAGCCCATGTTTATTTCTTTCTTCTTCTCTCTCTCTATCTCTCTCTCTCTCTCTATATATATATATATATATATATTTCTCTCTCTCTCGCGTGCCTCATTCACTATAAAATGGGGAGAAACTCTTTGAAAATTCATGCATCAAAATATTTCCTCTACCTCCATCTCCAATAAACCAAAAGTAACTCCAAACTCAGATTATCACCTTCCTTCATCTTATCTCAGTTAGCATCTCAATTAGGGCATCAAGAAATAAAGGTACTCCTTCATCCATCTTAGAGCATTGCATGCAGTTGTATGTTTCACAATCTCTATACTACCCTCAATACTTTGATTTCTGGCGAGTTCCTTATTTTAGAGATGGGTTGCATGAATGAGTAAGATATGGGTAGAGTTAGTGATGTTATGTTAAATCTTAAGAAATTATGGTATTGAAATTGATTGATTGAGTGATTAAGTGATGAAACAAAACCATATTAATTGGATTGTTTGAGTTGGTAGTCATGCCTTAGAAAAAAAATTCAAATTTTTGGATTGGAAAAGTTGGAATAAAATGTGTAAGAGAACAAGGTCAAAAAAATTGATATGTTTCTGGTTCTGGAGGAATTACGACCATAATGGCCATTATACATCTAGGTTGTAATCCCCCTAGTTATGGCTACGTAAAGTTATTCTTTCTCTAGAGAGATTACAGATGTAATCCTCTTCTGGTTTACACTAGATTAATTATTTTATGTGTTTCTGCCTTATTATAAAGTGGCTCTACATCTTGTTACATTAATCTATCTTGAGAGTCATTGTTAATTGGAATGGTAGGGTTTGTTGTGGTGTACAATATATGATCAATAGATTGAGGTTGATGTTATATAAATTGAGGTGGGACTTTGTGGATTAATAAATGAAGTATAAGCTTGTTATGGATCAAAGAATTGTATCATGAATTTGATAAGTATATTGTGCATAATGTTGTGTGTATATATATATATATATATATATATATGTAGATTAAGTTAAAGTCTTTTGCTAATAACAAATTGGGAGCAGTTATTTGTAGAAGTTTACTCTATTGGCAACAAAAAATTTGAGATGACTCAAACTCAGACGAGTCAGTAGTAAAATTTGACTAAGATAATGTGTGGTACATGCTTAGATTTTTTTATCTATGTATGTGATCATTATAAAATGTTACATAGGAATCTGTATTGTGGTGCATAATTATGGATTAGGCTTATAATCATATGGTTTAGTGTATTTAATTCATTAAGATATGGTCTTACCCATTTTAGTTTTATGTTTCAGATGAACATGTGACTAAGGGTAAAAGACCAGTAAGTTTAGCTCTTGAAGACTAGTCCTTTAGCTGTTAATTTGTATTTTGATGTTTGTATGTTAACTTATGAACTAGTTCATGTATGCCCTGAATATCTACCTTGTACTTCATCTAAGAGAAATGTATGACTTAACGATCATATATTGCAAACTTAAATTCATGTTATCCAATATCAAAATATGACACCTTAAATGATATTTAAGATGATTAGTTATGGTGTTACAAAGTGAGTGATGTGCATTTGAAATCCAGTTTCATTGTTTAAATTAGTTTAGAGACTTATTGAAAAACAATAAATTATTAAGGGACTTATTTTGACAATATGATCTAATTGAAAAATATAAAATAGCTCATGGACATTATTACATTTTTTTAGTTTTAGGATCGATTTAAAAAATTTCAAATAGTTCAAAGACATGCAAATTAATTAAAACATTTTGTAATCAATTATTAAACTTCCTTTGAATTTTTTTTTTAAAAAAATTGTTTGGTTATTTTTTAAAGAAAAAGTGGGTTGGTCAAGTTGAAAAATAGTCAAAACCTTAGAAATTTCTTGTAAAATAAATTTACACCGACATTACACATCTCTTTTTTAAAAAATTAATTAATCTCATTTCGCATCAGTATAAAACTAATTTATAATGAAATTTATGCTATATTGATTAAAAAAACTACATCGCTTTTGTTTATGTATGGTCCAAATATCAACCACATTTTTTCTTTTATCATACGATAATTAAATTTTATGGATTTAATTTGTATGCACAGTCGGTGTAAATTTATTTTACACATGCATCAAGTGATGCATTGTCATATCATTTAATGAATATAAAACACATGAATTATTATATCTATTAATTAAGAGGACAACACATCATCGGATGCATATGTAAAATAACTTTACACCGACAATGCATAGATTTTAAAGTCAAATTTTATATTATCTCTGTTTCTTATTATAAAAGACAATACACCCAGTAAATTCATTGAATAACTCATGTATTTGGTCATAATATATAATAGGTACATCCGTTTTTTTTGTTAAAATATAGTCAGTTATTCAATTAAAAGATAATTTGTCTACTATAATAATAAGAACTAACATGTCATTAAAAAAAAATCTCAAATTTCTCTAACTGATCAATCTAAAACTACATATCACTCCACAACCCACGACACACCGTTACCCCTACAAAGCAGTTCATTTTTTATTCTTGTTCACTCAGAATCATCATTTTCTCCAAATTCTCTTACTTTATCACAAAACAATTCACAATTCTAAATAATCAACAAAAAAAATGTTCCGCATAAGCAACACATTGGTTGGAACCCTAAACATTCTAACCTTACTGCTTTCACTCGCTGGCATGGCTGGTTCTGCATACATTCACTTCCACAAAACCGACTGCCTTAAAGTGTTGATGTATCCTCTCCTCTTCGGCGCCGTCTTCGTTTTCATCGTATCGGTTCTTGGAATAACGGGCTCGATGTTCCGTATCAATGAGGCTCTCTATGCTTATCTTCTTGCAACGTTCTTTGTCATATTAGCGTTCATGTTGTTCACTGTTTTTGCAGTGTTTGTGACTAATAAGGTTGTTGGTCAAAAGGTTTCTGATAAAGGTTCTGGAGAGTATAAGGTTGCGGATTTCTCGCTATGGTTGCAACAATATGTTATTAATGATAAAAATTGGAATGATATTAAGAGTTGTTTGGTGGGTTTAGGTTTGTGTCAACGGAATCTCTCCGTCGCGCAGGTTAGTCATACTTCCTTTTTAAATTGTAGTTGCGGTTGCAATTGTAATTTTCATGCAAACCTAAAATATGAGCAATTGTGGCCGATGTAGTCACAATTGCACTTGCCATGTTATTGTGAAGACTTTTAAAATCTTTATAATATGGTCGCAATTGCACTATAGTTACGGTTGTGATCAATAGCGATCATATTGTAGAGAATTGTGGTCAAATACGATATAATACACACCGTACATTTGATAGAGCGTGAATTGTCATCGTATTTGCACATGTTTCGTTTGCCATAGAGTTAATTGGTGTAAAAAATAATTGTATTGTAGTAGATTAAAATCTAGATAGTTCAATTTGAATTCATTATGAAAATGCCCAAATATACACATATAATAATATCTTGATGAATACTGTGAGATTGATGAGAAGTTTTGTAAACTAAAACTAGTTATCATAATCCATTGATCCCGGATTTTTTTTAAAAAACAAATTCGTCTATTGATCCGCGCGAGTGAACAAACAATCTAATACTCTCTACAATAACTGTCTAATTTGATAAATATTGTGAGAATGATGAGAAGTTTTGTAAACTAAAACTAGTTATCATCGTGGTAGTATTATAGGCGAATGCGACCAAAAATTTGGGGTTTAGTACTACTTGTACTCATCCATTTTCTAAATATATTATTATCTTTGCTGATAAAAATAAAAAACTGCGGGTGCGATGTCGTTGAGCACTACGATGTGAATTGTGGTTGCGTTTAGTAATGTTTCTTGTATTGTTTTTCTGTTTCTAATGATAGGTTGGATGCTGTAAGCCACCAGTGCAATGTGGATTCACAATGAAAAATGCAACATTCTGGGAAGTACCAAAAACAGGTCCAGCAGTGAATGATACAGATTGCACCACTTGGAAAAATAGGGAAGACAAACTGTGTTATGATTGCAATTCATGTAAAGGAGAAGTGTTGGCTAACATAAGGAACCAATGGAGATATCTCACAATATTTAATGTTTGTGTGCTTATTCTCCTCACTAGCATATATGTCTTAGGTTGCTATGCCATCAGGAATAATCGAAGAAACCAGTATTTGGTGTACCATCCATATGGAATTAACCGTTGATGTTGGAATTGACTGATCTTTAAATTAACCTTGTATTTAATGTTATGATAGTTTTTAAAATATGGGATTTGGTAAACAACCTTTTGTGTATTTTGTATTAGTGGAGTTGCAATTCAATTTGTTTTTATATCTCTATTTTTTTTCTTTCTTTTAATTGGATTTTAAGATTCGGCAAGGACATATGAGATGATGAATGTCGACACATTTCTCTTTTAGAGGCAGTCCTCTGAAGAGTTAAAGCAACCATGAGTGTCACCATCACCGGATAAACACTTGAACTTGGTGAACATAGGAGAAGAGAAAAGAGGTGCAACAGAGCAATCATTGAGCTCTAACCGACAATCAAACACCAAAACGATGTCATTGATTGAGAAATAAAGTATTGCAGAGCTGTCCGCTAATTAGCAGCAGCCGCTGACATACTTCGCAAACGCCATGTGGCAGGGGAAGGATCCATCCATGTAAGGAGGAGTGGCGGCAAGAGTTTTGAACCTTCTATTAGTCGTCTATGGCAAATAAATGCTGTAATCATAGGTATTGCTTTAATACCATGTTAAGAATTAGAGGAAGAGAAAAACAGAGAGCCAAAGCTTGAAAGCTTGAGAGAGAAAAACAGAGATAAAGGTTTTATTATAGAAGGTACAAAATAAGATACAAGGAGGCTACTTATACGAATTATTTTGTAATATAATAGAAAGCAAACTTTCCATTAATAAAATTGTTATATTTTAGAACTTTGGCTTTGTTCCGCAAGTTGCTGCCGCAAAACCCTTCTCATAACCTTGTTTGAGGCTGTCCTAGGAAGAGACGGCACTGGTACTACTTGAGAGACCTACACAAACGACATGTATTTAGAACACCAAACTATACTATGATGATGAACTTTATGAATATATAGAAATTAATAAGTACCCTGAATAATGGATTTAAAGTCTTTTGGAGAGCTGAATTAAAAGACATCCTCAGTTTCTGTAAATCTTGTGGTGTGATGTTTGAATTCTTCAGTACAACAGCTACAGCCAACTGCTCAGGACCCCCACCAGAAGGTGGTATCCCAATGGCAGCTGTTTCCACAATATTACTATCTACTCCGTTGCATATGCGTTCAATTTCAACCGAACTCACCTATCGAAACAACATGATATGTCAGAGCATGCTAATAAAGTAGAATGCACATGCACTTGAATAGAGAAACTAGTTTATTAATAAAGAAAACAAAATAAAATTTAGAATCTATATGATTGTAACATGGAGCAAATTTTAAGTAAAAAGGCTTAACAACACAAACTCATGTCATTTATTTGATATTATTGAGATGTATCATATTCTCTGTATCTTTGTATCTTATTAGTTATTTTCAGTAACTAGGCTGAAAATAACTATACATCATGCCCCAATTTCTATTCAAAAGATAAACAGTCTGTATTGATGCATCCTATGGAGGTTGATATCATATAATGATTTAGATTCATATGCCAATGAAGTGTTCATGGTCCTATCCTTACATTGTTCTACCAGTTGTGTATTATTACATTTTATTTTAGACAACAAGGTTAAGGACAACAGGGGAGCTATACCAAATTCCCCAGGCATTAGCTAATATTCTAACTACATTATTATTATTATTATTATTATTATGGCTTAATTGCATGTTTAGTCCCTCATGTTTATTTTAGGTTTTAAATTCGTCGTTTATGTTTTAAACATTTCAAGTTGGTACCTTATGTTTTAAAAGTTTCAAGTTGGTCCAAAATGTTACTTACATTGAAATAAGTTAGCCCTTTCGTCACTTGGCCGTTTAGAAATATATGTTGAGAATATGGATGCCGGATTTGAACTTATTTATAAAATCAGTTTTAAAATATATTTTAATTTTTTATTGTTTTCTTAAATTCAATATTATGTGGCTGAAGGGACTAACTTATTCAACTAGGAGTAATGTTTTGGACCAACTTGAAACTTTTAAAACATAAGGGACCAACTTAAAACCTAAAATAAACATAAGGGATCAAACATGCAATTAAGCCTATTATTATTATTATAGGGAAAAAAATTACCTTGATTCCTCCAAGGTTCATAGTATCATCTGCACGACCATGCGCATGATAGTATCCTCTAGAAGTACGCTCAAATACATCTCCATGTCTTCGTAAAACCTGGCTAGAGAGAAACTCAACTGTTAATATTCAGGAATCCAAGATATCATAAAGGAGAAGTGTATGTCCACCTTTCCATTCCAGAGAGGCATTCCCTTGAAATAGACACCATAATGATCAGCATTCAGCAGTGTGTTTGATGCCCCAAGCATAAGGGTGCCAAGAGCTAACTCGCCTATTCCTGGAACATTTTGCGGCTGTAATGGAAAAGAAGATTAAACTCGAGTTTAAGTATTTAACCATCTCATTGGTTTTTTCAAGAAAGCAACATGATATTGCAGTCTTGGAGATCATTTGAATTTTTAGAAGATTGGCAGACACATGATGAAAACTTCTAGAACAAAAACGATATATAGAATTTCAATATTCTTTGTAATTGTAATAATAAAGACATAAAGGTTTGTCACAAGACTCATAACTAAGAAAGTAAAAAATCAGCTTTATGTCATTTATGCATACAAGAACTGCATATGGTTCACTAGCTCGTTAAACAGTGATAATTGTTCAAAAGTAAAGTTGAATGAATAGTACTTACAATAGGAAGCCCATCATCAGCAAGAATAAACAAATTGCAGCACATTGCCGGTGTGCTAAAAGCAGCCAGTGACTGAGCCTGCAGTAATGATCCAGTGACGAATCCACCCCCAATCTCTGTACCACCACAATATTCAATGATAGGCTTGTAACGAGCTCTTCCCATCAGCCAAAGGTATTCATCTACGTTTGATGCCTCTCCAGTGGATGCAAAGCAACTACATTTAAAATAATAGTTCCAATCAGATGCTGCATAATCATAAATTCGCATTCATGTGGTACGTATGTTAGTGTATTAGGGTAGTTGATTATATAGTGCTCACCGGATAACAGACCAATCATAGCCGGATGTGGAATTTGCATTTCTCCAGCTCCGTACAAGACTTGGAATCACACCAAGCATTGTTACTTTAGCATCCTAAACAGGTCAAAATAGCACTCAATATCAATAAAACTATATAACATGTTCGAAAAAACACTTTAAGTGCAGTCCACCCGTGGCCGTCTTAATCGGGAAACTTAGGACTGCCTTCATTGCCGACCCCAGCACCTTCCTAGTGTTGGAAGCGAGGCAATATGTTTAGTGATAGAAACTTATGAGAATGTACCAGTCCATGAATATCAAATGTTGACAGGCAAGAAAAGATATGGGAACAGTCAAAAATTAAGACGGAAGGATGGTTTTATACCTGTACAAATTTGGCAAAGCCAGAGCCAAGTGGGGATCCATTATACAAAGCCATTGAAGCTCCATTTAACAATGAGGCATATACTAGCCATGGCCCCATCATCCATCCAAGATTAGTGGGCCAGCAAACTACATCACCTTTACGAACGTCCAAGTGGCACCATGCATCTGCAGCAGCTTTTAGAGGAGTAATATTGGTCCATGGAATTGCCTTTGGATCACCTATACCACAAAGTCAGACAACAATAAAATTTGGGCCAGATTAATAAAGTGATTGAAGTCCTTAACACTGGACTAATATTTTGACCTCAAATTTCTTGTATCAAGCTTTTGTCTAAATATGTAAAATTTCAGGACAAAATACAAAATTTAACTTGCCTGTTGTTCCAGAAGAAAAGAGAATGTTTGTAAATGTTTCTACTGGTTGTTCTGCAGCTATGAATTCCTTGCCTCTGTATGTTACATGATAATAAATGGGAATGAGGATTGAAAGAGACTATGATAATCAGAACTATTCATGCTAAAGAGCTTTCCGATCATATGTAAACATCAACACATGAGAATGTTGAAAGGATCAGAGGCATATCACCTAACAATGTTTTTGCATTTCAGAAATTCTATAACTATAAATAAATCAAAATTAAAGTGCATACTTGATTTCACCAACTCTCTCCAAAAAATCACACCATGAAAGGTCACTGTTACGCAGTTGCATGCTGAATCCAGAGCCTCTAGTTGGGATAACTATTGCCATCGGAGATTGGGCATCCACAACTCTACTGCATTTGGGAAGCAGGTCAAGTGACGACGTGAGATATCAAATTATTGATAAACAAATGAGAGAACTCAACTACAGAGTTCCTTTACTAAACTGTTAAAAGGGTTTTCACCTGTAAAGAGGGAGGGCTTTATCCCCACGAAGTATGAGATCCTGATGATAAGTACCAGAGGGAAAAGGAGTAAAGAATAAACAAGAAAAAGTAAATAACTACAACAATGTAATTAGTCACATAATTGAAACCTAACAACAGCAATACTAGCTGATATATCAAGAAATAAACTAGCAATTTTAAATGTGTTGAAATTATTTTATTATAGGCAGGGAAGAATAAAAAGAAAGGATAGAGACTAGATATTCTAAATTTGATATCGATTATGTAAAGGACATATAATACAATGTTTTAATTCCTATTTTCACTAGATTCATAATCCGAATTAACTAATGGAACAAATTTTGAAATACAACGAAACATGGAAACCACTACATAGATATCATCTCATGGTAGTGTGAGATGTTTTCTTGTTGTTCTAACATTTCGCTTCAAACTAAAGCTTACTAAGATTTTATTTGTTTTGAAGGTTAACATTTAGGAAGAAACTAAAGTAGGCTCCATATGACAATTGGGGGTATTTGAGAGACCAGCGAGGCAAGCACTGTCGGAGCGATGACTCATTATGATTCATGATGACTAGGATAATTCTGAAGAGCTGATTGATACATTACCAAGGAAGAAGAGACATCAGTGAAATGATGATAAATGGAAAACTGTTGGCAAGTAATTATGAACAGAAAGTACAAAATATTTTATAAATTCATTAAAAAAAATATTGCAAGATTCATCAAAGCTCTTGGGACAAAGGGCTTGTGTGAGTTATATCCAACACAAATTCCTATAAAATATTATCAATTGTAAGAGAAGTTACCACTAGCATGATTCATCTTGTGAAAAACAAGCAACCATCCAAATGATCAACTAGTACCAAAGGATTACAATGACAACAATCACCTTCAATGTTTTATCACTATTTTACCTATTTTATGGCTTTTTTAGGTGCTAGCATAACATTGAGGTAGACAAAGAGAATTGAAAAATGTTTATCATGTTGCATTTTTGCAGTAATGAATCATACAAGTGATTACTTCTCCGGTTGACTCATTTTTGTGATGAATTCTTTCTCACGGATGAACCATACACTAGTAGTGACTTATGTCAGTTATTACTTACGCCAGGGCAATGCTGTCTAACCCATCTCTAGTCCAAAAGTGGGCACTGCATTATACTATTTTTTCCTTAAGTGTGTTCGGATAAAAGGTTAGCTTAAGCAGGACTAATAGGAATATTTGAACATATCTCATAATATTTTGTATCTCATAATAAATAAAGTATCTTAGGAGATCTCCGAGGAGTGATGCCCACTTGAAAAGATTCATCATATTTCATTAATTGTTTACTTGTTAAGTTTGGATTAGGAGTCTAGTACTAGTATAAATAAGGTTAGTAACTTGAATTTTGTGTCATATCAAACCAATATCAATATCAAATCATTGAATCTGTATTCTCTCTTCTATTCCTTTCCTACCTAAAATCCCAATTATTCAACAGTAATAAAACAATTACTTGACAGAAAAAAAAAATCAATACAATGTGTACAGAGATGAAAAAGAAAAAGTAATCAAAAGATATTAGGGATTAAACCTGAGTAAATATGACTTTTGCATTTGATATTTTAAGCCTGGTTGATATTTCACGTGGCGCAAAACTATCAGCTATGGATACAACAACATAACCTGCAAGAACGATAGCTAGGTAGATGACCACAGATGTACAATTCATTGGCATATCAATTGCAATTGCAGATCCTCTCTCCAGACTCAGTGATTCAAGAGCATACGCAACTAACCTACAAGTTAACAGAAGCAACATAGTTTCATTTGGCTGTTTTTAATACTGAAACTAGAAAATATAGTTTTAGACTAACCGTACTATGCACCATTTTAAATTCAAAAGTCTACCATGAATAGAAAACTCTGGTATAAATCTACCATCTATACTTTTTTGGCACAAGTTGGTTAGACTGACTATCTTTAAAATAAGTATTATCAACTTCGGATAGTGGAGTGTAGCCATGGACCTCAAAAATGTTGTAAGGGCTAGTGGGATGGAAACTTTTCTGAAATTTTAATACATTTTATACGATTTATACTATGTACATAAGAACGTAACAACTAGATGTGACTGAGACTGACCCGTGAGGATAGTGAAAATGACAACAGGAGTGAGACAAAGTGAAAAAGGAGAAGCCCAAATGCTGCTCCAGTATTTTGTTTTAATTGTGAAATTCCTAACATGTCCCAGTCAAAGACCATAAAATAAATTTGAAGAGTATTTTTGGAAATTTTTATCTCATTCTTGTGTGCGGCGTTATCTTGCCACGACAACTGTTATGTTGGCCACTACAGTGGTTTCTACAGCCATTACACTAAACTGCTTTGCTATTGTGTGTCCTATACCAACTAGATGCGGGCCGCTACACTAGTAAGGCACCCTATTGACAATCTTGCTTCAAATATATGTTAGAAAGCGTGTTAAGAGTTCGCGTGTGTGTGCTCCTTTCTCTAAGAAAGACAGAAACTTGCACTCTGTCCTATGGATATGCATACCTTGCCAGCCAAATCTTATAAAATGTAAAAGTATCTTTTAGGACATCATAAAGTTTGGGAAAACTGCGGCATAAAGCCACCATCTATATTCTCTGCTACCGTCTATATTCTCCGGTATAATTGGTCCAAACCAAAATCTACCAAATTTCAATACACAAGCCATAAAATTGAATTTTATACTCTGGTGGTGCAGGCCTATCAGCCAACTGTTTCAAGTTGGAAACTCTCATGAAAGCTATCATTTATGATGGTCAAGAATAAAGTCAACTGATGATATACTAAACAGATTTTCTGTTGCCAGCTGCAAATAAAAAATAAAAAAAAAATCTTACAATAGGGTTACACATGAAGTTCAACAACTTAAGGTGGTCCTTGGTTGATAAATGACTTTTAAAACGAAGTTGATAGAAACCAGAATCGACACTAAAAATGGATGACAAAACCAGGAAGCAGAGCTCCTGTTAGAATGGTGAGCAATGGAGAATGAAAGTGTTAGAAACTAGTACCAAAATACAGTTTAATAGTAGAAACTGACTTTAATTGATGGCAGAAACGTTTACAACAAACAATTACGCACACTATAGATAATATGGAATTCACACATAAACTAAGGAAAAATATATTATACACAATTGCTATCCAAGAAATTCGAGAGTCTTGGTCTCTCCATCCAAGAATTCGAGAGCTTGGTCTCTCCCTCCCATAACAAATCAGAAATATCCCATAATCACTTTCTCCTTTCCTGTACACATAACCCATATCTGCTATACATAACTGACACATAATAAAAACATAACTACCCATAACCGCCATCATAAGAAGTCTAACAGAAAGGAATGGATAAAAATGACTACTGTCACTTCCCTCCCAACTCTTGTTTCCTCATCTCCATTTCCATCTTTGCAGATTGTATCCTCCTGACTACTGTCACTTCCCTCCCAATTCAGTTTGTTTCCTTCCTTACATCTAGTTGCATCCTTATTTTCTCAAATTCAATTGTGAGTGATTGGTCACACATTTGATAGGATTGGGCTTAATGAATTTTTTTTTTTTTTTTTTTGAAACGGCAAATATTATTAAACAAAGCCAGCGCAAGATGCGCCAAACTCGCAAAAGCAACAAAATACAATAGGCACCGTATAAAAGCGGGATACCTGAAAACACAACAGCCAAAACCGAAACTGCACCTAAACATAGCACAAACACAGCAGCAGAGCGGCAACCAGAAAAAAACCAAAAAACACCAACCCACTAGCCGACACCTAACCAGAAAAAGCCCAAGCCGCTGATTATAAGACAGAAAACCAGCAACATAAGCTAGCTAGCCGAAACCAACAAAGTCAAGGCCAGCAGCAAACACCCACAGAAAAACCAAAAAATACCAATCAAAGCTACAATACTGGGCTGCAAAAAAACACTCAAAACAGCCACAACAGCGAGCGCAATACCCCTCCTAGAACACACCAATTCCACCCCAACAAATCCCCCTACCTCATGAAACAATCCTTCGGATTCCAACACCATTCATAGTACAAACTACAAACATGCCGAAATATTGAATGAGTTAAACTCCACCGCCAGGACAAAACCTTATATTTCCTCCACTATCTCACCAATCCCATCTCTTCCATTATTAAAAATTATATTATTTCTAGCCTTCCAAATAACCCATATAGCCGTGTGCCAAGTAAGCCAAAACCCTTTACGCACCTTTTTATTCGAAGATGCCGCAGTCCAACATTGCCCAGTGGGAAAACAATGAAGGTGGGATTATAAAGAACCACTCAAGCCACTTCATCAACTCCAACTAATGAATTATATATATAATCCTGCATAACCTCCCTCGGCCCATTCCTCTCCATCCTACTTCCCTCTCTCTTATCTAACAAACATTTGTTTAAGAAAGGCCCACCAGAAATCAATCATGTCAACCCTGGAAAAAGAATAGGTTGAGGCTGGTTGTGCATACCTAGCTATAGCAGAGAGAATACAATAGAGAAACTTAAAACATCCACTTTAAAAATGTCATGATGAGTAACTATGAAGATATCCATTGAACAATTCATAGCTACATCATTCGAAAAGTAAAAAAAACTGTAATAACAAATGGATAGGCTACTTGCAGCATACCAAACCTCTTGACGTAATTCCTCAAGTGTCATTCTTTGAAGACGGAGATCGTCTTGTAGTTCATCACGCCATAATATTACTGTGTCATTCAAATTTCTTTTCCCATTCAAATTCAAGCAATTCTGAGCAGGATTAATCGATGCTCCAGGAAGCCATTGACCACTTGGGTATGAGGATGAACCATCCTCGCTGAGATTGTCACGTAAGATGCATTCAGGTTGTTTAGAAAATGATATGTTCATTTCATCCAGCACAGTTTTCCAATAAACCTGAAACAATACACAATAACAATGACAAACATGGCCAAATATAAGAAAACTTTAAAAATTCAAAATAAATAATAAGATTATCTTGGATGGACCTCAGGGTTTGAGACTGAAAATTTTTGGAAATCAGCAAAGCTTGTAATGGGATCCTTATACATTGAACCCAGAAACTCTTTACCCCTCTTCTCAAGCAACCGACCAACATTCGTCAATGTAACACTTTCCCTAATCACAACAAACAAAAGAAGTACACAACCTTTTAATTCATAATCATAACTTAAATTATCACACATTTTTCAAAATTTCATCATTCACTTGATACAACTTCTACCTAACTTAAAAAATCAATAGGTTAAGAATGTACAGAAATTGCTGGTTTCCACTAAAGTTATCTCACTTTAACTGAAAAATTGAAGAATTATAGCTTATCTTTTATACAAGAAGCTGTTTCCAGGACTTTGAACATGTGACCTTTCAGTCACGGGTTCAAGTCCTAGATACACCAAATGGTGGGACCCCCTCCCGGCGTATGCGGGAGCTTTAGTCCCGGACACTCAATCACTTCTAGTTATTTATAAAATTATTTACAATGTCTACATGTCATTGTCGTGTCCGGTATCCATTTTTGAACTAACTAAAAAGTTAATAACCGAATAATCTATGATGATAGTGTTAAGAGAGCATACGGGTCGGGTATCCAAGCGGGCGGGTCAGGACCATGATCCTTGAAGCAACCATAATACAGCATCTGATGAAATGAAAACGGAAGTTCAGGGCTGAGGATGTTCTTGGTGATGTTCTGCCACGTGGCAGATGTATCATTTCCATGAATTTCTATTAATTCCGTGAGACGCAGGTGGAGAGTTGCAGCGTGGTCTCTCGCAATTCCAAGGGATTCAATATCAGACACAGAGATAGAAGATAAGGATTTGTAAGCCATATTTAACTCACTTCAATTTTCTACACTCTCTTGTTCTTTCTTTGAATTCAACCTGAAATGCAAAAGTAAGTAACACATTAGATTTAGATATAGTTGTTTATATCTAAAATTCAAGAGATTCGAAACCTTTTTAATTCAATGTTGCACCCTTCTATTTGCGATTTTACAAAATACAACAAAAAAAGAAAACTATACTACTATTATTATGTACAATCAGCACATCCAATGTATCTTTTTTTGACATTGACATTCAATTCAATGTATCTTATTCTTATCTTATCTTATTAATTGATTTAAGATTTTTGTGACGAATTGAATGATTTAAGACTTGTAATAAATATAATAATAAATGGAACAATCATATCATGACAAATACAGACTCTGAGGATAAAGTAGACAGCCAGGACAACAGCCTAGCATAAGGTTGCGATATTCAATCTTCAAAAATTTGGTGCGTGACCTAATAATAATAATAATAATAATAATAATAATAATAATAATAATAATAATAATAATAATGCTCAAAACATGGCTAACTAGTTTTTTTATCTTAAAATGAGCTCAAAGGCATGAATGGAATAAAAGGAGTTAGAATGATCATGTTATATTTATGAATGTCACATATTTTGCATCGCATCTCAACACCGAACAAAACAATTGGTTAATAAGTTCCACAAGAAAACTAATTGTTCATGAAAATCTAAATTTGATTCTTTAGTAGAACAACTCTTGTTAGAATTTATTTAACTCTTGACCAGATTCTAGATGATTAGAGTCTTTTTTCCTTGAGAATCAAAGGTTAACACAAAAAAAAAAGATTAGAAGAAGTTTAACAGGAGAGGAGGGCTACGAACACTTTTTTCTTCAATAATCTCTCTAAAACTCACTCTTTTATTTAGTAAAATTCATACGAGTTCTACCACTTTAAGAGAGACTCATTTTTAAAGTATAGAACTCATATTGATCATAGTTATCAATCTTGAAAAATGGCGGGGCCAACCCAAAAATTAAAGCGGAGTGGGAGCGGAGAGCAGAGCAAACATTATTTTAGAAACAAGAACAATAATACTAAATAATACATTATTAACTAAGGACCGAGATAATTTAAAAATAATATATTTATTATTAATAGAAATGCCAAATTAAACATAATTAATTGATTTTAATACTAACATAAAATAATTTATTTTTTATAAAAGTAAAAAATTTATTAATGAGGAAAAAATTCACAAAATTGGAGGGATCAAGCCAAAATTGGATACAAGTAATCTATAATTTGGTAAGCAAACAAGATCCCTAACAAAGTAACGCTTTACAAACCATTGTGCATCTATAAGATTGAGACCATGCCTAGTTATTGCAGGTGACGGTGCCATTTAACATGAAAAAGGAGAGTTCTTTCCCACTATGGGAAAGTCCCTTTTCCCAGGACAGCTGTCAGTTTTCACTAGCTATGTCCAAAAAAAAATAAAAACTCAGTTTAGTTTTTTAATGTTGGTTGTAACATTATTACTGCACCTCCCCCTTTTCTCAGAACAGCACAAAGTACACTTCTGACTTCACCCACCTTTAGTACCTACATCCTTTATAATTAATCTGAAACATTAAAATCCATTGTTTACAGAACATAACAAAACTCAAGAAAAAAACCAATTCTTCTTCTGAAGTACCATACATCCTTAAGAATTTCGTTCGATTACTCAACCGAAGATTCATTTCAAACATCAATTCTTCATCTTTTTTCGTTCGATTACTTGAGAATTTCGACAATGGTAGTTTTGGAATTTGGTTAAAGTGTTGTTGAATCAGGCAAAACCAATTA
Organism: Medicago ruthenica; assembly: GCA_018208015.1. Classification (NCBI taxonomy): domain Eukaryota; kingdom Viridiplantae; phylum Streptophyta; class Magnoliopsida; order Fabales; family Fabaceae; genus Medicago; species Medicago ruthenica. The sequence continues at coordinate 65,255,551 of CM031372.1, read as the reverse complement.
GATCTGCCACAATTCAGTCTTCAAAGCCATAATTTTGTATTCCATCGTTTCATTAGTGGCAGAAATTTGTAGTGCAAATTCTTTCTTCAAATCTTTAACCTTAGATTCACGTTCATCAATCAATTTTTGTAGTTGTTCTTCCATCATTGCCATCCTCGCATCCAAAAACAACGCATTGTTTCCCGTCATTTCCATGGTCTTTGTTCCTTCGGTCATGGGTTCACACCAACAGAAGAATCTTCAGTCATGGGTTCAACACCCGTAAAACAACCTATTCGGATTTCCCGACGTTGTCGAAACCTTGATTGCTGCTACTTTGTTACAATGGCATATCATGTTGTCACAACGAATCCAATCTCCTCTAAAACCAGTGTTGCTTGAAGATTTCATCCTCTCGTTACTTTGCAATAAAAATAAATATTGATTGTAATATGGAATTCAAGAAGTTAAACATTAATAAAGTATAAACACGTTTTAAAGTTGGCTGGAATGCTTACTTGAAATTAGATAAACTTAAAATTAGATAAACTTAAAATTAGATAGTAGAAGTACACGTTTGACAATTGTAGTCCAATTCTAAGGCATCGTTTAGCCTGACTTTTTTACAGTCCAAAAGCTACTTTAAAACAAAGTTAAAATTAAGGGCTTTAAGAAAGAAGTTAAAGTTGTTTTGTTACTTTATTATTTTTTTAGTTTTAAAGCTATTTTTAAGTTAAAAGTTGTTTGCCAAAATATTATACAATTATATAATAAATAAAAAAATGTTAAAATATTTTTTGAAGGGAAAAAATGTTTAAAATATTTTTTTAGTAAGTACTTAATAGATATTGTGTTTGACCTACCTTCTCCTTAAAATTATAGAGAAGTAGAAAAAAAAGCCGGGCCAAACGGTATCTAAGTTGAATACATAAAGGAGATTTATTTTTTGGAAAGGAAATACATAAAAGAGATGTTAGACCGAAACTTGAACTTAGATGAGAGATGTACACGTTTCTTCAATGACACATGTATAGTAAAAAATTCATGAACGTACCCTAACCCTAATGGAAAGAATCTTAGGCCGAAAATACATGGTTAATTGTTCAATGACTAATCAAACTCACAACTCTTACCCTAACAGAAAGAATATTATACCGAGAGTTTTTGGTTGATCGTTCAATGACTAATCAAACTCACAACTCTTACCCTAACAGAAAAAATCTTAGACCAAAAGTTCTTAGATTATTGTTCAATAACTTATCAAACCCATAACTCTTACCCTAACAGAATGAATATTAGACCGGAAGTTATTGGATGACCGTTCAATGACTAATCAAACTCATAAATCTCATCAACATAAATAAACATATCACAACAGAATATCTCGACATACATATAATATATTAGAATTAACAAAATCAACCTTTTGTTGCATTTAATTGTCATATTTCAATATTTTATTTTCCTTTTTAAAAAATTGGATTAAAAAATTCGTAAAAAAAATATCTGAAATTAAAAACTTGCCCACTAACAAAACTTTTGCAAAATTTGAGTTTTACAAGCAATTCAGACCATTTGAAATGTCTTTGGATTCCACGGTAACATTAACCCAGCTGAAGAGCTACCTTGACAACATCTTTCGTTAACTCAATGAATCTTTTGTTTGAAATTTATGTCTTCTATTGTGACTATTATTATGTCTGTTTGTAATTTAAACCTACTAAGTTATGTTCAATGAATCTTTTGTTTAAAATTTATGATTTCTAAGTTTGATCTATTTGTATTGCACTATCGTTTGATCTGTTTGTAATTTAAATTCACTAAATTATGCTCAATTGATCTTTTGTTTAAAATTTATGTTTTGAACGTTTCATCTATTTGTAAAAAATTGTTTGTGTTGTCTATTAATTACTTTTTCATTGTAACTCTACTGCATGAAGGGTTAGATCCAAACCTAGTGAATATCAATCAGGCCTAAAAAAGGGAAATAAACAATTGAATTCTGGACCGTAGATCTCACTATCTAGGAATTAAGACCCCAAAGCCAAGGGTGTGAACCCTTAAAATAGGGCTGGACGTCCTCCAAGAGGGCAGGGGGCCCACTTGACAATGACAAATAGCCCTTTGGGGGCGCCCTCAGCAGCTTACGAGGGCGCCCAAGTCATGGTTTTGGCCCTTTACGATTTAGGCCCAAAACCATGACCGGGTAGGCCCAGAAAAGGCTACAAATAGTAACCTTGGGATCATTCCCGAGGCATGACCAAAACACAGCACAGAAACCCTAGTTTCTAGAAGTATTGTACTCACTGCCAGTACAGTTGGCGCCCACCGTGGGGCTACGGTAAAACTGACCTAGCCACCGTCTCCAAGAGAAAAACGATCGATCCACGGCCCCTGAAAGTCATCAGAGCGCCGTGTATCCACCGTATTTCCCAGAAGCAACCTCAAAACCTTCGAATCCGCCGTGATTCAACCCTAGACCTACCCCTAACTCCACCAAACGACTGACCCACATCTGTTCGGAAAACCCTGCTCTAAACTTGGGATTCGAGGTTTAGGGTGCGAATCTCTGACCACCAGTCATAAACTCAACATACAAACCCAAACTACCGTCGTTGCCGGCGCGATGGCAGACCCAGCGGCCTTAGAGGCTCTACAACAACAGATCCAGCAGCTTCGCGACCACAACGAAGCCTTGCAAGCAACCATGGAAACCATCCAACAGCAGCAACACGCCGAAGGAAATGGGTCTCAGCAAGATGAATCGGCCGACCCCGATCCTCAGCCACTTTCCGCCGAAGTTTGGAACGCGCCAGTGCCAGAGAATTTCAAGCCACCATCTCTTTCCTCTTTCGACGGAAAAAGCGACCCAGTAGAGCACGTGACCGCCTTCAACACGCAAATGGCCGTCATCGGTGCTGCCGATTCTCTCAAATGCAAGTTGTTAGCAGGGACCCTTAAAGACGCCGCCCTGAGGTGGTATATGAACCTGCCTCGATTTTCCGTCATCAGCTACCAGGACATGACGCGCAAGTTAACGCACCAGTTCTCAGCAAGCCGCCACCGCAAAGTCTCGTCTACCAGCCTTTTCAACGTCCGTCAAGGACCCAACGAGACTCTCCGCGAGTATCTTGCACGTTACAATGACGCCACCATCAAGGTCATTAACCCTAACCAAGAGTTGTTTGTGGGAGCCTTCCAGAACGGTCTCCGCGCTGGCCAGTTCAACGAGTCGTTGGCGCAAAAACCAGCAGACTCCATGGAAGAAATCATGTCCAGAGCAGAGTGTTATATAAAGGGGGAAGAAAGCAACGCCGAGAAGAAGGCAAGAGATTCCAGGGAGCGTGCTCCCTACGGATATGATCATCGACGCAATTATTACCCATCCAGTAGCAGAGACCGAGCGCCATACAAACGCCAAGGTCAGGATAGGCGCGCACCCCCCCAGAATCCTTCACGGCCCTCAACACCCGACGTGAACAAATCTGGAGAGAGGTTTGCCATTCCAGAATCATCCCTGAACCTCAGCCGCCGAGAGGAGCTATCATGGGGAACGATAAGGACGCCTGGTGCAAATATCACCGCATCAAGGGACACACTACAGACGATTGTATACATCTGAAAAGGGAAATAGAGAAGCTGATTCAGAACGGCAGATTGAGGGGATATGTGAAGGAAGGTAGAGGAGAAGACAGGCGCCCCCACGAAGACCCCCAGAGAGAAAAAGATGTGGCGAAAGAAGGAGAGCGCCACACCTTGAACACCATATCTGGCGGTTTTGCAGGAGGCGGGGAGTCCAGCACCTCCCGGAAGAAGTATATCAGACAAATAATGTTGCTTGATGACCACACCAGGAAGGGATCAGAGCGCCAGGTGGATATCACTTTCTCAAGTGAAGACCGTGGGGGGGTAATTCCTCACGATGACGATCCCATGGTCATCACCGTCCAAATCTTCAACTGGGATGTCAAGAGGGTATTGATTGATCCCGGCAGTTCTGCGGATATCCTCTATTATTCCGCGTTTGAGAAGATGGGTCTAGACGAGGAGCAGTTGCAGCCTTTTAAGGGGATACTGGCCGGCTTTCCAGGGGAACAGGTGCACGTCCGGGGATACGTCACGCTGAAAACAACGTTCGGTACAGGTAATAATGCTAAGACCATCAGGATTAGATACTTGGTAGTCAACTCGCCCTGTTCCTACAATGTCATCGTAGGCCGCCCAGCCTTTAACGCCCTCGACGCCTACCTTTCCACCAAATTCCTCGTCATGAAATACCCGCTGGATGATGGGCGGGTTGGTACCATTAGAGCAGACCAGCGAGCAGCCCGAGAGTGTTACCACAACAGCTTGAAGATTCAGAAGGAGAAGAAAGGAAGCAGTAACCTAAAAGCGCACCGAGTGAACCTCATTGTCTCCAGCCTAGAAGAGGAGATTCATGTCCAGGAAATCAAGAAGGTCAAGGAAGAAAGTACTCCCTCCTTGATACTCCAGTTGAAGTCAGCCAATTCAAGTACTAATGCTGAAGAAGAAGATACGGAGCCCGAGGAGATCGAGAAGGTCGAGGAAGAAAGTACTCTCTTCTTGATACCTCACTTGAAACCAATCAATTCGAGAGCCAATGCTGAGGAGGAAGATGCAGAACACGGAGAGGCCAGGAAGGTTGAGGAAACAAGTACTCCTTTCCTGACGCTTCGCCCAAAGCCGGCCAATCCAATTCTCAGGACCAGGAAGGTAGAAGTAGAATCCGATGAAAACAAGAAGGAGTTGATATTACAGGCAGAACCGGCTAACCGCAGTATGATGAAAAGGTCGAGCACAGTGCAGGGAAGGAACTCGCCATGACAACTTAAGGGCGAGCTAGAGGGAAGACAAAGCCATTTTAGTTCTTACCGTTTTTTATCTTATAAATTTGTTTTTTGTACAGTTAAATAGCAAGACAGTAAGGGGCACTCTTTTCCCCCCGCAGTAATGGGGGTTTTTAACGAGGCCCCGGTTTTTTATTAATGTTATGTATATATTGCTTGTTCATCTTACTCTCATTGCATTTAGCAGATCGCCATCGCCGAATCTCAAATGAGCTCGCCGTATGATACGTTAACCACAAAGAAATTGCCACCTAATTCCTTAACCCTAAAAGACAGGGCTCTAAGACGTCGTGAGCTTAAAAAGAAATTGCCACCTAATTCCTTAACCCTAAAAGACAGGGCTCTAAGACGTCGTGAGCTTAAAAAGAAATTGCTACCTAATTCCTTAACCCTAAAAGACAGGGCTCTAAGACGTCGTGAGCTTAAAAAGAAATTGCCACCTAATTCCTTAACCCTAAAAGACAGGGCTCTAAGACGTCGTGAGCTTTAAAAGAAATCGCCGCCTAATTCCTTAACCCCAAAGAGGGCTCTAAGACGTCGCGAGACGAAAATAAGATCGCCGCCTAATTCCTTAACCCCAAAGAGGGCTCTAAGACGTCGCGAGACGAAAATAAGATCGCCGCCTAATTCCTTAACCCCAAAGAGGGCTCTAAGACGTCGCGAGACGAAAATAAGATCGCCGCCTAATTCCTTAACCCCAAAGAGGGCTCTAAGACGTCGCGAGACGAAAATAAGATCGCCGCCTAATTCCTTAACCCCAAAGAGGGCTCTAAGACGTCGCGAGACGAAAATAAGATCGCCGCCTAATTCCTTAACCCCAAAGAGGGCTCTAAGACGTCGCGAGACGAAAATAAGATTGCCGCCAAAATTCCTTAACCCCAAAGAGGGCTCTAAGACGTCGCGAGCACAAAACAAGATCGTCGGGAAACCTTATAAAGGAACCCTGTAGCATCAAGCGCTAAAAGAAACACGCCTACAACGGTCGACGCCGTTACGAAACAAATGGAATCACCACCCAGGAGAGACCTTCCGAAATGCTTAAATTTGCAGGAAAATAAAGAGTTTAAAAGCGGAGATGATACATCACGAACACAAATTCAAGCAGAGTAATGAAATTAAAAATAGTCAAGGAAGTTAAAATTACAACAAACAAAATTAGGGTTCGTCCACTAGGACGCCATCTACAACAATTTTAAAAGGATCAAAAGCGGAAGTATCGGCGCCAGGATGGAGGAGGGCGAATTGTGCCTTGGCTCTTTCAAAGCCAGCATCAAAGTTCAGAGCCAGCTCGCCCTTCGCTTCAGAAACTTTGGCCTTGAGTTGAGCCTCCCTTTCTGCTCCAGCCGCGACATCGTTTTGCAGCTTGGCGATGACACCGTCCTTTCCAGCAAGATCCGCCGCATAACCAATCTTCAGATCGGAGATGCGTTTCTCAAACTCAAGCGTCACCGCCTCCCTAGCCTCCCGCACCTCTTTCTCCCTAGCATTCCCGGCCTCCTCCAACTCTTTCTCCAACGCCCTCACCGTAGCTTGAAGGGCCTCCTCATTCTGCACCACTTCCTCATATTTGCGATCAACCGAGTCTATAAGCAACATAGTCCGCAGACAATGGATCCCCATATCCTTCATCATAAAAGGCACAGCGCCCTGACTTCCCGACTCTGCATCCTCAGGATTAAATACCAGCCTCTCCTTCACGTAGGCACCATAGTCAAAACCTTTGTCCCAGAAAGACGGCACCGAGCTGCTGGTTTTGACGGCGCCAATCAGGGAAGGAGAGGGCGTCTTCTTCCCTTTTCTCTCGGATACTGCCTTCCCCTTATTATCTTTTCCGGGCGACCTCCTATCGTGCGGAGCCGCCGGGATGCTCTCAACTGGAACTTCGATCGGGTGATCAGCTTTCCTCTTTGGTTTACGAGTAATAAGCCCCGTGGGATCAGTAGTCGCCGTCCCCTCAGCAGCCTTCTTTGCTTTCATCTCTTCGAGATATCTTTTCCTCTCTGCCGCAGTCATGGGCGCCATATCCTCTGCAGAAAATAAAACAAAAAAGTCAAGGGACAGACAATATAAATACAAAAGAAAGGCTTGAGTAAATGAATGTGACTCACGTAAATACTCGTCTAGGCTATCTACGTCCCCTGCCGCAGTCATGGGCGCCATATCCTCTGCAGAAAATAAAACAAAAAAGTCAACGGACAGACAATATAAATACAAAAGAAAGGCTTGAGAAAATGAATGTGACTCACGTAAATACTCGTCTAGGCTATCTACGTCCCCTTCCCTGTTCAATAACTCCCGGATATTCATAGGCAACATCTTATCCAGAAAACAGACGACGCCCTGGTCGTACGCGTCCAGCTTCTCATATTCAAAACCCATGATGGACGCCGGAGCACCCGTCCAACATATCGGAAACCTCAGCTTACCATCCACCCATACCGCGGCTGCCTCACAACCCTTTCGCCCCCGAACCCGAAGGAATGTTTGTCTCCAATTTTTGTAATGAGAGGCGTAGGGCGGGAACAGCCTCTTACCAGGGTGCGCGCTGACAGACACCCAAGACTGCTTATCCACCCCCTTCGTGCCATAGAAAGTAAAGAAGGATCCAACCGAGGGCTGGAAGCCCAACCCTTCACAAATAATCTCAAAAGCGCGGATAAAAGCCCAGCTATTCGGCTGCAGCTGAGAAGGCGCGACATTGAGACAGTTGAGTATGTCAACTTCAAAAGGCGTGAAGGGATACTTCACACCCAGATCTTCAAAAACGGCGGTGTACATATGGAACATCTCACTCTTCAAACTCTTCAGCCTCTGTGCGCACACTTTCTCGCCCGGGCGACAAGGTTCCAAAATCACGTCCTCCTCAAATCCCGTAGAAGACACGTGCAGCTTACTCCGGAAAAACGCCACCCTTTGCGAGTCCAAATACACAGACTCAGAACGAAGCACCTCGTCGGCAAAACTCTCTTGTTCCGAATCACTAGAAGGCGCCATGTAACAAATCCCCTTCCTACAGAACGGACCTGGGCGAACAGAACGAACAATAGAGTCAGATGAATCCCCACTAATACTTCCCACTTCACCCCTGTCCAAACCACTCGAAGACTCCGTCACGAGGGAGTGGCCGTAGTAGGCCTTATCGAACACCACCCAATCCATGGTTCCATCAGAGCGTCTTGCATGCCTAACGCTCTCCCCCCACAACCTACGCCTCTCCTCCGAATTAGCTGGGGATAACTCCCGACCCGCCGCATCGCACTCTCTAATCCTCACCATACTACGAATGTTAAAGTAAAAAGAACGAGATCAAGTAAGGGTACCTGGATCTAGACAAATGGAGGGCTTGAGAAGCGAACGAGTACTCCGGACGATCTGTAAAACAGTAAGCTGCAATTCCTCCACGGACACCGCAACCGCTTGAACGAGAAAAAGAGAACGACTAGGAAGGAAAAGACGAAGACAAAGAAGGAGAAAAGGATAAGGAGAATCTGAAAGTACAAGGATAAAGTAGATCTGTTTCAGTTTAAAGCGAAAAAGCCTGTGGAAGCGCGCAGATGACGTCACTTAAGTTGGCACGATTTCCGAGAACCGCTAAGATTACGACACGTCAGCGAGAGCGAACGGTCGCCTCACGCCAGCCGTTGGATCCCAATAAGAGGCGTCCTCAACACGCGGTCCAAAGGGCGCGGCGAGCTACACGCAGTTTAATCACTTCGCCTTGTACCAAGACTTGTGCTTGTTGGGCTAGCATAAATATTCCTGTTGGGCTGGCGCCCACACTCTCGTAGGACTTGTGCCGCCCACTAAGGTACTCAAAACAAAACATGGAGCTAATACCCACGTTGGGCTAGTATCCGTGTTGGGCTAGTACCCACGCAGGGTTTAAACACCCACGTTGGGCTAGTATTCATAAAATTTTTTCATGGCTTCGTGACTAGTAAGCCCCACTTGCCGGGCAAAGGATCATAGACAAACCCCCTGTAAACAGTTTAATCACTTCGCCTTGTACCAAGACTCGTGCTTGTTGGGCTGTGGACCGTAGATCTCACTATCTAGGAATTAAGACCCCAAAGCCAAGGGTGTGAACCCTTAAAATAGGGCTGGACGTCCTCCAAGAGGGCAGGGGGCCCACTTGACAATGACAAATAGCCCTTTGGGGGCGCCCTCAGCAGCTTACGAGGGCGCCCAAGTCATGGTTTTGGCCCTTTACGATTTAGGCCCAAAACCATGACCGGGTAGGCCCAGAAAAGGCTACAAATAGTAACCTTGGGATCATTCCCGAGGCATGACCAAAACACAGCACAGAAACCCTAGTTTCTAGAAGTATTGTACTCACTGCCAGTACAAATTCCAAGTAATATTTTTGTAACTATCAACACTAAATGATATTTTCTATCCATGTTTACCACATTTTTAATTTTCTAAAGCAACAGTTTTTAATTTTTTTTAACTTTCTATCAACATTAAAAATTCCATAACAATATTTTAAAATATTTCATCAATGCTCTATGCTCCGACGTACTTTAGGAGGCTGAAATTATTTAACCAAATTTATTTATCCAAATTTTACTCAATGTTTTTGTTATATGTGGTGAGGCAGAAATCTGTAACGTGGGGGTTTCAATATAATGTTTGTTTGGGCTTGATGATTTTCGGCTAGCATTACATAAGCCCATTAAAATTTTGTAGAAAGCCCAATAAATAAAATAACATTTATCCTATACTATGCGGGGTTTTGATTTTTGGAAAATGTTAAAAATCAAAAAGTTATGAAAAGGTTAAAGGTTAACAATCTTAACCATTCAATTTTTTTAATAATATATCTATGGCCCAAATTTGCCCTTCCCATGGTGGGAAAGGAATCAACCTTCCCATGGTAAATGCAACCGTTATTGCATCTGCTGCATAAAACTGTGAGAGCATATAATATCATTGGCCTTTAATCCTTTGGCTTCATGTATCTTGAGGAAACAAAAGGAATTGTACCATTTGAACAACTATTTTCTATGACAATTTACGAGACAACTATATATTTACAAAAAAATAGATATTGACACGAAAACCAAAGCAATAGAGAGAGAAAGTAGAAATATAATGTGAATATAAGAGAGAAAGTTGTCACAAAAGTTGTTACCAAATAGTTTTTTAATCAAGCACTGAAAATTAAATTTGATACCAAATAGTTGTACAAATATCATTTATAAAAAAAATAATCCAAAATTAACCCCCAAAACAGATGTAGGGCATTTAGCCGCATCAGCTTTGCACCACTTGAACTAATCTCTACGGGGGTGTTTGTTTCAGGGTTACAAAATTTATTCCCAGGTATTAATTTTCCCAGGAATATGAAGGTGAAAATTGTATTCCCAGAAAAATATAGAAAAAAGTGTTTGTTTAATTGTTTAATTCCTGGAAACTTTTTTTAAAATAATTCCAAGGAATATGTAAAATATGTTTGGCTTGAGATGTAGAATCCGGGAATAAACGTTCTAATTACACAAATGCCCCTATTGTATAAACCATGAAACCAACGTCTTCTTTACAAGTTTTTTTGTTGGGAATCTCCTCTCTCTGCTACGTCGACAGCGGGCGTGCATAGCGGTGGTTGATCTTGACCCCTCCCTTCACCGCCTCGTCGTAAGTCTTTCGATCTATCCATCGTCAATTTATTTAATTTTATTGTTTTTCTTGGTATTTGAAATTTGGATATTGAGCTTATGATAATCCATTACCCTGACGAGTTTCATTTCTTTCGTTTAAGATTAACAACTATTTGTTTAACATATTCAAATGTATAGTAGCAGGGGATCATTATAATTTAGATATATGTTGGTATTTTATTAATTATTAATATTTTTACCTTAGTTCTGGATGTGTTTTTTTGGATGATTTGTTTGTGGCATCTTGCTTGCTGTTTGTTGTTGATGACAACATTCTTGTTAGATGTTTTTCGAGCTTTAAACTTATGTGATCACGCGGTAAATGTATGTTTCGCTACTCTTTCGACACAACATAATTACTTCGAATATGTATTTTTCATATTAGAATTGGTGAGATTGATTGAAATGCTAAAGAAATGATCATGAATATAACAAAAAGGTGTACAGATTGGTGGATGAATATAACAGAGCAAATTTGAGACAATTGTATGCTAAGAACTCAGTTGTTGCTCAGGCCAAGTGGCAGCCCCCACCGCACGGAACTATAAAAATCAATGTGGATGCAAGCTTTTTGGCGAATGAGAAAACCAGTTGGTGACTGATAACTAGAGATCATAGCGGATCAGTTCTGTATGCTGCAACAAGAAGAGAGGACATTCAAGTCTCCCCTAGTGGCTGAAGCGATGGGACTGCATTGGTGTTTACAATGGGCTGAAGAACAACACTACCATAACATGATATTTGAGACCGATGCAGAGTCGGTGGTTAAGGCTCTCTTTGAATCTATGCGGCCTGCTGTCGTAGAAAGTTTAATCTTGCACTGTCTGCAGATTTTAGCTCACCTAGAAAATACTAGGATATTGTATGTTAGTAGAATTTGTAACAATGTTGCGCATAGCCTAGCTGCTTTAGCTTTAGATGTTAGATGTAAATCTTGGGTGGGCAATGTCCCTAACGAGATCATGAGCTCTCTGTGTAAGGATTCCTTTTCAAGTTAATGAAAATCCTTCTTGCTGTCAAAAGAAAAAAAAATGAAAATACACATTAATTTCCTTTACAAGTTAAAGTGGAAAATGCATATTTTCATTTGGTGATCTGGACTATATATCCTTTTCAGTTTGCTATATATGTTCATTTCAATAGTGTTTATAATCTCAAATTCACGTAGTCACACTCATTTCATATACAGACAACAACTTCAAAAAAAAGTGTTGAATGCTTAGGTTTATTTATTCACTTTAAAAGAATGCTCAATTTACTTTTTAACAACCTCTTATATTAAAAATGATTTTTGGATTACTAAAAAGTTTCAAATACACATTACATCATCATGCAGCTGTATCCATGTTATTAATGAGTTGCAAAACCTTTAAAGAGTAGTTTCTGTTTGACTTTTTTTTTGAATCAACATATATTATTGAAAGCACCTGGCACAAGACATACTAAACGAGTAAATTACAAATATTACAAAGCCAAATAGAAGCTGCTACTGCTGCGCCAGCAGTAATTCTGCTGTCATACAGTTGCTGGTGCGCCAAAACAGCACCACAGTACAGCAAAAACAGCCGCATAAAATGGCTAAAAACACCACTAAAATTTCCCAAAACGCTGAGCACAGCCCAACCCCAGCAACCACTGACAACGCAACCCAAACTCCCTGCTGGAGAACCCCACAACAGCTGTTCCACGCACCAAAACCCGAACTGAACAGCCGAAGAAATGACAGACGGAATCATGAAAAACCATGAAAAAACATTCATTATCCCTTCGACTTAACCAAATGCATGAGCAATATACTTTCAGTATGTTATTCATAATTCCCATTTAACCATCCTTAATTGTATCAGCAAAGCAACAGAGTATATTCCCATATTCTCAACCAAGTTATAGAACAAACCACATCCTTCATAACTGTAACAATAAAAATGAACCTAAATCAGTGCAACCTCAAGTGACAGTACCAACAAGCCTTTGATCCCAAATTTAACATCCTAATCCTAGCAACATAGTGAGCCTTTAATATCAGCAAATTATGCATTGCTTACTTGGTTTCAAACTGACCATTGCTTAAATCACATACTGTTGTTACTCTTAACTATTTAAGGACCCCAACAATGTAAAATTACAGAATCTAATACATATATCAAAAATAGAAATGCTAAAACAAGAGAAACTGTTGCAACCGAAAGATTCCAAGGATTCAAAAATATATGTCAGATTCTTAGTGATTTATACTATTTTGAACTGAGTGTCATTAAGACATTTGTCAAAAAAATCATCTCATAAAGATATATATCTTTTATTTCCATAAGAAAAAAAGATAATTTTATTAATCCTTATTATAACTTACAAAACAAAAGCAAAACAAAGAATACATATTTTAGATAGAGTTTTAAAGCTGGCAAAATATGAGTAATATCAGCACAACCCAATGCTTCTTTCACGTTATGCATTTGCTTTTTGATTGTCTAGCAACGTGGAATGTATGGCAGACGGGTCTGCTGTAGGCTGATGTAAACAAAGTTGTACAGCAGAGCGACGCTATGGAAGAAGCTGTTTTTGAGCTCATACGGAACATACCACAGCAGATGTTACACAGAAACTTAGAATCTGTAACATTAAAAGATTGAACCACACTTTTCTAATGCGCCAAATTTTTCAACAAAAAAAAAAAGATTGATGCATAGGCCTACCAATTTGTTATCTATTTGAGTATAAATTAGCTCATAACCTGATGAATTATATTTTCAGAACCAAAAACTTAATTGTCACAAAGGTAACAACACCAACATCAGACTAGTAACACAAATGAATTCAAAGTATAATTGAGGTCATTACACAACTAATAAAGACCATAATAACAAATACAACTAAATAATAAAAGGAATTAAAGACAATGGCTACATGAGTTTTTTTTTTACCAAATTCAAAAAGCATTGAACATTCTAAATTCTACCTAGAACCATTGTTACTCAAAACAATGTCCACAAATTGCTTCCTCAATCCAGGAGTATCAATTGTGAAAAAATAGTCGCAAAGGTTATTGTCTTTGGTGATAAGCATACCAGCCATTACCACTTCTGCATTGGGCAATCCTTCTATTTCTTTTAAAATAGAGACAATCTGGTTCCTCCTATCAGCTGTGTGTTTCTCGTGCATAAAACAAGAAGTGAAGACTTGTTTCATATTCTCAACACCATTAGCATAAATCTCACCCAATTTGTTCAATGAATTTCACATGCTATCAAAAGTATCATCATTATACTTCACCCTTTTTTCCCCACGCTTTCCGGTCCTATAATTAGAAGAATCACGTTGTGGTTGGTTTGTTGGATTTGATCCTGGAGCAGCAGTGTTAGCTGTGGTTGTTTCTGGCATCTGCGACTCAAAATTCTCATCATCATCATCATTCAAATTAATTCCTGATCCGCCCTCTTGTGCTGATTGAAAATTTTCCTTCTCCATCTCAGTAGGCATATCAACGATATCTTCTGTTACATTACCAGATGCTTTATCTTTTCCATATACAATATCCAAGCTATCATAGTGTGGAAATCGTTTTCCATACAAGCCAATTGCAGTAGGGTGAGACTGCGTTAAAGGAAAAAGTGTTTAGAAATATAAATTTAATGCAAAAAAATATATTATGAATTTATCAAATGTGGAATAATATGTCTTATATTACCTTGCACCATTGACGATAAATCTCCTTCTCTACTACAATCATCTTTTGAGTAGCATTCCACCCAAAACCACTTGCACTTGGACCCAACATATCTTTGATTGCAGAATATTGTTTTTTAAGGTGCTTCACTCTTGATTCAATATGTGGGTTAGCTTTTAGTGTGCAACCTGGGAATTTGTTGTGAATATATTTCTCTAATGCTTTAGTATACCCAGGTTTAAATGAGTTTGCATCAGCCTTCCAACCATCGTCCACTAATTTCAACAAACCTTCCACTAATACTCCATCTTCTTCAGGAGCCCATTGTCGCTTTGTGATTCTTACATTTTGATTTTCAGAGGACCCGTCCATCTATTCAACAACTCAATAAGTGCGTGCATGTCAAAATATATAAGAACAAACAATAAACAAAATCATATTACAAGTACATATTTTACAAATAAAAACTCATAAAAAGAAACAGTTTTGATTAATGGAACTTTTAAATCAAAGTCAATAGTACATTGAAAATAAAAATTACAATCAAATTGAAATGTCAAATAAAAAACATGAAAATTTTCAATGATTTCCACCTCTCCACCTATTAAATATATCTAATGAAAAACTATCTCTCCATTGACTCCATGTCGTACTTGGCTCCACCATAGTTATCATGTCACCAGACATGACTTCATCAGAGAACTCATCATTTACTAAATTCAATTCCAAAGGATCCAATATCATTTCTTTGCGAATATGATTATGTAGAAGACAACAAGCTGCCATTATTCTTCCTTGAGTTTTTACAGGATAAAATGACTTCTCTCTCAGTATAGCCCAACGTCCTTTCAAAACTCCAAAACATCTTTCTATTACATTCCTAGCTGAAGAATGTTTCATATTGAAAAATTCTTTAGGGGTAGATGGTTGTAATCCATTCCTCCACTCACTAAGGTGATACCTTTGACCTCTATAAGGAGTAAGAAATCCTTCTCCATTCATATATCCAGCATCACATAAATAATAATACCCTATCATAAATAAAACTGAAGTTAAAATCCATAAACTATGCAAGACATGTTTTATTTCTATATCAATCTATATTATTGTACCTTGAGGAACCTTTAAACCATTTGGTCGAGAAATAGCATCTCTAAGGACTCTAGAGTCAGCAGTTGATCCCTCCCAACTAGGCAAAACATATATGAATTGTAAATCTGGTGAGCATACACCTAACACATTTGTAGCTATCTCACCCTTCCTTGTCCTGTATCTACTTTTGTCAGCTTCAGGCACATTGACCTTGATGTAAGTGCCATCAAGAGCTCCTAAACAATTTTTAAAGTATTTCCATCGTTCGTCTGTGTTGCCCTCCAAAATTGGTTTAGGTTGTTTTAACAATTCTTTATGACACTTCAAAACTGAAATGCCTACTAATCGTTTCACCAGATCTAACAAATTGTCTTCTAATCATTCTATTCTTAACATGATGTGACAATATATGTAAAAACATGGCCACCAACTCCTCCACACACATGTGTCGAGTAGGAAGTAAACCACCAATAACTTGCAACATGTCACATAGTTAGTGGAAAGCAGCTCTATCCATCCTTGTATTTTCAACGCAAGCCAAATCACTCATGTAAATAATTCTACGAAAATGGACTTCTCTAACTAAACTTCTTTCATAAAAATCCCATGACCTTATTCGCTTTTTCGAACGCTTACTTAACTCAAATAACACAATTGTCATCAACATAAAGTAATTCAACATTGTTGGAACAAAATGTATGAACAACTCTCTTTTGGATAGGGGGAGATTGTTGGAACAAAATGTATCAACAACTCTCTTTAAGGTTTTGATGATACCAAAGTGTTAAAAAGAAAATTGGTAATTGCTAATGCTTTGTTCTAAGTTGTGCAGAACCATGTTCTTAATGTTTGATAATTAATATTGGTTATGGAAGAACAAGCTAAGAGCAAGAAGGAAATCATAGAAGCTTTGTTGCAAGTCTGAAGCAAAACTGGGTCTGAAGCAGCTTCTGAAGACTGAGTCTGAAGACTGCGTCTGAAGGGTGCTTTTGAAGGCTGAGTCTGAAGACAGCGTCTGAAGGGTGCTTCTGAAGGCTGAGTCTGAAGGTCAATGTTGGTCAACGTCTGATGGCTGAGTCTGAAGGTCAACAGAAGTCAACGTCTGAAGGCTGAGTCTGAAGGTCAACAAAAGTCAACGTCTGAAGGGAGCGTCTGATGAACAGTGCTTCTGAAGGGTGAGTCTGAAGACCTGCTTCTGATGAACAGTGTATGAGAAGCTTCTGAAGTCTGACGTGGAAGAAAAAGCAACTGTCTCTGTCAGCATTTAATGCCTGCAGTGTCAGAACAACTCCAATGGAACAGTTGTCTCCTTGGCCAAAAGATTCCCCAGCTTTTAAGGAAAGCAAATTCAAATATTGCGTGCTGCTCTGTTTTTTGCTGAGTTTTAGCTCACAATTTCAGCCTGACCTAGCTTGCTTTTCAACGGCTCTTTGCTACAAAAATAGGCAATCCTCAACAGCTCTATTCTCCTCTATATAAGAATGAAGATTTGAAGAAGGAAATTGCCAAGACTCTGAAAAACTAAAGACTGAATCGTGCTCTGTTTTTGCTGTCAACATACAAAAAGTCACAAAAACTCTTAGGAATTCTTACAATCTTAGTATCTTAGAATTCCCTAAGTTTAGAGTCTGAAACTTGTGTTGTATTAAGTGAACACCTCTGATATTTGATCAAGTGTTCAACTCAAACTGTATTTGTAAAATCTGTTTGAAACCTCAAAGTCTCAGTCTGTATACTAAGCAAACCAGAAGTCTCTTTACTTAGTGTATTGAGCAATTAGAAGTCTCTTAGCTTTGTGCTTTGAGCAGAGAAGTCTCTTGACTGTGTGTCTTGAGCAGAGAAGCCTCTTTACTTTGTGTATTGAGCACTAGAAGTCTTTTGCTTAGTGCTTGAGCATTGGAAGTCTCTTACCTTTGTGGTTTGAGCAATTGTAATCAGTTTGATTATAGTTCAAATCTCTTGTTAGTAACAAGGGGACTAGACTACTTCCAACTTGTGGAAGGAACTAGTATAAAAACATTGTGTGTGTCTCTTTCCCTTTCTCTTCTCTTTTTTAATCCGCTGCATAAACTCTTTGAAAAGGTTCAGAATCAACTTCTAAACTTAACCAAAGTTTTGAGAAAGAAAAAGAATTTTAAAACAGCCCACACACAATTCAACCCCCCCTTCTTCTGTGTTTTTCTCACCTTCAGTTGGTATCAGAGCACCGGTTCTGATATTCAATCACTTAACAGTGAGTCAGTGAGATCCTGAGAAAAACATGTCATCAAGTAGTTCCCCTCCACCCTCTCCTAGACCACAATGAGGTACTGGTACTTCTACATCTTATGACTATGGTACAGAAGAAAGAAAATCTAGATCACACAATAAACCCCCAATGTTTACTGGTGATCCAAAGAAGTTCTCATGGTGGAAGAGTAAGATGTACAACCACATCATTGGTATTGATGATTCATTATGAGATATAATAGAAGATGGAATCACTATTCCAGTTGATGAAGAAAGTGTAGCTGTCAACAGAAGAGGGCTGAGTGATGCTGAAAGGAAGATATACAGAAAGCATCATAATGTGAGAGGAATCATTGTGGATTCTCTACCTCACACTGAGTACCAGAAGCTGAGTGACAAATCTACAGCCAAAGCCATTTTCAAATCCCTCTGCTCTAACTATGAAGGTAACAAAAAGATTAGAGAAGCAAAGGCTAATATTCTTGTTCAGCAGTATGAGTTGTTCAGAATGAAAGAGGATGAAAATATTGAGACTATGTTCTCAAGATTTCAGACTCTGGTTTCTGGACTTCAGATTCTGAAGAAAAGTTATACCACTGCTGATCATGTGAACAAAATTCTAAGAAGTCTGCCATCTAAATGGAGTCCCAAAGTAACTGCTATTGAGGAAGCTAAGGATCTAAATACTCTAAGTATTGAAGATCTTATAAGCTCCCTCAAAGTGCATGGACTGGGACTTAACGAAGAAGATTATGTTAGATAGCCTAAATCAATAACACTGAAATCCAAAAGAAAGTCTGTTAAAGCTCTAAAAGCTATTGAATTTGAAGAAGAATTTCTTGAGGGAAATTCTGAAGAAGATTCAGATGCTGAAGAGCTTGCAATGCTTTCCAAAAGAATTTAGTACCTAATGAATAGAAAGAAGAAATTCTCTAACAGAAGCAGCAACTTTAAAGGATCTGGTTCAAAGAGGGAAAATCAGAAGGACTGCTACAATTGCAAGAAGCCTGGTCACTTCATTGCTGATTGTCCTGAACTTCAGAAGGACAAGTCAAAAGAGATATCAAAGAAGCCCAACTCTAAGTCAAGTAACTTCAGAAACAAACTCAAGAAGAGTCTTATGGCAACATAGGATGATCTTGACAATGATTCTGAGTCTGATGATGAAGAGGAAGCAAATCTGGCTTTGATGGCAACTGCAATTTCTGATGCAGAATCAGGTTCAGACTCTGATGAAGAAGATGAGGTATACTTTGAACTGACTAGATCTGAACTGATTGAAACTGTTAAAGATCTTATGAACCATCTCAAAAGAAAGTTAGGTGAACTAAAATCTTTGAAAAATAAACATAACTTGCTGAATGAGGAAAATCTCAAAATTCAGAATCAAATCATTGAGTTTGATGAAGAAGTTAGAGAACTCAGAAATGAGGTTCATAAGAAACCTGAAGAAATTCCAAATGAACATGAAATTGCTCTTCAGGACTTTATCTTAACAGGAATCAATAGAAGTAAGGTTGCTTCTATGATTTACAATATTTACAGAAACAAAGGTGAAGGTCTTGGTTTTAAAAATGATTCATTCAATTCTTCAAATGAATCAAAAATATCATCTTGTTCTGAAAATATTTTAAAAGGCACTGAGGTGTGCTTTGTGCCTGCTTCTGACAGTTCTGAGAAACTGAATTTAGCAGAAACTGAGACTGAGTCTGAAGTTCTGAACTGCTCAGACTCTAAAGCTTCTGAACCTAAAGGGAAGATGAAGGCAGATGTTAAAACCTTGCCAAAGTCTAAACCAAAAGGTCCTAAGCCTAAGAGTATGAGAAAATCAGACTCTAAACCTGAAAATGTTCAGAGTCTGAAGAGTTCAGAACCTGAAACTAGTAAGTCTCAGAGTCTGAAGAATTCAAACTCAAATTTTACTAAGACTGGGTTCATGAAAACTTCAAAAACTACTAAACCAGTCTATACAAAACATTTTCAATCTCAGAATGTCAGGCAAAGCAAGCAAAAGAAAGCCAAACTGTCACCTGTTTCTGATTGTTTTAAGAAAGCAAACTGAAGCTTGCCTTGTGTCAGGAGCTAGCAAAACTAGAGTTCTGAAGAAATCAGAACCAAAGTGCTCAATGGTTCAGACTCTAAACAACTCAGAACCAAAGACCTTCAAGTCTCAGGTTCTGAAGAAATTTGAGTCAAAACCATTGAGAACTCAGGTTCTGAAGAACTCAGTTTCAAACACTAAGACTTATTCAAGATTTAAGGATTCATATCCTAGATATCTGAACAATTCTAAGTTCTATAACTCCAGACACAAGATGCAAAAGGCTAAACCTTTCAGGACTAACCATAAAAGACCCATGAAAATCTGGGTACCTAAGTCTGAGATAATTTCAGTTGCAGATATGCTTGTCTTCCAAAGAAAAGGAAAAATCTTGGTACCTGGACAGTGGCTGCTTGCGTCACATGACAGGAGACAAGTCTATGTTCCAAACCCTGAGCATGAAAGAGGGAGGAACTGTGGGGTTTGTTGGAAATCAGAAAGGAAGGATCATTGGTACTGGTAAGATAGGTGATTCTTCCCTGTCCATTGATGATGTTTCGTTGGTAGATGAACTTAGACATAATTTACTTAGCATAAGTCAATTATGTGACAGTAATTATGAAGTCCTGTTTAATAAGAACACATGTACTGTAATCAACAACAAAGATAAATCTATTGTGTTCAAAGGAAATAAGAAAAACAATGTTTATAAAATCAATTTTTCAGAACTGGTTCAGCAGAAGGTAGTTTGCCTTCTGTCTGTTAGTGATGAGAAATGGGTATGGCACAAAAGGTTGGGACATGCTAACTGGAGACTCATCTCTAAGTTTAGCAAGTTGCAACTGGTCAGAGGCCTGCCAAACATTGACTATCACTCAGATGCTTTGTGTGGAGCATGCCAAACTGGAAAATTTTCTAAAACTTCTTTTAAATCCAAAAACATTGTTTCCACCTCAAGACCTTTAGAACTGCTTCACATTGAATTGATTGGTCCTGTTGGAATAGCTTCAATCAATGGGAAGAAGTATGAGCTTGTAATTGTTGATGATTATAGTAGGTGGACTTGGGTTAAATTCCTCAGAACTAAAAATGAAACATATGATGTGTTTAATAAATTCTGCAAACAAGTACAAAATGAAACTGACTTGAAAATTTTAAAAGTCAGAAGTGATCATGGTGGGGAATTTGAAAATGAACCTTTTGAAATTTTTTGTGAAGATTATGGAATTCTCCATGAGTTCTCATCTCCTAGAACTCCACAACAAAATGGGGTTGTAGAAAGAAAGAACAGATCTTTGCAAGAAATGGCCAGAACCATGATCCATGAATCCAAAATTGCAAAGTACTTTTGGGCAGAAGCTGTTAACACAGCATGTTATATTCAGAACAGGATCTATATCAGACCTATTCTGAATAAAACAGCATATGAACTTTTTAAAGGAAGAAAACCAAGCATTTCTTATTTTCATCAGTTTGGGTGTACTTGTTACATTCTGAACAATAAGATCTACCTAAAGAAATTTGATGCTAAGGCTCAAAAGGGTACCTTTTTAGGATACTCAGAGAGATCTAAAGCATACAGGGTGTATAATTCTGAAACACATGTTGTTGAAGAATCAATACACATAAGATTTGATGATAAGAAGCCTGGTAATGAAATACCAGAGCTGGTTGAGAGTTTTGCAGATTTCAGACTCTTAGAAGAACCTTCAAAACCTGAACAGAGTTCAGAGTCTGAAGAAAGTTCAGAAGCTGAAAATACTGAAGAAACTGAGAAACTCTCTGATAATGACACTCCTCCTGAAGCAAATCAAGACCAGCATGGTTCTGAACAAGCCCCTGATGATTCTTCAGAAGCTAATCCACCCAGAACCTCATTCAAGTACAAGTTTTCACATCCTGAGGAGCTGATCGGGAACAAGAACAGTCCAAGGAAAACAAGATCAGCATTCTGCCAGAATGAATCTATGATTGGACTTCTATCAATGATTGAACCCACAACAGCTGATGAAGCACTTGCAGATGATGGATGGATTGTAGCTATGCAAGAAGAACTGAACCAGTTTCAAAGGAATGATGTCTGGGATCTAGTTGCAAAACCAGATAACAAGAACATCATTGGAACAAAATGGGTGTTCAGAAACAAGCTTAATGAACAAGGAGAAGTGATCAGAAACAAAGCAAGACTGGTTGCTCAAGGCTACAGCCAGCAGGAAGGAATAGACTACACTGAGACATTTGCTCCAGTTGCAAGACTGGAAGCAATCAGGTTACTTCTTTCCTATGCAGTTAATCATGATATCATCTTGTACCAAATGGATGTTAAGAGTGCTTTCTTAAATGGTGTTATTTCTGATGAAGTTTATGTTAAACAACCTCCTGGTTTTGAAGATGTTAAAAATCCAGATTTTGATTTTAAACTGAAGAAATCCTTGTATGGTCTGAAACAAGTTTCTAGAGCTTGGTATGAAAGACTAAGCAATTTCTTACTTAAAAATGATTTTGTAAGAGGTCAAGTTGACAATACACTCTTTAGAAAAACTCTTAAGAAAAACATCTTAATTGTGCAAATATATGTTGATGATATCATATTTGGTTCTACTAATGCCTCTCTTTGCAAAGAATTTTCCAAGTTAATGCAGGATGAATTTGAAATGAGCATGATGGGAGATTTGAAATTCTTTCTTGGAATTCAAATCAACCAGTGCAAAGATGGAGTGTATGTTCATCAGTCCAAATACACAAAGGAGCTTCTAAAGAAGTTCCAGCTTGATGATTGCAAACTGTTGACAACACCTATGCATCCAACCTGCACCTTAAGCAAAGAGGACAATGGCTCAAAAGTAGATCAGAAGCTCTACAGAGGTATGATAGGTTCTCTGTTATACTTAACTGCTTCTAGGCCAGATATTTTGTTTAGTGTCTGTCTGTGTGCTAGATTCCAATCAGATCCTAGAGAATCTCATATGACTGCTGTCAAGAGAATCTTCAGGTATCTGAAGGGAACAACTAATCTGGGACTTCTGTATAAGAAATCCTTGGATTATAAGCTAGTTGGATTCTGTGATGCTGATTATGCTGGGGACAGGATTGAAAGAAAATCCACCAGTGGAAACTGTCAGTTTCTTGGTGAAAATTTGATATCCTGGGCCAGCAAAAGACAAGCAACTATTGCTTTGTCAACAGCAGAAGCAGAATACATCTCAGCTGCAAGTTGTAGCACACAACTGCTCTGGATGAAACATCAGTTGGAGGATTATCAGATTCATGCAGATAGCATTCCTATTTATTGTGATAATACTGCTGCAATATGTCTGTCCAAAAATCCAATTCTGCATTCTAGAGCCAAGCATATAGAAATTAAACATCATTTTATAAGAGATTATGTTCAGAAGGGAGTTTTGGATATTCAATTTAATGATACTGATCATCAATGGGCGGATATATTTACAAAACCCCTGACAGAAGACATATTTAACTTTATTAAAAAGAATCTGAACATGCATTTCATCTCTTGAAAATATGCTTGAATCTGAATGAAAACTGAGATCCTGAGTTTATCAGAAGCTAAGACTTATCAGTCACTCATTTTGAGAGTCTGAAGAAAGTTAAACATCTGAAAAACTTCAGAGTCTGAGGTTCAGAATCTGGATTTTCTGGCCTTTGAATCTGTATAGTTATCTAATTTTTGGTCAGAATCTGATAAGTATAACCCTGGGCAATGATGATTTAAAGCTTTGAAAGTTATACTTTGTCCCTCCCAAAGTCATCAATATGAAAATGTGTTTTTCTTTTTTCAATTCTGAAATGTTTAACAAACACAGACACATTTTTTTAAATGCTTAAATTAGTTTCAGACATGTTCAGTCTTTCAGAACTTATTTAAAAATTGGTATCAGTTTTATCTGAAAGAATTCAGTAGCACTGAACCAAATGCTATAATTTTTCAGTTTTCTGAAATGAGTTCAGTAGTGCTAAAACCCTCAGTTGGTATATGATCTGAACAATTTTGTCTAAAATAGTTCAGTGATACTGAACAGATTACAGTGAATAACTGTGTCTGAACAAGAATGCTCTGATCAGAATGCTCTGAACAATCCTTTTATGCTTCTGAACATCATTCTCTTTTTAAAATGCAATGTCATATACTCATGTATGATCAAGTCTGCTCTAATGTTCATCTTTGCTGCTTGATTACCTATATGATTGCATAATTATCTCACATGTTTTCAAACTCTCTTAAAATTCTGGCAATTTTTCTTTTCTGAAATTTTCTTTTTGTTGATGACAAAAGGGGGAGTAAAAGTAAACAAGTATTAAGGCTCCTGAGCTCAGAACAATAAGTTAATGTCTGTCAGTTAATTAACTTATGGGGAGTAAAAGAGTATTAAGGCTCCTGAGCTCAGAACTATAAGTTAATTTCTGTCAGTTATTAACTTATGAGAATTGTTTTTAATCTCTAGCCTCTGAATTGAATTTCTGTGAGATACATTACTCTTAGTGAGTTGAAATGAATTTAAAATAACAAGGATAAGACTCAGGGAGCTTACAAAACTCATCCTGTGGATTATCAGACATAGGGGGAGAGCTTACAAACCTCATAACCTGAAGTCAGCTTGTTATTAATAATTATGAGTGATAATTTCACTTTATTGTTTTAAGTTAAAGTTAATTAACATGGATAAGAATCAAGGGGAGCTTACAAACCTCACCTTGTGGATTGTCAGACTTAGGGGGAGCTTGCAAAGCTCATTCTGAAGTCAGCTTGTTAATTAAACTTAACAACAATTCTGAAATTTTCACCTGTTTGTTCTTAAACTGAATTTAATTAACCTGGATCAGACTCAGGGGGAGCTTACAAACCTCATACCCTGCAGTCAACTTGTTAATTAAATTAAACAACAATTTTCTATTAATACTTATGTTTGTCATCATCAAAAAGGGGGAGATTGTTGGAACAAAATGTATCAACAGCTCTCTTTAAGGTTTTGATGATAACAAAGTGTTAAAAAAATTGGTAATTGGTAATGCTTTGTTCTAAGTTGTGCAGAACCATATTCTTAATGTTTGATAATTAATATTGGTTATGGAAGAACAAGCTAAGAGCAAGAAGGAAAGCATAGAAGCTTTGTTGCAAGTCTGAAGCAAAACTGGGTCTGAAGCAGCTTCTGAAGACTGAGTCTGAAGACTGCGGCTGAAGGGTGCTTCTGAAGGCTGAGTCTGAAGACAGCGTCTGAAGGGTGCTTCTGAACGCTGAGTCTAAAGGTCAATGTTGGTCAACGTCTGAAGGCTGAGTCTGAAGGTCAACATAAGTCAACGTCTGAAGGCTGAGTCTGAAGGTCAACAAAAGTCAACGTCTGAAGGGTGCGTCTGATGAACAGTGCTTCTGAAGGGTGAGTCTGAAGACCTGCTTATGATGAACAGAGTCTGAGAAGCTTCTGAAGTCTGACGTGGAAGGAAAAGCAATTGTCTCTTCAGCATTTAATGCATGCAGTGTCAGAACAACTCTAATGGAACAGTTGTCTCCTTGGCCAAAACATTCCCCAGCTTTTAAGGAAAGCAAATTCAAATATTGCGTGCTGCTCTGTTTTCTGCTGAGTTTTAGCTCACAATTTCAGCCTGACCTAGCTTGCTTTTCAACGGCTCTTTGCTACAAAACTGGGCAATCCTCAACAGCTCTATTCTCCTCTATATAAGATGAAGATTTGAAGAAGGAAATTGCCAAGACTCTGAAAAACTAAAGACTGAATCGTGCTCTGTTTTTGCTGTCAACATACAAAAAGTCACAAAAACTCTTAGGAATTCATACAATCTTAGTATCTTAGAATTCCCTAAGTTTAGAGTCTTAAACTTGTGTTGTATTAAGCGAACACCTTTGATATTTGATCAAGTGTTCAACTCAAACTGTATTTGTAAAATCTGTTCGAAACCTCAAAGTCTCAGTCTGTATACTAAGCAAACCAGAAGTCTCTTTACTTAGTGTATTGAGCAATTAGAAGTCTCTTAGCTTTGTGCTTTGAGCAGAGAAGTCTCTTGACTGTGTGTCTTGAGCAGAGAAGCCTCTTTACTTTGTGTATTGAGCACTAGAAGTCTCTTGCTTAGTGCTTGAGCATTGGAAGTCTCTTACCTTTGTGGTTTGAGCAATATTAATCAGTTTGATTATAGTTCAAATCTCTTGTTAGTAACAAGGGGACTAGACTACTTCCAACTTGTGGAAGGAACTAATATAAAAACATTGTGTGTGTCTCTTTCCCTTTCTCTTCTCTTTTTTAATCCGTTGCATAAACTCTCTGAAAAAGGTTCAGAATCAACTTCTGAACTTAACCAAAGTTTTCAGAAAGAAAAAGAATTTTAAAACAACCCACACACAATTCAACCCCCCCCCCCCTTCTTGTGTGTTTTTCTCACCTTCAAACATCTCCATATATATCATAAACATTGCTATAATTTTTTTCTTTCTTTTACGCATTTCCATCAAATGTGTCATGATAAAAAAAAATAATTGCTGCACATCATAATACTATATTAGAAACATAAGAATTACACCATATATAACATTCTAAACAGAGCACAAACATCCAAATATACAGTGATTCCAAATTTGACAAATCTCACTTTCTTAGATAATATTTCACACTTGGGAACATGTTATATACTTCATTTTTAGAATTAGAGTTCTAACACATACTTATTGGTTATTAGCATATGCTGAAGTCTTAAAAACAAAGAATTCAAGCTCATGGATATCTCATGGTATGGAATCACTATTACAATTATCACAAAAAAAGAATAGAATGAATAAAATGATAATTTTTTGGGAAAAGTTAGAAGCTTTAACAAGTTAATTAAGGTAGCAAAACACTTTTTCCAATATTATATGTAAATTAAGGTTGATAAGTGTCACCAAGTACCAGGGTTTGCATGCTTATGAGGGGAGGTCCAAGCAACAAGTGTCTAACTTTGTCCAACAAAGAGTCCGAAAGAAAGAAATTAAAAGGATGGAAAGGTAATGTTAGAGAAGTTATGATTAAAGTGGTTGTTCAAGCTATTCATGACTATCCAATGAGTTATTTCAAACTTTTCCCAAAAAATTATCATTTTATTCATTCTATTCTTTTTTTGTGATAATTGTAATAGTGATTCCATACCATGAGATATCCATGAGCTTGAATTGAATTCTTTGTTTTTAAGACTTCAGCATATGCTAATAACCAATAAGTATGTGTTAGAACTCTAATTCTAAAAATGAAGTATATAACATGTTCCCAAGTGTGAAATATTATCTAAGAAAGTGAGATTTGTCAAATTTGGAATCACTGTATATTTGGATGTTTGTGCTCTGTTTAGAATGTTATATATGGTGTAATTCTTATGTTTCTAATATAGTATTATGATGTGCAGCAATTATTTTTTTTTATCATGACACATTTGATGGAAATGCGTGAAAGAAAGAAAAAAATTATAGCAATGTTTATGATATATATGGAGATGTTGAATTACTTTATGTTGATGACAATTGTGTTATGCTATCTTGAGTTAAGTAAGCGTTCGAAAAAGCGAAAAAGGTCATGGGATTTTTATGAAAGAAGTTTAGTTAGAGAAGTCCATTTTCGTAGAATTATTTACATGAGTGATTTGGCTTGCGTTGAAAATACAAGGATGGATAGAGCTGCTTTCCACAAACATGAGTGATTTGGCTTGCGTTGAAAATACAAGGATGGATAGAGCTGCTTTCCACAAACTATGTGACATGTTGCAAGTTATTGGTGGTTTACTTCCTACTCGACACATGTGTGTGGAGGAGTTGGTGGCCATGTTTTTACATATATTGTCACATCATGTTAATAATAGAATGATTAGAAGACAATTTGTTAGGTCTGGTGAAACGATTAGTAGGCATTTCAGTAATGTATTATTGACAGTTTTGAAGTGTCATAAAGAATTGTTAAAACAACCTAAACCAATTTTGGAGGGCAACACAGATGAACGATGGAAATACTTTAAAAATTGTTTAGGAGCTCTTGATGGCACTTACATCAAGGTCAATGTGCCTGAAGCTGACAAAAGTAGATACAGGACAAGGAAGGGTGAGATAGCTACAATTGTGTTAGGTGTATGCTCACCAGATTTACAATTCATATATGTTTTGCATGGTTGGAAGGGATCAGCTGCTGACTCTAGAGTCCTTAGAGATGCTATTTCTCGACCAAATGGTTTAAAGGTTCCTCAAGGTACAATAATATAGATTAATATAGAAATAAAACATGTCTTGCATAGTTTATGGATTTTAACTTCAGTTTTATTTATGATAGGGTATTATTATTTATGTGATGCTGGATATATGAATGGAGAAGGATTTCTTACTCCTTATAGAGGTCAAAGGTATCAGCTTAGTGAGTGGAGGAATGGATTACAACCATCTACCCCTAAAGAATTTTTCAATATAAAATATTCTTCAGCTAGGAATGTAATAGAAACATGTTTTGGACTTTTGAAAGGACGTTAGGCTATACTGAGAGAGAAGTCATTTTATCATGTAAAAACTCAAGGAAGAATAATGGCAGCTTATTGTCTTCTACATAATCATATTCGCAAAGAAATGACATTGGATCCTTTGGAATTGAATTTAGGAAATGATGAGTTCTCTGATGAAGTCATGTCTGGTGACATGATAACTATGGTGGAGCCAAGTACGACATGGAGTCAATGGAGAGATAGTTTTTCATTAGATATATTTAATAGGTGGAGAGGTGGAAATCATTAAAAATTTTCATGTTTTTTATTTGACATTTCAATTTGATTGTAATTTTTATTTTCAATGTACTATTGACTTTGATTTAAAAGTCCATTAATCAAAACTGTTTCTTTTTATGAGTTTTTATTTGTAAAATATGTACTTGTAATATTGTTGGATATTTGATTGTTGGCTACATGTTTGGTAAAATCAAAATGTGCAAGCAATGCGACTTCAGAAGTTAATTTATGTCTTCAGAAGCTGAAAATCTCATTTTGTGCATCTTCAGAAGCTGGGTCAGAAGCTACAGTACTTCAGAAACTGATAACTTGGCTCTGCGAAGCCATTGCGCTCTGCGAAGGTCTTCAGACGCAGGTACTGTTCATCAGACGCAGAACTGGTCTTCAGACGCACTGTTCAGACGTTGACTTCTGTTGACATTCAGAAGCTGCCTTCAGACGTTGACTTTTGTTGACCTTCAGAAGCAGCATTTCAGAAGCTGAATTTCTGCGTTCTTTCTGTTAATTCTTTCTGTATCTTTTGAAGATTTGTTTGAAGTTTTATCCAGGCTAATGGTTCTAGAAGAAATATATTTCCTTCTATGAGCTTCTAAAGAATTTCAGAATTGTATCTTTGAAGAATATATGGTTCAGAATTCTGTGAGCTGCTGAAGACTATTTAAGGAGGACGATGTTATTGAAGATTAGTTGTGAAATTCTGGCTGGAACTTTATCAGGAACTTAACACAGAGTGCAAAATACGTAAACAGAGCACAATTAAAAACCAGTTCAGAAGAAATAATAAAGGTGCAGAAAAGTAAAAAGGCACAGATATTTGTTAACCCAGTTCGGTGCAAATGCCACCTACGTCTGGAGGATACCAATCCAGGAAGGAAATCCACTATTGGAATTAATCCTAAGGCTCAAGACACAGGCCCCCTGTTCCTAGTCTTCTGACTTAATCTCCTATAGTTCTGATTTCTACCCAACACCTTGAGTATAAGAAACCCCCTTCTTACTTCCTAACCAAGTAACAGCCTAGTTCCTAAACAACTTCTGAAAACACAACCCAGTTTTGAAGAAACACTTCAATACATCAAAGACTTCATTCGTACCTAAAGGCTTAGAATGAATTACAACTCAATAAAACTCTAAACCAACTCAGATGAGTGGTGTACAAAATAAACCTAAGTTTAAAAACACAAAAGACTCAAATTCTGATTTCTGCAATAATCTCTCGTAAGTCTTCAACAATAGCAGAACATCTCCTTTTATAGACTTCATCAGCTCTCTTAAATATGTAGCCAATCTTCTGAATTTGATATGTTTCTGAAATATGAATGGCTCAACAAGGAAACAAATAATTCTGCATTGTATCTTGAAAAGATTCTTCAGCACAATTATACAAACATAAATACGAAGGCAATTTTCATAAGAACTTCATCAATTTAATCAGCATTCTAGAAACCTTCAGCCATAATAAATGCTTGATAAATCTCACAAAGATTTGCACAGAAAGAACGCATAAAAACCCAGCTTCTGAAGAAGTCAACGCTGGTCAACTGGTGAATAGTGCGTCTGAAGCACTGTAGTGCGTTTGAAGGCGCTTTCAGCGTCTGAAGCACTGTAGTGCGTCTGAAGGTCCAAAGTGCGTCTGAAGGCCAAAACAGGTTCTGAACCACTTCAGATTCACTTTCTTGCTTCTGAAGACTTCTCTAACACATGGAGATGCTTTGCTTGAACACAATGAATTTACCAAAACATGCAGCCAACTTCTAAATACTCAACAATCTCCCCCTTTGGCAAATTTTTGGCTAAAATCAATGTTTCACAAATAACAAGTTCTACAAATCAACCTAAACAATCTCAGCAATGAAGAACTCCACAAAATCAAACATAACAGCAGAGATAAGCAGCGGATACAAGCTATGTTAACATGAAAATCCACCAGCTTCAGCTTCTGAACAACCTGAAGCACACAAATCAACTTCTGATGTTCTGAAGTACACAGACTAACAAACTCAGCTTCTGATCTTCACAGTACACTCCCCCTGAAACTTCACAAACACATACCAACTAGCAACAAACACACTACTCTCCCCCTACAACTCAGCACACATACAATACTCCCCTAATTCTGAACTGCAGAAACTTCTGAGACATAGAACTTCTGAAACTGAAAACTCTAGGAATACTTAAGACAAACAGCTCACAACTCAGGATTTTATCACTCATGCACTCCCCCTGAGACACAAACTCCCCCTCAATTACATCTGAACAGCTCTTGTTGCATTGGTTCTGAACTCTGAGCAAAATAATTAACTTCTGAACAAATCTAGTCAGCTTCTGAAACACAGTACATTATGAGGAAACACACTCTAAACAGCTCCAGTCTGAACTTAAACATAAGTTTTTCTCCCCCTTTTTAGCCACAAAATTATGACAAACCATCATCATATAGGGAACAAAAACGGCACAAAAATCTTCAAAATCAGTCCCAGTATCAGACTGAGACTCAGATTCAGGATCACACTCAGCATTAGCAAATCTGGCAGGTACTCAATCTTCCTCACATCCAGCTTGCTGTAATTGCTATAAGTCCTCATGCAGACAAACACCCAACTTGCTTCTCAGATTCTCAAACTGTTTGGCATCCAAAGCTTTTGTGAAAATATCTGCAATTTGGTTCTCAGTATCCACATGTTCAAGTTGAACAATCTTTTCCTCCACAAGATTTCTGATAAAATGATGTCTGATATCAATGTGTTTGGTTCTGCTGTTCTGTATGGGGTTCTTTGAAATGTTTATAGCACTTAAATTGTCACAAAATAGTGTCATAACACTTTGTTCTATGTTGTATTCTTCCAGCATTTGCTTCATCCAAACTAATTGTGAACAACTACTACCAGCTGCTATATATTCAGCTTCAGCTGTAGACAAAGAGACACAGTTCTGCTTCTTACTAAACCAAGAAATCAAGTTGTTCCCCAAAAAGAAACATCCTCCATAAGTGCTCTTCCTGTCATCTGCACTTCCAGCCCAGTCAGCATCACAATATCCCATCAATTCAGAACTTGAACTGTGTGAGTACATGATTCCATAATCACTTGTACTGTTGACATACTTCAAGATCCTCTTAACTTGTGTTAAATGACTCATCTTAGGATCAGCTTGATATCTTGCACACACTCCAACAGCAAAAGTAATATCAGGTCTGCTTGCAGTTAAGTACAGTAAACTCCCAATCATACTTCTGTACTCTGGCTTTGATCAACTGAAACTCCATGTTCATCTTTAGTTAATTTCAGATGAGTAGCAGCAGGTGTTCTCTTATGGCTGGCAGTTTCCATTCCAAATTTCTTCACAATATTCTTGGCATATTTACTCTGAGAAATGAAAATTGTATCTTCCATTTGCTTGACTTGCAGTCCAAGAAAATATGTAAGTTCACCAACTAAACTCATTTCAAACTCAGATTGCATCTGCTGAACAAACAACTGAACCATTTTGTTTGACATTCCACCAAACACTATGTCATCAACATAGATTTGAGCAATCATCAAACTTCCATTTTCATTTTTCACAAACAAGGTCTTGTCAGATCCACCTTTTCTGTATCCTTGAGTCACAAGAAATTGTGTGAGTCTTTCATACCATGCTCTAGGTGCTTGCTTCAATCCATACAAAGCCTTCTTTAATTTGTAAACATGATCTGGAAACTTAGGATCCACAAACCCTTTAGGCTGTTCAACATAGACCTCTTCTTGAAGAAAACCATTTAGAAAAGCACTCTTCACATCCATCTGGAACAGTTTGAACTTGAGAATGCATGATACTCCCAACAGTAATCTTATGGACTCTAGTCTGGCCACAGGTGCAAAGGTTTCATCAAAATCAAGTCCCTCTACTTGAGTGTAACCTTGAGCAACTAACCTTGCCTTGTTTCTGACCACAGTACCATGTTCATCTGTTTTGTTCTTGTAAATCCACTTAGTGCCAATGACATTTAACCCTTCAGGTCTTGGAACAAGATCCCACACTTCACTTCTTTTGAATTGATTCAACTCATCTTGCATGGCTTCAATCCAAAATTCATCAGTTAGGGCTTCTTTCACATTTTTGGGTTCAAATTTTGACACAAAGCATGAATCAGTAGCAACAGCATCTGAACTTCTGGTTCTGACCCCTTGATCTAAGCTTCCAATGATTAAATCTCTAGGATGATCTTTCTGAACTCTAATTGATGGTCCTTTACCAGTAGAAACATGATCTGGATGAATTTCTGCTTCTTCAGACTCTACTTGATTTTCTGCTTCTGACAGTTGTTCTTCTGATGTTTCAGACTCTGGAACTACTTCAGACTCATCTCTATCTTTCTCAGCAGACAAATCATCAATAACAACATTAATGGACTCCATCACAACCTTGGTTCTGGAACTAAACACCCTATAAGCTATGATGTTCACTGAATAACCTAGAAAAATACCTTCATCAGACTTAGGATCCAACTTTCTCCTATTTTCTTTATCAGCCAAAACATAACATTTACTGCCAAACACATGAAAATATTTGACTGTAGGCTTCCTTCCTTTCCATAGTTCATATAAAGTAGATGCAGTTCCCTTTTTCAAAGTCACTCTATTGTGTATGTAGCATGCTGTGTTTATAGCTTCAGCCCAGAACATGTATGGTAGCTTCTTAGCATGTAGCATGACTCTTGCAGATTCTGCTAATGTCCTATTCTTCCTCTAAACTACACCATTTTGCTGAGGTGTTATAGGTGCAGAAAACTCATGCTTTATTCCATCAGATGCACAGAACTCAGAAAACCTCTTGTTTTCAAATTCCTTGCCATGATCACTTCTGATTCTGACAATACCACAATCCTTCTCTCTTTGTAACTGAATGCACAACTCTTTAAACACTTCAAAAGTATCAGACTTCTCTCTAATAAAGCTAACCCATGTGAATCTTGAATAGTCATCAACCATTACAAAAGCATATCTTTTACCTCCAATACTCTCAACTTGCATAGGCCCCATTAAATCCATATGTAACAGTTCTAGTACTTTAGTAGTTACCTGGTGTACTAATCTGGGATGAGACTTTCTTGTTTGTTTTCCAATTTGACAATCACCACAAACACTTTCCTCATTGATCTTCAGATTAGGTAAACCTCTGATAGCTTCAGTACTTAGGATTTTCTTCATGCCTTTCAGATGCAGATGACCCAGTTTCTGGTGCCAGAGTCTGACTTCTTCTTCTGAACTCATGAGACAAGAAGTCAGGCTTCTTTCTTCTTCAGACACCCATAAATAACAGTTATCTTTAGATCTGCAGCCCCTCATCAGAACCTTACTTTCTTGATCAGTTACTAAACATTCTTCTTTGTTGAAATTTACCTTCAAGTCTTGATCACAAAGTTGGCTAATACTGATCAGATTAGAAGTTAATCCTTTCACCAATAGCACATCATTAAGTCTTGGTAAACCTTCACTGATTAAATCACCAATACCCAGAATCTCACCTTTTGCTCCGTCACCAAATGTCACATAGCTTCTGGAATAAGGTTTTACATTACTCAGCAACTTCTTCACACCAGTCATGTGTCTTGAACAACCACTATCAAAGTACCAGGCTTCTTTAGAAGTGGCTCTCAAAGAGGTATGAGCTATAAGGCCAACATTCTTGACTTTGGGTTTCCACACCTTCTGAACATTGTTTCTGATAGCAGCTGGTTCCACTCTTCTATACTAAAAATGTTCAGGATAGCCATATAACTTAAAGTAAAAAGGTTTAATATGCCCCTTCTTTCCACAATGATGACAGATCCAGGGATGATTTCTTCTCTTGTTTCTGTTAAACTTCTAGGGTTGCTTCTGAGGTAGCATCTGAGGTTGCTTCTAAGATTGCTTCTGAGCTTTCATCTTGGATGTCCCAATCATAGGATTATAAGTTTGAGTAGCAGGGACAAACCTTTTAGCAGGAATCTTCTGATTGGGGTTCTGAGTCTGATCAACAAAACCTAAACCAGCCTGTTTTCCTTGTTTCTGATTCTCCAGAATCTCATCCAGCACATCAGTAGCAGTATTCATCATTCTGACCTGCTTTTTCATATTCTCAAGCTGGGAGTTTAGTTGGCTTACTTCTTCTTTCAGTTCTGAATTCTGCACTAAAAGTTCACCTTTCTCAGCCTCCAGTTGACAGATTGTCTCTTTCTGATCCAGAACTTTCTTGCAAACTTCTGCACTTCTGGTGTATAGCTTTCTGTAATTGTCAGCCAGTTCATCATATGAGGATTTTGCAACTCTGGCTTCAGACATAGATGAAGCTTTAGACTCTGAGTCAGACTCTGATAAAGTCTCAGACTCTAAAACTGTGTCAGTTTTTAAAATAGCTCCTGACCTTACCATCAGACTTGTATCATACTTAGTAGATTCACTTGCAACATCTTCTTCAGAATCATCATCAGACCATGAAACAGCTAGGCTCTTCTTCTGCTTCTTAAGAAAAGTAGGACATTCTGACTTGATATGTCCATAACCCTCACACTCAAAGCACTGCACACCTTTATCTTGATTACTCTTCTCCTCAGACTTGGTTTTCTTCACATCAGTTTATTGCTTCTTGTTGTTGAATCTGGAATTCTGACCTTTGGTTTTGGATTTCCTGTCAACATGCTTCAGAATTTTATTGAACTGTTTTCCCAGCAACACTAGAGCTTCTGATAAATCACCACCATCCTTATCAGACTCTTGTTGATCATCAGCTTCAGAATTGAGTGCAAAAGCTACTCCTTTCCCTTTCTTCTCAGGCTGTTTACAAAAAGCAATCTCAAAATTCAGTAGAGACCCAATCAGCTCCTCAACCTTCATAGTGGTGATGTCATGAGCTTCCTCTATAGCAGTCACCTTCATGTCAAACCTTTTGGGAAGAGACCTGAGAATTTTTCTCACTATCTTCTCATCTGACATCTTCTCCCCAAGAGACTCAAAAGAATTTGCCATATCCAGCACATTCATGTAGAAATCCTGAATATTTTCATCCTCCATCATCTTCAAATTCTCAAACTTAGTGGTGAGTAGCTGGAGTCTGGACATCTTGACCTTAGAGGTTCCTTCATGAGTGGTTTTCAGTATTTCCCAAGCATCCTTTGCAACAGAACACTGCTTGATGAGACTGAACATGTTCATGTCCACACCATTGAATATTGCATTCAAAGCTTTGGAGTTTCCAAGAGATAGATCATCTTCAGCCTTTGTCCACTCTTCTTCTGGTTTCAGCACCTCAGTCTTGTTCCCATCTTTGTCTAAAACAACTGGATGATCCCAACCTTTTAGCACAACTTTCCAAGTTCTGCTGTCAATGGATTTTAGAAAAGCACACATTCTGGACTTCCAGTATTTATAATTCGTGCCATCCAGCAATGGTGGTCTGTTGACATAACCTCCCTCTCTGTCCATGCTTTCCAGAAAACTCTTCCCTGGAGCTCACCCAATCACAGGCAGGGTGCCTGCTCTGATGCCAATTGAAATTATGGCTGGAACTTTATCAGGAACTTAACACAGAGTGCAAAATACGTAAACAGAGCACAATTAAAAACCAGTTCAGAAGCAGTAATAAAGGTGCAGAAAAGTAAAAAGGCACAGATATTTGTTAACCCAGTTCGGTGCAAATGCCACCTACGTCTGGAGGATACCAATCCAGGAAGGAAATCCACTATTGGAATTAATCCTAAGACTCAAGACACAGACCCCCTGTTCCTAGTCTTCTGACTTAATCTCCTATAGTTCTGATTTCTACCCAACACCTTGAGTATAAGAAACCCCCCTTCTTACTTCCTAACCAAGTAACAGCCTAGTTACTAAACAACTTCTGAAAACACAACCCAGTTTTGAAGAAACACTTCAATACATCAAAGACTTCATTCGTACCTAAAGGCTTAGAATGAATTACAACTCAATAAAACTCTAAACCAACTCAGATGAGTGGTGTACAAAATAAACCTAAGTTTAAAAACACAAAAGACTCAAATTTTGATTTCTGCAATAATCTCTCGTAAGTCTTCAACAATAGCAACACATCTCCTTTTATAGACTTCAGCAGCTCTCTTAAATCTGTAGCCAATCTTCTGAATTTGATATGTTTCTGAAATATGAATGACTCAATAAGAAACAAATAATTCTGCATTGTATCTTGAAAAGATTCTTCAGCACAATTATACAAACATAAATACGAAGCCAATTTTCATAAGATCTTCATCAATTTAATCAACATTCTAGAAACCTTCAACCATAATAAATCCTTGATAAATCTCACAAAGATTCGCACAGAAAGAACGCATAAAAACCCAGTTTCTGAAGAAGTCAACGCTGGTCAACTGGTGAATAGTGCGTCCGAAGCACTGTAGTGCGTCTGAAGGCACTTTCAGCGTCTGAAGCACTGTAGTGCGTCTGAAGGTCCAAAGTGCGTCTGAAGGCCAAAACAGCTTCTGAACCACTTCAAATTCACTTTCTTTCTTCTGAAGACTTCTCTAACACATGGCGATGCTTTGCTTGAACACATTGAATTTACCAAAACATGCAGCCAACTTCTAAATACTCAACAAGTTGATTGAGTCAAAAACAGTAATCATTATAAGAGTTTTAGTGTTTTTGAGTCTGTGAGCTATTGCTCTGTTTTGTACACCACTCATCTGTTAGAGTTGGTTTAGTTTGTTTTGAGTTGTAATTCACTTAAGCTTTTAAGCACAAGTGATGTCTTTGATGTTTTGAAGTTTGTCTTCATATTTGATTGTTTAAGTGTCTAATAATCACTGGGCTGTGATTACTTGATTGGGAAGTAAGTGGGTTCTTATATCTAGGAGTTCCTAGGTAGAAGTCTATACGGGTAGTGATTAAGTGATAAGGCTGGAAAAACAGGGGCTGTGTCTAGAGTCTTAGAATTAATACTACTTAGTGGATTTCCTTCCTAGATTGGTATCCTCCAGATGTAGGTGAAGTCTGCACCGAACTAGGTTAACAAATAACTGTGTTCCTTTACTTTCTGTCTGTTTAATTTTCTGCTTCTGAACTATTGCTTTTCAGATTCTGTTTTTTAGTTCAGAACCAGTACCTGCCAGAATTTCAATTGGCATCAGAGCAGGCACCCTGCCTGTATTTGGGTGAGCTCCAGGGAAGATATTTTCTGGCTTTATGGAGAAAGAAGGAGGATTTGTTAACAGGCCACCTCTGTTGGATTGGACCAACTATGAATATTGGAAATCTCGTATGAGTGCTTTCCTAAAATCTATTGTTAGCAAGACCTGGAAAGCTGTTCTGAAAGGTTGGGAACATCCAGTTGTGCTGGACAAAGATGGAAATAAGACAACTGTGTTAAAACCAGAGGAAGATTGGTCCAATGATGAAGATGCATTATCTCTTGCAAATGGACAAGAATATATTCAGAATGATCAAGCAGTGCACAATAGCTAAGGATGCCTGGGAGATTCTCAAGACTGCTCATGAAGGCACATCCAAGGTAAAACTGTCCAGACTTCAGCTTCTGACCACAAAGTTTGAAAATCTCAAAATGTTGGAAGATGAGAACATACAAGACTTTTACATGAATGTTCTGGACATGGCTAACTCTTTTGAATCACTTGGAGAAAAAGTATCTGATGAGAAGCTTGTAAGGAAAATTCTCAGATCCCTACCTAAAAGGTTTGATATGAAGGTGACTGCAATTGAAGAAGCACATGACATCTCCAGCATGAAGGTTGAGGAATTGATAGGGTCTCTTCATAACTTTGAAATAGCCAGAACTGATAAGAAGGGGAAAGGTGTTGCTTTTGTTGCAGATGCTGAAGGTGTGGATGATGAAAGCCCATCAGAAGCTCTTGTGATGCTGAGTAAACAATTTAAGAAGTTTCTGAAGCAGAAGACAAGAACTGATGGGAAGAGCAATCAATCAAAGAGAGTTCAGTGCTTTGAGTGTGAAGGATATGGTCATGTCAAGTCAGAATGTCCTACTTACCTCAAGAAACAGAGGAAAAGTTTAGCTGTGTCTTGGTCTGATGATGATGACTCAGAAGGAGAAGTTGGGAATAAATCAGCCAGACATGTTGCTGCCTTTACTGGAAGATACATGACTGATGATGAAGTTATGGGTTCAGAAACTCCATCAGAGTCTGAAACTTCATCAGAGTCTGAATGCAGTGATGAAGAACTTGTTGGAACAAAATGTGTTTAACAACTCTCTTATGAATTAGGAGGGAGATTGTTGAAACATTATGTGTAAACATATCTCTCTTTATGGTTTTGATGATAACAAAGTGTTAAAGAGAAAATTGGTTATTTAATAATGCTTTGTACAAGTGATTTCAGAACCACGTATTTTATGATTGATTATTAATAATGGTTATGGAAGAACAAGCTTAGAGCAAGGAAGGAAAGCAAAGAAGCAATGTTGCAAAGCTAGAAGGAAACTGGGTCTGAAGAAGTGCTCCTGAAGAAGTGCTCCTGAAGTAGTGCTCCTGAACTGGGTGCTTATGAAGTGGTCCTGAAGTGGTGCTCCTGAAGTGCAGCTTCTGAGTCTGAAGGCAGCTTCTGATGTCTGGGTGCTTATGAAGAAGTCAGCGCAAAGTCAACATCTGAAGACCAGCTTCTGATCCTGAAGCCAGCTTCTGATCCGTACAAGGCAGCTTCTGATGCACTGTTCACACAAAGAAGCTTCTGAAGCTGATGTGGCTTGGAAAGTGACCAGTACTGTGCGCATTTAATGCCTGGATGTGTCAGAACAACTCAATGGAACAGTTGTCTCCCTGACCCAAACATTGTCCAGCTTTTAAGGTAGGCCATTTCAAAAATGGCTGCTGCTCTGGTTTGTTTGAAAAAGTGCAGCACACATTTGCAGAAATCCTAGCTCAGCTTGCAACGGCTCTTTCCTCAAATCAAGCAAATCTTCAACAGCTATATTTCATCTATAAAAGGAAGAAAATTTGAAGAATAAATTCGTCTAAGACTCTTGAAACTACATTGCTGAACCTGTGCTCTGTTTTCTGTGTAAAAACTGTCAAGTTCAAAAACTCTTAGAAATTCTTCAGTCTTGTAACTTAGAATTTCTTAAGGTTAAGAGTCTTAACCTGTGTTGTATTAAGAGAACACCTCTGATATTTGATCAACTGTTCATCCCAAACTCATTTACTTGTAAACCAGTTTGGTCCCTAAGTCTCAGTCTGTATACTGAGCATTTGTAACCTCGTTCCTTTGTGGTCTGAGTCAGAAGCCTCTTCTTTAGTGGTTGAGCATTGAGAAGCCTCTTCCTTAGTGGTTGAGCATTGGAAGCCTCTTCCTTGGTGGTTGAGCATAGAAGCCTCTTTCTTTGTGATTGAGCAACTGGAAGTCTCTTCCTTAGTGGTTGAGCAAAGTGTAATCTTCTGATTATAGTGGAACTCTCTTGTTGGAAAACAAGGGGACTGGACTACTTCTCACATTGAGAAGGAACCAGTATAAATTCCTGTGTGTCTCTCTTCCCTTCTCTTTTTAACTTGTTTATCCGCTGCATATACTTCTGATCACAGTTCAGAACCTGATTCTGAACTTGTGTTAAGGTTTTGATAAGAAAAGAACAAGTTTTTGAGTCACACAATTCAACCCCCCCTTCTTGTGTGTGTTTTTCTCACCTTCAGAACTGTCTTATGAAAATCCTGTTGAGTTTTGCAAAAAGGTGCATGTTCAATTGAAAGAAGTGTGCAAGCTGATGGAAGAACAGAAGAGAACTATCAGTCAACTTCAGTCTGAAAGAAGAGAACATCTAGAGAAAATTTATGTTCTCAATAATGAGGTAACTCAACTGAATTCTCAACTTGATCATATGAAGAAGCAAGTTAGAATGATGAACTCTGCTACTGATGTGCTGGAAGAGATTTTGGAGAATCAGAATCAAGGTAAACCAAATGGCATAGGATTTGTTGATAAGAATCTGAACATCAAATAGCAAAATCCTGCTAAGAGGTTCATACCTGCTGCTGATACTTATGTTCCACTGATGAGCAAACCTAAGAACAAACCTCAGGAATCTAAAGACAAGAAGGCTTATCATCCTTGGGTATGTCATCATTGTGGTAAAAAGGGACACATTAAGCCTTTTTGTTACAAGCTGCATGGATATCCCAATCACTTTCAACAAAGAAAACCTCATGTTCAATCAAAAGCCAGTCATACTTTTGTTCAAGCTAGAAAAGTGGAACCAGTTGTGAACAAAGTCAATGTCAAGAAGGTATGGAGACCTAAATGTGCAAGTGTTGCCCAGAATCTGAAAGATAGGAAAGGAAAGGCTGTTGCTGCTGACAGCAGGCCCACTCCTGTAGCAAAGAAGAGCTCTGTTGCTGGTCCATCTAAAGTCTGGAGCAAGGTTTTGGTTCCTGTCCCTGTCCCTAAGGCACTAAAAATAAAAGAAGTGGATCATTGTAAGTCTGAAGACGTTGTTAAGCATGACAACATGTACTGTGTTCAGAAGAGGATTGTTGTTCTTCAGAAACAGATTGCTGGGAAGAAGGTTCTGAATGTGCCTGAAGCACACATCAACTGACCAGCATCTTATGTTGTGTCTAATGAAGACTAAGAAACTTCTGATGCTGAGTCTGAAGACTGTCAAGTTTGTGACTGATGTCTTGGATTTCTGTTTGTGCTTTTGGTCTACTATTGTGGTGTACTATGCAGTTTTGTTTTGTTCTTCTGTGTGTGGATGTTGTGTGGTTCTGTTCCTGATGTTGATG
The DNA here is from genome assembly GCA_018208015.1 of Medicago ruthenica. Lineage (NCBI taxonomy): Eukaryota > Viridiplantae > Streptophyta > Magnoliopsida > Fabales > Fabaceae > Medicago > Medicago ruthenica. Next base: position 65,214,528 of record CM031372.1, on the reverse strand, counting down.
TTGTGATGGGTTCTGTGCTGATGTTTTTCATGTTGATTCTTTGTGTGCTGTTCTGTGTTCTCCTGGTGATTGCTGGTTATTTTGTCAACATTGTTTGGCTAAAAAGGGGGAAATAAATAATGTGTCTGTTTCAGAAGCTGTTCAACAGTTCAGGGGGAGTTGGAGCTTCTGATTGTCTATTTCAGGGGGAGTTGGAGCTTCTGATTGTCTGTTTCAGGGGGAGTTCCTGAATATGTGTTTCAGGGGGAGAAGTTGTACCTCAGAAACTGCTGCTGTATGTTGCAGGGGGAGTTTTTTTTGTGTTAACATAGCATTTTATCCGCTGCTGACTCTGGTGCTATGTTTAAATATGTGTAGTTCTTCATGGTTGAGTACTTTTGTTGTGTGAAGAACTTGTCTTTGTGGACAATTTGATTTTAGCCAAAAATTTGCCAAAGGGGGAGATTGTTGGATATTTGAATGTTGGCTACATGTTTGGTAAAATCAAAATGTGCAAGCAATGCGACTTCAGAAGTTAATTTATGTCTTCAGAAGCTGAAAATCTCATTTTGTGCATCTTCAGAAGCTGGGTCAGAAGCTACAGTACTTCAGAAGCTGATAACTTGGCTCTGCGAAGGTCTTCAGACGCTGGTACTGTTCATCAGACGCAGAACTGGTCTTCAGACGCACTGTTCAGACGTTGACTTCTGTTGACCTTCAGAAGCTGCCTTCAGACGTTGACTTTTGTTGACCTTCAGAAGCTGCATTTCAGAAGCTGAATTTCTGTGTTCTTTCTGTTAATTCTTTCTGTATCTTTTGAAGATTTGTTTGAAGTTTTATCCAGGCTAATGGTTCTAGAAGAAATATATTTCCTTCTATGAGCTTCTAAAGAATTTCAGAATTGTATCTTTGAAGAATATATGGTTCAGAATTATGTGAGCTGCTGAAGACTATTTAAGGAGGACAATGCTATTGAAGATTAGTTGATTGAGTCAAAAACAGTAATCATTATAAGAGTTTTAGTGTTTTTGAGTCTGTGAGCTATTGCTCTGTTTTATACACCACTCATCTGTTAGAGTTGGTTTAGTTTGTTTTGAGTTGTAATTCACTTAAAGCTTTTAAGCACAAGTGATGTCTTTGATGTTTTGAAGTGTGTCTTCGTATTTGTTTGTTTAAGTGTCTGATAATCACTGGGCTGTGATTACTTGATTGGGAAGTAAGTGGGTTCTTATATCTAGGAGTTCCTAGGTAGAAGTCTATACGGGTAGTGATTAAGTGATAAGGCTGGAAAAACAGGGGTTGTGTCTAGAGTCTTAGAATTAATACTACTTAGTGGATTTCCTTCCTGGATTGGTATCCTCCAGATGTAGGTGAAGTTTGCACTGAACTGGGTTAACAAATAACTGTGTTCCTTTACTTTCTGTCTGTTTAATTTTCTGCTTCTGAACTATTGCTTTTCAGACTCTGTTTTTTAGTTCAGAACCAGTACATGCCAGAATTTCAAATATGATTTTGTTTATTGTTTGTTCTTATATATTTTGACATGCACGCACTTGTTGAGTTGTTGAATAGATGGACGGGTCCTCTGAAAATCAAAATGTAAGAATCACAAAGCGACAATGGGCTCCTGAAGAAGATGGAGTATTAGTGGAAGGTTTGTTGAAATTAGTGGACCATGGTTGGAAGGCTGATGCAAACTCATTTAAACCTGGGTATACTAAAGCATTAGAGAAATATATTCATAGCAAATTCCCAGGTTGCACACTAAAAGCTAACCCACATATTGAATCAAGAGTGAAGCACCTTAAAAATCAATATTCTGCAATCAAAGATATGTTGGGTCCAAGTGCAAGTGGTTTTGGGCGGAATGCTACTCAAAAGATGATTGTTGTAGAGAAGGAGATTTATCGTCAATGGTGCAAGGTAATATAAGACATATTATTCCACATTTGATAAATTCATAATATATTTTTTTGCATTAAATTTATATTTCTAAACACTTTTTCCTTTAACGCAGTCTCACCCTACTGCAATTGGCTTGTATGGAAAACCATTTCCACACTATGATAGCTTGGATATTGTATATGGAAAAGATAAAGCATCTGGTAATGTAACAGAAGATATCGTTGATATGCCTACTGAAATGGAGAAGGAAAATTTTCAATCAGCACAAGAGGGCGGATCAGGAATTAATTTGAATGATGATGATGATGATGATGAGAATTTTGAGTCGCAGATGCCAGAAACAACCAGAGCTAACAATGCTGCTCCATGATCAAATCCAACAAACCAACCACAATGTGATTCTTCTAATTATAGGACCGGAAAGCGTGGGGGAAAAAGGGTGAAGTATAATGATAATACTTTTGATAGCATGTCAAATTCATTGAACAAATTAGGTGAGATTTATGCTAATGGTGTTGAGAATATGAAACAAGTCTTCACTTCTTGTTTTGTGCACGAGAAACACACAGCTGATAGGAGGAACCAGATTGTCTCTATTTTAAAAGAAATAGAAGGATTGCCCAATGCAGAAGTGGTAATGGCTGGTATGCTTATCACCAAAGACAATAACCTTTGCGACTATTTTTTCACAATGGATACTCCTGTATTGAGGAAGCAATTTGTGGACATTGTTTTGAGTAACAATGGTTCTAGGTAGAATTTAGAATGTTCAATGCTTTTTGAATTTGGTAAAAAAAAAAACTCATGTAGCCATTGTCTTTAATTCCTTTTATTATTTAGTTGTATTTGTTATTATGGTCTTTATTAGTTGTGTAGTGACCTCAATTATACTTTGGATTCATTTGTGTTACTAGTCTGATGTTGGTGTTGTTACCTTTGTGACATTTAAGTTTTTGGTTATGAAAATATAATTCATCAGGTTATGAGCTAATTTATACTCAAATAGATAACAAATTGGTAGGCCTCTGCATCAATCTTTTTTTTTTTGTTGAAAAATTTGGCGCATTAGAAAAGTGTGGTTCAATCTTTTAATGTTACAGATTCTAAGTTTCTGTGTAACATCTGCTGTGGTATGTTCCGTATGAGCTCAAAAACAGCTTCTTCCATAGCGTCGCTCTACTGTACAACTTTGTTTACATCAGCCCACAGCAGACCCGTCTGCCATACATTCCACGCTGCTAGACAATCAAAAAGCAAATGCAGAACGTGAAAGAAGCATTGGGTTGTGCTGATATTACTCATATTTTGCCAGCTTTAAAACTCTATCTAAAATATGTATTCTTTGTTTTGCTTTTATTTTGTAAGTTATAATAAGGATTAATAAAATTATCTTTTTTTCTTACGGAAATAAAAGATATATATCTTAATGAGATGATTTTTTTGACAAATGTCTTAATGACACTCAGTTCAAAATAGTATAAATCACTAAGAATCTGACATATATTTTTGAATCCTTGGAATCTTTCGGTTGCAACTGTTTCTCTTGTTTTAGCATTTCTATTTTTGATATATGTATTAGATTCTGTAATTTTACATTGTTGGGGTCCTTAAAAAGTTAAGAGTAACAACAGTATGTGATTTAAGCAATGGTCAGTTTGAAACCAAGTAAGCAATGCATAATTTGCTGATATTAAAGGCTCACTATGTTGCTTGGATTAGGATGTTAAATTTGGGATCAAAGGCTTGTTGGTACTGTCACTTGAGGTTGCACTGATTTAGGTTCATTTTTCTTGTTACAGTTATGAAGGATGTGGTTTGTTCTATAACTTGGTTGAGAATATGGGAATATACTTTGTTGCTTTGCTGATACAATTAAGGATAGTTAAATGGGAATTATGAATAACATATTGAAAGTATATTGCTCATGAATTTGGTTAAGTCGAAGGGATAATGAATGTTTTTTCATGGTTTTTCATGATTCCGTCTGTCATTTCTTCGGCTGTTCAGTTCGGGTTTTGGTGCGTGGAACAGCTGTTGTGGGGTTCTCCAGCCAGGGAGTTTGGGTTGCGTTGTCAGTGGTTGCTGGGGTTGGGCTGTGCTCAGCGTTTCGGGAAATTTTAGTGGTGTTTTTAGCCATTTTATGCGGCTGTTTTTGCTGTACTGTGGTGCTGTTTTGGCGCACCAGCAACTGTATGACAGCCGAATTACTGCTGGCGCAGCAGCAACAGCTTCTATTTGGCTTTGTAATATTTGTAATTTACCAGTTTAGTACGTCTTGTGCCAGGTGCTTTCAATAATATATGCTGATTCAAAAAAAAAAAGTCAAACAGAAACTACTCTTTAAAGGTTTGGCAACTCATTAATAACATGGATACAACTGCATGATGATGTAATGTGTATTTGAAACTTTTTAGTAATCCAAAAATCATTTTTAATATAAGAGGTTGTTAAAAAGTAAATTGAGCATTCTTTTAAAGTGAATAAATAAACCTAAGCATTCAGCACTTTTTTTTGCAGTTGTTGTCTGTATATGAAATGAGCGTGACTACGTGAATTTGAGATTATAAACACTATTGAAATGAACATATATAACAAACTGAAAAGGATATATAGTCCAGATCACCAAATGAAAATATGCATTTTCCACTTTAACTTGTAAAGGAAATTAATGTGTATTTTCATTTTTTTTCTTTTGACAGCAAGAAGGATTTTCATTAACTTGAAAAGGAATCCTTACACAGAGAGCTCATGATCTCGTTAGGGACATTGCCCACCCAAGATTAACATCTAAAGCTAAATCAGCTAGGCTATGCATTGTTACAAATTCTACTAACATACAATATCCTAGTATTTTCTAGGTGAGCTAAAATCTGCAGATAGTGCAAGATTAAACTTTCTACGACAGCAGGCCGTATAGATTCAAAGAGAGCCTTAACCACCGACTCTGCATCGGCCTCAAATATCATGTTATGGTAGTGTTGTTCTTCAGCCCATTGTAAACACCAATGCAGTCCCATCGCTTCAGCCACTAGGGGGAGACTTGAATGTCCTCTCTTCTTGTTGCAGCATACAGAACTGATCCGCTATGATCTCTAGTTATCAGTCCCCAACTGGTTTTCTCATTCACCAAAAAGCTTGCATCCACATTGATTTTTATAGTTCCGTGCGGTGGGGGCTGCCACTTGGCCTGAGCAACAACTGAGTTCTTAGCATACAATTGTCTCAAATTTGCTCTGTTATATTCATCCACCAATCTGTACACCTTTCTGTTATATTCATGATCATTTCTTTAGCATTTCAATCAATCTCACCAATTCTAATATGAAAAATACATATTCAGAGTAATTATGTTGTGTCGAAAGAGTAGCGAAACATACATTTACCGCGTGATCACATAAGTTTAAAGCTCGAAAAACATCTAACAATAATGTTGTCATCAACAACAAACAGCAAGCAAGATGCCACAAACAAATCATCCAAAAAAACACATCCAGAACTAAGGTAAAAATATTAATAATTAATAAAATACCAACATATATCTAAATTATAATGATCCCCTGCTACTATACATTTGAATATGTTAAACAAATAGTTGTTAATCTTAAACGAAAGAAATGAAACTTGTCAGGGTAATGGATTATCATAAGCTCAATATCCAAATTTCAAATACCAAGAAAAACAATAAAATTAAATAAATTGACGATGGATAGATCGAAAGACTTACGACGAGGCAGTGAAGGGAGGGGTCAAGATCAACCACCGCTGTGCACGCCCGCCGTCGACGTAGCAGAGAGAGGAGATTCCCAACAAAAAAAACTTGTAAAGAAGACGTTGGTTTCATGGTTTATACAATAGGGGCATTTGTGTAATTAGAACGTTTATTCCCAGGATTCTACATCTCAAGCCAAACATATTTTACATATTCCTTGGAATTATTTTAAAAAAAGTTCCCAGGAATTAAACAATTAAACAAACACTTTTTTCTATATTTTCCTGGGAATACAATTTTCACCTTCATATTCCTGGGAAAATTAATACCTGGGAATAAATTTTGTAACCCTGAAACAAACACCCCCTTAGTTATTTGAGATTAGGGTTTAGTCAAGTAAGGCCGAAAGAGTACCCTCTATTTATATTTTAAATTGGTTGGTTGATGAAATGACTTAACCATTTAATTCAAATTATTTCTAATTTATGTTTTCATCGGTTATCTAGGGAACCAACTTAATCAATTTACATTTAATTACACTGTCATGGCCTCTTCTTTTAAGGCGGGTGGCGGACCAATCGACTTTACAAATTGGAACCATTTAAATCTACTTGTCGTTGATGAGGTTTTTATTTGTACTTTCATTGAACAAAATTGTCTGCCTCGTATGTGAACTTGCTAAACCTATACTAGTAGAGTTCAAGTGTATGAGTTTAAGTATCATTGAGTTATGGATCACTTCATAAAAGTGTATGGAACCCAAATGGGTTGTTTTTATACCTCAATAACTACAACAACAAAAAAAAGAAATCAAGATGACCAATTCCAAATTTTACTTTGAAAATTTTGAAATAATATTCATAGCACAACCACATAGCTTTATAGAATGTGTGAACTAGCTTAACATATAAATTCCATCCCACAAGTAAATTGTAATTGTCGATCGTACATGACATTAATTTGCTAAGGATTTAGACATTGAAGAAATTATATAAGAAGTCCAATATTCGATCGATCTCTTATACTAACATCTTCCTATAAAAAAAAAAAAAAAAATTAAACTTGAACATCACCATCTTTGACCTTGCAATCATTCTCCTCTTCATCACAAACCATAACCTTAGCCCCAACGCCTCCAACTTCAACATCTCTACCCATACACCGACGACACCGGCGTTTCACCCATCCAAAACAACCTCTACCTTTGATACTCTCCAATGGGGTAGGTTCCCTTCGATTACACATGCGAGTCAAGTAGCAAGAGAGCACAGCAATAATGGTAAGAACAATGATCACAGCAAAAAATGGGCCAATAGATCCTGAAGATTTCCAAACACTAGAGCTTGGAGATGAAATAGTTTCTCCTAATTGTTGTTGCTCTGGCTGTAGAAGTGCAGAAGATGCTGCAGTTGCCATTGCATTGGAATGATTATCTTATAATCGAAGTAAAATTATTGATGTTGGAGTAAGCATATATAAAGGGAATCAGGGAAGTAATATTGATGATTAAGATTTTCAGGTTCCTTAGCATGGTGAGTTTGAAATTTTGAATGGGTGGAAAACAACGTGGAAAGGGTTAAATAAGGTAACTGTACACTTTCATTCATTTGGTCATGTGCATGGTTTGAATGCAGTGGAAAGTAGGGTTCTTCTTTTATAGGATTATTTGTTCTTTTAATTTTTTTTTAAACTTTAAAAGTTAGACATACATGGATGACGCATACATGTGATGTTTTTTCGTTGGCACTTTGATTTCTCTCTAACACTTTATCTAAACATGCATGATAAATATATTAAATAAAAAATGCAGTACTCAAAAGTTATCTTTCTATTCCCTTAAAAAAAACTATCTTTCTATTATCAAACAATACTCCAAGTAACACAAGGGCCGGTTTAAGAGTAAAACCACCATAAATATAAATTTTAATTTAATTAAAAGACCCTCAACAAAAGTTAAATTGATTGACTTTAGGTTTTTGAGAGGAAATTGATTGACTTTATTATTATTGATTGAAATAGAAACATAAAATAAAATTGATTATAAATTTAAAAGTTAAATATGTTTTTCATCCCTATAAGATTATTAATTTTGTAGAAATAAAAAACATATATTGTATGAAAAAAAAACAAATTTAACCCCAAATTCAATAAATGATTTTGTATTTTAAAGCATGTGATAAATAAAATTTTAATCAGGATTCAGTTCGGTAATTTATTAGGATTCTCACATGCTAGGCGATCTCTAATGCTTATGTTCTGATTTGCGTGCAATTAGGTTATTTGCAAGGAAATGAATAGTCGGATCTTCCAGCTTAAAGAAAGTTCTGTTACACAACTTTTGGAGAACATTAAGTTAATATTTTTTGGTGGGCTCAGGCTAATTTTGTTAATTTTAATTGTCAATATCATAGCCTGTAGTTAAACCGTCTTATGTGTTTGGGTATTGGTTAAGTTTTAAGCGTATGTTGTTTCTCGTTTTTGAGATTATGTTGTAAGTTATACTCTTTTGTGCCTTTTTCTTCGGATACGTCTTATGCTCAGGAGACTGTTTGTTGTTAGTAATATATTTCATTTTAAGCTCTTAAAAATAATCAAAATTTAATAAGTTCACTAAAATATTATTACAAGTATTTTATTAGAACACTATATTTGAGGCCGTCCCTCCTTAACGGAGATTCGAATTTCCATGTACCTCAATGATTAAGCAAGCGCTGTTTTTTTGAGAGGATTAGATTAAGCAAACTTATAGACTTTTGTTTTGGCGAAAACTAGTCATTTATACCAAAATCTGAAAGTGCTGTTGTATATGAAAAGACAAGTGAGAGACTGATTCAAGATGACTATGATAGAAAGCATAAAAGAAGAGGAGAAATGATATTTTTATAATTATTTTTTAGACAACATTTTTTTCTATTCTTTTAGGACAAAAATAATAAAACGAAAAGGGGAGTAAAAACACAATATGAATATGGGTAAGGGTAAGGGAGTTGTCTTAAAATTTGTCATAAAATGGTTGTATAAATATCATTTCTCTAAAAGAATTGATCAAAATTATTTTATTAACAAAAAGATAATATTTGTACAACTATTTATCTTTCAAAAAAAAAATTATACAGCTATTTATGTGACAATTTTCTGGACAACTTTTTATTTTCTTTTGAAATAAAAACAATAAAAAGAAAACTCCCTCTTGTGAAGGCCTCTTTATCTTTGAAGGATTATCGTCCAATCTCCCGCTTGAGAAGTTTGTATAAATTATTCTCGAGTGTGTTCGGTTCAAGATTAGCAAAGGTAATGAACCCAATCATTTATTCATCACAATCGGCATTTTTAAAGGGGAGACATTTGGCGGACAAGGTGTTGATTGTTAATGAGTCATGGACTTGGTGAAGTGTTCGAAGCGAGAATGTATGATTTATAAAGTTGATTTTGAGAAAGCTTATGATTCGGTGGATTAAGGTTTTTTGGAATATAGGATGAGAATGGTGGGTTTGTGTGATAAGTGGGTGGCTTGGATGAGGACTTGTATCTTTGGAGGTAATATGTCGATTCTTGTAAACGGGAGCTCGACAGACGAGATTTGTGTTCAAAGAGGCCTAAAACAAGGGGATCCATTAGCGTCGTTTTTGTTTCTATTAGTGGCCGAAGGGTTTAGTGGTGTTATGTCAAATGTGGTGCAAAAGAATTTATTCAAAGGGTTTGAGGTGACAATAGGTGGTACTCTAATTTCACATCTCCAATATACGGATGATACTCTTTGTATAAGAGCGTTGATCCAAAATCTTTGGACTTTGAAAGCGGTGTTGAGAGGCTTTGAAATGGCGTCGGGGCTAAAAGTTAATGTTTATAATAGTTTTTTGAATGGTGCAAATGTCTCTACAATTTTTATGGAGATGGCGTGTGGGTTCTTAGGGCTTCTGGTAGGTGCAAATTCGAGCATTCATCATGCTTTATCATCACAACATCATTTCATCTTAATCATCATGCTTTATCATCACAACATCATCAAAGTATCAACATGTTTTCATCATAACATCGTCCAAGTAACATCATGTTTTCATTCAACATTACTCACAATTTCACAAACCATGTTTAGTCAAGCAAGTTACATTAATCCATCATTAATCCACTTTATAATCATGCTACAACATCATTCACACTTCCATAATCAATTATCATGATTGCATACATTTCACGGCTCAATTAAAGATAGATTACCAAGTTTAATTCAAAATTTTCCAATTCTAAGTTATCTTTAATCATGCATTATGTTAATCAGCCTTATACATCATGATTAAACACCCATTGATCAAGTTTAGGGGTTTGGAACCCAAACACATGCCTTAGAAACTTGAAAAATTGCGAAAAAATGAAGTTTTGGGCTACCGACAGAAACGCACGGCCGTGCGCTATACAAGCACGGTCGTGCGACCCTTTGTCATAACTTACACATGGTCCATGCGTATAGGGTGCACGGTCGTAGTGTTGTCGTCGGAGGGTCCTATAGATTTTGTGTTATGTAATAATGGTGTGGAAACCTCCACACATTTTTCTTTTGCATTGTGAGTCGGTATCTATTGTGTGGCAAAAATTGTTCATGTGGCTTGATTTCAATTTTGTTACTCCAAATTGTTTGTTGGTGCATTTGGAATGTTGGAGCGACGGGGCAAGATCGAAGCATCTCATGAAAGGGTTTTGGTTGATTTCGCATGCCACTTTATGGGTAATTTGGAGAGAACGTATTGAGAGAATCTTTGATAATAAGGTGAAGGATATTGATGACATGTGGGTGAAATTAAGCTACTATCCTGACATTTGTCTTTGAGTATATTGAAGATTGCTACATGTCTATTTGGTCGACACTCAGGAAGTTGCTGAGGAGGGCACCCCCGTCACTGTGAAGAGTTCTCAACACCGTGCTAAGCCCACTTCTAGCCAGGCATCGGACTGGGAGAAAGGGCAGAAGAGGGGTGCCCCTGATGGCGATGGAGGAGAGCCTTTCAAAAAGCTCAAGGGTGTTGTCGACCTCGTCAACATGGAAATGGTCGGTGGTGATTAGACGGCGCCCGCAGCTGGGGTTAGCCAGGGGTCCGCGTCCCAGCTCCCCGGCTTCTACAAAGGTTACCCCCCACAGTCCTGGGAGGAGTTCATAAGCGCCCTGGCGCCAGAAGACCGAGCTTTCTTTTAAAATATGGACGTCTCCTTCTGGCGGACACTGGTATCGAATGACGCAATGAATGGTTATAAGTTTGCGAGCTTGTGTACTTTGATGGCCGCTTATGACATCGCCCCTTGCATGGATCCGAGTTGCCGGGTGGAATTTGAGAATGGCTTTAAGGCTTTGGATGAAACTAAGAAGAAGATAGGCAAGCTCGAGCAGGCCCACGAGGAGACCCTTAGGAAGCTGAAGGAAGATGTCGCAGAAAAGCTCCAACAGGCTAAGGAGGTGGCCACCGAGGAGGTTGAGGGTGCCAAGGAGGTCAAAGAAAAGATTGAACAGTCTTTGGCTTCCGCTCATGAAAGGTGGCGGCCCTTACTACAGATTGTGCTCGCTTGGGGAAAAAGGTAGAGGATGGCGCCTCCAAGGTATATTCCCTCGAGAACACCGTTGCCGCAAAAGACTCGCAGCTTCAAAAGGACATTCAGAAAGTAGATAAGGCGGTGGACCTTGTCACCTGTTGGCATTGTCTAGGTCTGCATGGATGGTAATCACGTCGCCTCTCTCATTATGATACTTCATCTTCAAGTGAACGGTAGAAGTCACTACGTCGAGCGCGACTAAGGTAGGGCGCTCCAGAATGCAGTTGTACACCGATGTGACGGGGACTACAAGGAAGGATGTTTCCACTGTCCATTCTCATGTCCCTTCACCAAAAGTCACGTTCAGGTTGAGGTATAGTCACGGGCGCGTACTTGTCCCGTTGAAACCCTGCAGCTCAGTCCCGTCATACGTTTTCAAATCTTCCTTCTTTAGCCCCAGCTTTTGGAAAGCATCTTGATACAGGATGTCGACGAAGCTGCCTTCATCTAGCAAACATCAGGCGATGTCACGGCCGCGGATGTAAAGCCCTAAACCCCGCATACTATTTTTAAGTAAATATGCATCAAATATATACTAGAGTTTCCACCCGTGCTGCCGCATGGGTCATAAATTTATGTAAAAATCAATTTCAGTAAATATTAAATGTATTAAACAACGGATAAAGTGTTGGTTTAAGATAAAATACAAATGATTTGACAATGTAACAAACATTTTACACGTTTCTAAAAACCTCTCGATACACGACATTTGAAGTTGTGTTCATTGAGTTCCCATATTCATCAGTCATCAAAATCTTCAAACCCTTTCTTGATGTAACCCTCGAGATTGCAACATAAAGTTGACCATGTGAAAACACCGGCTGAGGAAGGTATATGCCTACTTGTTTCAGTGACTGCCCCTGACTTTTATTGATGGTCATTGCAAAAGACACAGATATAGGAAAATGTCGACGCTGAAACTTAAAAGGAATTCTGGCATCAGATGGACTCAATGATAATCTAGGTATATAAACCTTTTCTCCAATGTTGTCACCAGTTATCACCTTACCCTCTAGAACATAGATGCCCATCTTCGTAATTATCAATCGAGTACCGTTGCATAAACCATCACCTTACCCTCATGGAGAAAAACTTACATTTATACAATCTCTATATGTAAAATTACGACCACCTATCACCTTCCCATTAAGAGTAAAAGTTGATTTTTGATGTATGAGGTATTATAAAGAATTAAGGATCAAATTTCACTAATTTGTGAGTAGATTTAATTGCAAGAACCAATATCCTTCAAGCATATCAAAATTCATACCTCAGTATCCTTTAAGTATCTCATACATCAAAAATCAACTTCCTATTAATCTTCCTTTCTATAAATCAAACCCAAAAGCATCTCGTAGCTTGTTCAAAGTTTGAAACCAAAAATAAAAATATTAGTAAAAACACCATTGATAGCTTATGTAAAAGAATTAACAAAGAAGTTATTCTCATTCAACACTTGAGGATAATTAGATTTAGGACACGAAAATTGCATCCAACACATTTCAGACTCTAAATAAGAATCAATAATTATATGAAGTAACCAAAAAAATGTATACAATATACCGATTTAAATCCTAAATCTAATTGAACACACATTTTTAACCCAAAAAGAATGAGTGTCGAAAGTTAAATCCAGTGAGGCATTCCATCAAACATATAAAAGGAGAATTACTTGAAGCTGAAAAACTTACACAAATCTGGATTTGAAGATGAGATTTCTCGAATCGTCGTATCCAAACTGCATCTATGGCAGAAAACTTCAAAGGAAGCATTTGAAATCTTTCACATAACAGTACTACTGCAAGTTGAATTCACAAAGAAAATAAAATAAAAGAATTCATTAAAAAATGTAACAGGATTAAAGACAATTTCAAAGTCTAAATCTAACACACACACACACACACACACACATTTGTTACCCAAAAAGAACATGAGTGGTGAAAGTGAAAGCCAGTGAGATATTCAATCAAACATGTTAAGTGAGAATTAATTAAAGCTGGAAACTTTACAAAGGTGATGAAATAAAAATAAATGCAAGGAAGATAAAAACCTCCATAGGTTGTGTTCACTAACCTTCTAGATGATTTGTCAAGTGTTTCGAGAACAAATTTACATAAGATAAAAACAAATCACAGAGACAACACAGTTGAAGATGACAAAAACCTAAAGGATAGAAAATCATACGGACAACAAAGTCGACGAAGACATTTTACCTTCAAAGTCTGAAAGTCCATTGACAATTTTTTGTGTGAAAACACCTTCTTTATGCCACCAGCCCCAAATAAAATTCTCATAAACTATAACTCCATTAGCTTCTATCACTAAGATCAAATCTAGATGTGCTAGTTGATATCAAATCCCATAAAAATGAAACCCAAATGCAATAAATTTATGACCAATCTAGCTACATCAGTTATATAAAGTAACAAAGAATTAGTAACAGAGACTAATGCATAAAATAAAATACCAATGACAGATACACACAATATAAAATTCCAATTATAGTTAGACAAATAAACAATAAACAATTTACAATTATAATAACCTATCAATTGTTGAAGGTTGAAGTAACAATAACAAAAAATTCAAATAAACCCCAAAGTTCACAACAAATATAAGTGGAAGGTGGAGAAAATGAAAATTGAAATGAATAGGATAGCTAAAGGGGAAGATGGCTTAAACGATTGGGGATTAGAGTAATGTGGCTAACCCAAACAATAAACAAAAAGCATTGGAGGCTCAATCGATCAAGCAACACATCTAAATACAAAAGTAGGTTAAACCAAAAGGGACCAATTGGGGTTTCAATGTTTCATACCAGTGTTCTTGAATAACCAAGATGGATTGAATAAGAGAGAAGACAAAGGATAAATCAAAAATCAAAAATAAAAAATCACACGGTTAACATAGCAGAGAGAGAGAGAGAGAGAGCTAACCGAGTTTGGTAAATGGAATACTAAGAGCTAGGGTATGCACTTGTTTCATTGTAAACTCTAGTTGGGAGATTTGAATTTCAATATCTGCAATAAATGAGGCTAGCTTGCATATTTCCCACCAACAACATTAGGGTTTTCTAAGTGGAGCTAGGGTTTGAGGTTAGCTAGGATTAGATATAAGGGATAACGTTCAAGGTGTTATTCTCCAACATTCATCACAAATTCAAAACTTCAACAGATAATATACTATCGCAACGGAATAATCTCAACAACATAAGTCAGATAAAACATATCTCATAATAAATACATCCTCAAATGAACTCAAGGTTCATCAAACATAAATAAAATTCCCAACAGTCCTAATCAGAGTATAACTAAACTAGACTCCAAAGGAAAAGCAATAAAGGACAAGTAGGCTCCAAAGTCATCCTTAGAAAACTCACGACAACTATGTGTCCTCAACCAGCAAGTCTACACCACAAGGCGTAGGTGTCCAACCCGCAACAAGTAGGGTGACCAATCTTTATATCTTTATATATATAAATGTTAGGTAGTCTTGACAACCCTAATGACTAACCCTAACTTTTCTTTTGAAAGAAATTAGTTTTGCTAAAATATTTTTATGCACAATCTAATATATTTTGGTTTGTGATATGAAATATATTTTAATACTCAATAATATATTTTTATACTGAATATGATATATTTTGATACTCAATTTGAGATATTTTTGAATTAAATCTAATATACTATTTTTATATTGAATATGATATATTTTGGTACTCAATTTGAGATATTTTTGTACTAAACAAAATATATTTTTGTACTTAATAATATATTTTAAAATTGAAGAGTAAACCCGTTAAATAGTTATGAGAGAAATATATTTTGGTTTGTGATATGAAATATATTTTAATACTCAATAATATATTTTTATACTGAATATGATATATTTTGGTACTCAATTTGAGATATTTTTGAATTAAATCTAATATACTATTTTTATATTGAATATGATATATTTTGGTACTCAATTTGAGATATTTTTGTACTAAATCTAATATATTTTTGTACTTAATAATATATTTTAAAATTGAAGAGTAAACCCGTTAAATAGTTATGAGAGAAACCTAGCTCAGTTAAAAGGTTATAAATAGAGGAGAGCATTAGAGGGAGTCTCTATTCTGCAAACCAAATGTAAGGGGGAGTCTCTATTCACCATAAGGGGGAGTCTCTATTCTCATGTCTTTTATTTTGGCCTAAAAAATCTCATTATTATTTTTTCTTTCAATTACATAAGGGGGAGTTTCTATTCTCATGTCTTTTTATTTTTGTTGCTTTTTGAGATAGTTTGATAACATAATACTGAATGTAACTATAAAAGTAATAATATAGCCAATTTGATAGTTATATATGAAGCTATACAAAACCCGTGCATCGCACGGGTTAAAGTCTAGTATTCAACAAAAGGAACACATGGATGCATGTATATCATCAAGGTAAGCAAAACATTATGTATATAAGTAATCAGATAATCAGGCATTATTGTTATGCATACTCATCTAAAAAATTCAATAAACCCTCATCAATCATCACAAGAATATCAACAAGAAAATCATCATCATCAAATAATCATCAAGATAGATACATAGAATTCACACCTCATCACCATCATCAAATTACACATCTTCCACATATGAAATTCTGGCAGTTAATGATCAGGAACTTAAAACAGAGTACAAAATACGTAAAACAGAGCACAATAGCACAGGTTCAGAAGCAGCAATAAAAGTGCAAAAAAGATAAAGAACACAAGTATTTGTTAACCCAGTTCGGTACAAACAACACCTACGTCTGGAGGATACCAATCCAGGAAGGAAATCCACTATGAGGAATTAACCCAAAGACTCAAACACAGACCCCCTGTTCCCAGCCTCAGCAATCAATCTCCACTAGTTAAGACTTCTACTCAGGAGCACCACCTAAGTATTAGAACACTACTAACTTCCCAATTACTTAATCACAACCCAGTGATCAGCAACTTTTGAAAACAACTCAAAACAATGAAGACTCTCTTCAACAGAACATAAACATCACTTGTGCTTAAAAGCTTTAAGTGATTTACAACTCTAAACAACACAACCAACTCTTAACAGATGACTGGTACAAAATAAAGCAATAGCTTAAAAACTCAAAAACTCTAAGACTCTAATTTCTGGTTTTCGATTCGTTAAAAACTAATCTTCAAAGCAGCACCACGTCTCTTTAAATAGTCTTCAGCAATCAGCATAATTCTGTATCAGATATTCTTCAATAGATATGATCCTGAAATATGCAAAGGCTCATATATTTCTGAATCAATTAATGCAAAGATCCTTCAACAAATATATTCAATCATAAATATGACGCCAATCTTCAATAAGATCTTCACAAAAATAATCATACTTCTGGAAACTTCAGCCTTAATAAAACCTCAACAAATCTTCAAAAGATACGTGCAAAAATCAACTTCTGAAAGCAGCTTCTGAAGGTCAATGCTGGTTAACGTCTGAACAGTGCGTCTGAAGACCCATCCTGCGTCTGAAGGTACTTTCTGCGTCTGAAGGTCCATCTTGCGTCTGAAGGTCCATTCTGCGTCTGATGAACAGTAAACCAGGATTTCAGCTTCTGATGCAGTTTTCAGCTTCTAAACCTCTTCTAATCCAAATTCTTGTGTCTGAAGACTCCTTTAACATCTGGAGACGCATTGCTTGAGCACTTTGATTTTACCAAACAATGTAGCCAACACTTAAATAACCAACAATCTCCCCCTTTGACAAATTTTTGGCTAAAATCAAATGCTTCACAAAATCAAGTCCTTCACTCAACACAAATAAACAACCATGAAGAACTCCACATACTTAAACATAGCCACAGAGTCAGCAGCGGTCAAAAAGCTATGTTAAACATGACAAACCAACCAGCTTCAGCTTCTGAACAACCTGAAGCACACAAAACTTCTGATATTCTGAAGTACACACAGACAAACATACTTAGTTTCTGATCTTCACATGAAAACTCCCCCTGAAGCTTCACAAACAAACCAGCAACACACAACTCCCAGAAAACTCCCCCTGCAACTCCGCACAAAACAAACAACACTCCCCCTTAATTCTGAACTGCAGTGAACTCTGAGATTATGCTTCTGAAACTATAACACTTCACAACTCAGGAACATAACTTTTATGCACTCCCCCTGAGACAAAAACTCCCCCTCAAACACATCTTCAGAACTCTTGTTGAATTTCTGAACTCTGAATAAAACAATTAACTTCTGAACAAATCTGAATTCTGAACTTCTGAATTCTGAACAACACAACTTCTGATTCTGAACAGCTCAAACACAAGTTGAAACACAAGGTACTGCATCTTCCTCACTTCCAGCTTACTCACCCTCAGCAATCTGTAATTGCTATAAATCCTCATGCAGACAAACTCCTAGCTTGCTTCTTAGATTCTCAAATTGCTTGGCATCCAAAGCTTTTGTAAAAATGTCAGCAATCTGCTCCTCAGTATCCACATGTTCAAGCTGAACAATCTTTTCCTCCACAAGATTTCTAATGAAATGATGTCTGATATCAATGTGCTTGGTCCTGCTGTGCTGTATGAGGTTCTTTGAAATGTTAATAACACTTAAATTATCATAGTATAGGGTCATAACACCTTGTTCCATGTTGTATTCTTCCAGCATCTGCTTCATCCATACCAACTGAGAACAACTACTTCCAGCTGCTATATATTCAGCTTCAGCTGTAGACAATGAGACACAGTTCTGTTTCTTACTGAACCAAGATATTAAGTTATTCCCCAGAAAGAAACATCCACCAGAAGTACTCTTCCTGTCATCTGCACTTCCTGCCCAGTCAGCATCACAATACCCAATCAATTCAGAACTTGCACTGTGTGAGTACATGATTCCATAATCACTTGTACTGTTGACATACTTTAAGATCCTCTTTACTTGTGTCAAATGACTCATCTTTGGATCTGCTTGATATCTTGCACACACTCCAACAGCAAAAGTAATATCAGGTCTGCTAGCAGTAAGATACAGTAAACTCCCAATCATACTCCTGTATTGACTCTGATCAACTGCAACTCCTTGTTCATCTTTAGTTAGCTTCAAGTGTGTAGCTGCAGGTGTTCTCTTATGACTAGCACTCTCCATTCCAAACTTCTTAACTATATTCTTAGCATATTTACTCTGAGAAATGAATATAGTATCTTCCATTTGTTTGACTTGCAGCCCAAGAAAATAAGTAAGCTCACCCACAAGACTCATCTCAAATTCTGACTGCATCTGCTGAACAAACAACTGAACCATCTTATTTGACATTCCTCCAAACACTATGTCATCAACATAAATTTGAGCAATCATCAGACTTCCATCTTCTTCTTTCACAAATAAAGTCTTGCCAGTTCCACCTTTTCTATAGCCTTGAGTAACAAGAAACTGTGTGAGTCTCTCATACCATGCTCTAGGTGCTTGTTTCAATCCATACAAAGCTTTCTTCAATTTGTAAACATGATCTGGAAATTTATGATCCACAAACCCTTTAGGCTTTTCAACATACACTTCTTCTTGTAAATAACCATTCAGAAAAGCACTCTTCACATCCATCTGAAACAATTTGAACTTAAGAATGCATGCTACTCCCAACAGTAATCTTATGGACTCTAATCTGGCCACAGGTGCAAAGGTTTCATCAAAGTCAAGTCCCTCCACTTGAGTATAACCTTGAGCAACTAACCTTGCCTTATTTCTGACCACAGTTCCATGTTCATCTGTTTTGTTCTTGTAGATCCACTTAGTGCCAATCACATTCAAACCTTCAGGTCTTGGAACAAGATCCCACACTTCACTTCTTTTGAACTGATTCAATTCATCTTGCATGGCTTCAATCCAGAATTCATCAGTTAAAGCTTCTTTAACATTTTTGGGTTCAAACTTTGACACAAAACAAGAATCAGTAGCAACTGAGTCTGATCTTATGGTTCTGACACCTTGATCAAGACTCCCAATGATTAAATCTCTGGGATGATCCTTCTGAACTCTAATAGAGGGTCCTTTACCAGTAGAAACATGATCTGGATGCATTTCTTCTGCTTCAGACTCTACTTGATTTTCTGGTTCTGGAGCTTCTGACAGTTATTCTTCTGATGTTTCAGTATCTGGAACCACTTCAGACTCATCTCTTTCTTTTTTTAGCAGAAAGATCATCTATCACAACATTTATGGACTCCATAACAACATTGGTTCTGGAATTAAACACTCTATAAGCTCTGCTGTTGACTGAGTAACCCAGAAAAATTCCCTCATCAGACTTAGGATCCAGCTTTCTTCTGTTTTCTCTATCAGCCAAAATATAACATTTGCTCCCAAAAACATGAAAATACTTCACTGTAGGCTTTCTTCCTTTCCACAATTCATACAATGTAGAAGTAGTTCCCTTCTTCAAAGTCACTATATTATGGATATAGCAGGCAGTATTCATAGCTTCAGCCCAGAACATATAGGGTAGCTTCTTAGCATGTAACATGACTCTTGCTGACTCTGCTAAGGTTCTGTTCTTCCTCTCAACTATACCATTTTGCTGAGGTGTTATAGGTGCAGAAAACTCATGCTTAATCCCTTCAGATGCACAGAACTCAGAAAATTTCTTGTTCTCAAACTCCTTCCCATGATCACTTTTGATTCTGATAATAACACAGTCTTTCTCTCTTTGTAACTGAGTGCACAAATCTCTAAATACCTCAAAAGTATCTGATTTCTCTCTAACAAAGCTAACCCAAGTGAATCTTGAATAGTCAACAACAATCACAAATGCATACCTTTTTCCTCCAATGCTCTCAACTTGCATAGGTCCCATTAAATCCATATGTAACAATTCAAGCACTTTAGTTGTTACCTGATGTCCTAATCTGGGATGAGACTTTCTTGTTTGTTTTCCAATTTGACAATCACCACAAACACTGTCTTCATTGATCTTCAGATTAGGTAGACCTCTGATAGCTTCAGTATTGATGACCTTCTTCATACCTTTCAGATGCAGATGACCCAGTTTCTGGTGCCAGAGTCTGACCTCTTCTTCTGAACTTATAAGACAAGTAGACAGACTCATTTCTTCTTCAGACACCCACAAATAACAATTATCCTTTGATCTGCAGCCTCTCATCAGAACTTCACCTTCTTTACCAGTTACCAAGCATTCTTCCTTGTTGAAATTCACCTTCAAGTCTTGATCACACAACTGGCTTATACTGATCAGATTAGATGTCAACCCTTTCACTAGTAACACATTATCAAGTCTTGACAATCCATCTCTGATTAAATCTCAAATACCCAGAATCTCACCTTTTGCTCCATCACCAAAAGTAACATAACTGCTGGTATATGGCTTTAAATTACTCAGAAGTTACTTCACACCAGTCATGTGTCTTGAACAACCACTATCAAAATACCAATCTTCTTTAGAGGTGGCTCTCAAAGATGTATGAGCTATGAGGCCAACAGTCTTGTCTTTGGGTTTCCACACCTTCTGAACATTGTTTCTGGTTGCAGCAGGTTCCACTCTTCTATACTGAAAATGCTCAGGATAACCATACCGTTTGAAACAAAATGGTTTGATATGCCCCTTCTTTCCACAATGATGACAAACCCATGTATGATTTCTCCTCTTTCCCTTGAACTTCTGAGGTTGCTTCTGAGGTTTTATCTTAGATGTTCCTTCCACAGGATCATAAGTTTTAGTAGCAGGAACAAATTTTTTAATTGGATTCTTCTGCTTGAGGTTCAGACTCTCATCCACAAAACCTAACCCCTTTTGTTTTCCCTGTTTCTGATTCTCCAAAATCTCCTCCAGCACATCAGTAGCAGTATTCATCATTCTGACCTGCTTTTTCATATTCTCAAGCTGGGAATTCAGTTGGCTCACTTCTTCTTTGAGATCAGAATTTTGCACTAACAGTTCATCCTTCTCAGCTTCCAGTTGACAGATGGTCTTCTTCTGATCCACTACTTGCTTGCAAACTTCTACACTTCTGATGTATAGGTTCTTGTAATTGTCAGCCAGTTCATCATATGAGGATTTTTCAACTCTGGCCTCAGACACTGATGACACTTCAGACTCTGAGTCAGACTCTGATAATGTCTCAGACTCTAAAACTGCTTCAGTCTTTGAACTAGCTCCTGAGGCCTTACCCTTACCATCAGACTTGTACCTCCCAGTTAGAGCAACAACATACTTTGCAGATTCAGACTCTACATCTTCTTTTGAGTCTTCATCAGACCATGAAACAGCCAAGCTCTTCTTCTGCTTCTTAAGAAAAGTAGGACATTCTGACTTGATATGTCCATAACCTTCATACACAAAGCACTGAACACCTTTTGCTTGATTGCTCTTCTCCTCAGTCTTGGTCTTCTTCACATCAGTTTGTTGCTTACTCTTGTTGAATTTGAAGTTCTGACCTTTGGTTTTGGATTTTCTGTCAACATGCTTCAGAATTTTTTTAACTGTCTCCCTAGCAACACAAGTGCTTCTGATAAGTCTCCATCATCCTCATCACACTCTTGTTGATCCTCATCTTCAGTATTAACTGCAAAAGCAATTCCTTTCCCTTTCTTCTCAGTTTGTTTGCAAAAAGCAGTTTCAAAATTCAGTAGAGATCCAATCAGCTCCTCAACCTTCATAGTGGAGATGTCATGAGCTTCCTCAATAGCTGTCACTTTCATATCAAATCTTCTAGGGAGTGACCTGAGTATTTTTCTGACTATCTTCTCATATGTCATCTTCTCTCCAAGAGACTCAAAAGAATTTGCGATATCCAGGACATTCATATAGAAATCTTGAATGTTTTCATCCTCCATCATCTTCAAATTTTCAAATTTAGTGGCAGTAATTGGAGTCTGGACATCTTAACCTTTGAAGTTCCTTCATGTGTGGTCTTGAGTATCTCCCAGGCATCCTTGGCAATGGTACATTACTTGATCAGTCTGAACATGTTCTTGTCCACTCCATTGAATAGTGCATTCAAGGCTTTAGAGTTTCCAAGAGCCAGATCACCTTCAGCCTTTGTCCATTCTTCTTCAGGTTTCAGCACTTCAGTCTTATTCCCATCTTTATCTAACACAACTGGATGATCCCAACCTTTTAACACTGCTTTCCAGGTTCTGCTGTCTATGGATTTCAGAAAAGCACACATTCTAGACTTCCAATATTCATAGTTTGTGCCATCCAGCAGAGGTGGTCTGTTAACATATCCTCATTCCTTGTCCATGCTTGCCAGAAAAGTCTTCCCTGGAGCTAATGATCAGGAACATATTCTGGCAGTTAATGATCAGGAACTTAAAACAGAGTACAAAATACGTAAAATAGAGCACAATAGCACAGGTTCAGAAGCAGCAATAAAAGTGCAAAAAAGATAAAGAACACAAGTATTTGTTAACCCAGTTCGGTGCAAACAACACCTACGTCTGGAGGATACCAATCCAGGAAGGAAATCCACTATGAGGAATTAACCCAAAGACTCAGACACAGACCCCCTGTTCCCAGCCTCAGCAATCAATCTCCACTAGTTAAGACTTCTACTCAGGAGCACCACCTAAGTATTAGAACACTACTAACTTCCCAATTACTTAAGCATTAAAAGGGCATAAGAAAATAAATAAAAAATGCAAGAAATGATAAAAAAAAAAAAAGCAAAGAAAATAAACAAAGAAAAGAAATGGGGGTGTAGAAGCAGGAAGGGGAGGTGCAGGAAGTAGTCAGAAGAGAGGAGGGAAAGAAGGAGAGGATGTGCCGAGTTGGGCTTAGGCTAAAATGAGGGTATAAATCCATTTTTCTGATTTTTTTTTTTGCCATTTCTTCTTCTTTCCCTCTCTCTCTTCTTACTCTCACCGAAAAAATTCTCTCCCTTCTCTCTTCTACCTCCCGGCCGGATAAAGGCTTGCGGCGCGGTGACCGGCCAGCCTAAACGGCGGCGCCACCGTGCCGGAGTAAAAAAAACTCCTCCTTTTTTAAAACCTTTTACGTATTTTTAAATCATTTTTCCTCCTCTAACCGAATCCAAGCTTTGATTTTTCAAATTCCTTATTAAAAAGGCTAGATCTAGGTTTTAAGAAAAAAAACAAAAACTACCTCTCTTGAATTTTTGGGTTCGGTTTTGTGGCTTGTTGGTTCGACTTTGTGGTTTGGGTTCGGCTTTGTGGTTTGTGGTTGTTTTTGTTGTATTGATTCCGTTTTTTGATGATTTGTGGTTTGAATTGTTAGGATTTGTGTTGATGTTGGTTCGGATTTGGCTTTTGTGATTTTGGTTATGAATGATTCAGATTTGTGTTGATGTTGGTTCGGATTTGGCTTGGCCAGATTGTTATTTTGTGTGGTGGCCGAATTGTTTTTGTTGGTGGCTGTGAGTTTCTGACTGATTCTGACTTTTGACCCTTTCGTGAACAGTACAATTAATGCACTATTTATAGTGCAAAATTAGGGTTGGTGGAAAATTGTGGACAAAAATGCCCCTCTGGACATCTGGACAGAAAATGACTGAAATAAAAATAAAAACAATAAAAAATGAAAATAATTAAAAGAAAATATTAATAATAAATATTTTTTTTTAAAAAAAGAAATAAATACATGATAATAAAAATAAAGAAATATTAATAATAATAAAAAGGTCGCCTTTGGAACAAAAATGAGGTATTTTAAAATACCTCTCTGCCGAAATTTCGTTTGAAACGACGAAAATTCCCAGCTTAAACTCCAAGACAATGAGGTCCGGCAGAGCCCTTGTCAATGAAGATGGGTCCTTAGAAAAACTTCAGTCAAGCTACAATTTGAACTCCCTCATCCTATAGCTTGGGGGCACCTTTTTTGGACTGACCCATGGCCCAAACCGTCTAGGCTTGGGTCCGACCCGAGTCCACTAAGCAGACGACACCATACGATGGACACACCCTAAAACCCATTTGATTACAGTGCAAGCCGAGAGTCCCTCATCGAGGAATCAAGTCCTCACCTCTTTGTGAGTTATTCACATCCGTACCACCAGGCACATCTGATAGGAGGAAGGGTGACAATCAAGCCTTATTTGGCCACTATATATACCCATGCTTAGCCATGAGTCAGGTATGACACTTCTTACCCATACTTATTTATAACCGCATAATATTTTGAACCGCTCACTGACTTGGACATCAGAGCACGTGCAGGTACCCCCCCCCCCCCCCCCCCCCAATATGAAGGACCCTCAATAGACGACTCAACGGAGCTAGGCTTACGACGGACGAAACAAAGCTCAGATCACTTCCATTCAACGGATCTCAAGAAGTCAACCATCTTCTTAGGTCTAACCGGTTCACAACTTTTGTATAAAAATTGATGTAATTATTACTTTGACAAATTGTTAACTTTATGTTCAAAATAAAATTTCTTATTATAGAATTTTAAAGAATATAATTAAGACATTTGTTGGAAACCTTATTATTTAAGTATTTTTGTTTAATTTGTTTATTTATTCATGGATCATGCTAATAAAAGACAACTGTTAAGAAATATAAAAAAAATATTTAACATTGATTTTAAAAACTCGATTACACACTTTCAATAATTTTTTTTGACAAATCAAAACGACAAGAGTTGAATCTTAGTTTATCCACTTGAATTAGTCTGATGATTCTCCTCCTTAAGATTACATATTTGATTTTCTTTGAGTGAGTTAATTTAATTTAATTTCTTATAAAAAAAAAACAAAATTCTTGATAAAGAAAGTCAAAGAAAGTTACAAAAATGAAGGAAGAGCTAGGAAGAGTTAGATGGGCCCGCAACAAATAGACGACGTGTACAGTAAGAAGCGCGTGTTGAGTTAGGGCATGATGACGGAAGCAGAAAGAAAGAACTCTTATCCATCCAGTACGTAAAAGCATCACCAACCCTCATCTCTTCATCTTCTTGTTTTCATCAATAAATTCATCTTCTTCAATCATGTTTCTTCATCCCAGATCTTCAATTAGTTGATCTCTTCCTTCTTCCCTTTTTTCTCATCTTCAAATTCAATCGGTGAGTTTTTTTTTATCTCTCTTTTTTCAATTTTCAGATCTAAAATCATAATTTGATTAATTATCTTATTATTTTGTTTTTAGATTAATAATACAAAGATGGAGCCTATGGATATTGTTGCTAAATCAAAGGAAGATGCTTCGCTACCTAAAGGTATAGTTTTTATTTTATTTTTTTTTGTTTAAAAAATTGTATAAAATTTGATAATTGATGAAATATATTTGATATTTGATTTGTTATTGTTATCAGCGACGATGACGAAAATTATTAAAGAGATGTTGCCACCTGATGTGCGTGTTGCAAGAGATACCCAGGATTTGTTAATTGAATGTTGTGTAGGTCAGGATTTTCAAACCCTTTTTTTTTTTTAATTTGATGGATTTTGTCATCAATTTTATTTTATTTTTAAAAAATCATTTTAGTTCAATTTATACTTTTTTAGTTTAGTTTAGTGATCAATTGCCCTTGGTTTGTTTCAGATGTTTTCAGTATGTGTATATTCAGTGTCACTATAATTAATGAAGCCATATCTGATTTTGTTCCCCTACCATAGGCAACAACGCCATAATTATATCGCGGATTGGCCGGGTGTCATAATTCGCGATCTGCAATTAATAGCATTGATAATTATGATAGTTCTTTGGCTGCATAATTTATATATTATTTTTATTTACAATTTACAATAAAATCGACGACCCTTGTGCCGCGTGTTGGATCTCCACGCCTTCGGTTTCCTGCCCGTGGCATGTTTTTTCAGACCGATGATTTTACACATTTCTTTCTAGTCGCTTCTAGTTTCTGGAAGACACGGATGTCTTGATTCGAAAGCGATAAAGGTGGACCTAATGACTCCCTCGGGTACAAAAATGTAAGCAAAAGTGTGAGTCAAACAAAATGGATGTATTTGGTTCAGAATTTGGTCCAAATACATCAACTTTCTTTCACTCACTTTTGCTTATATTTTGTAACGGAGGGAGTATATCATTATCATCTAAGCTGTAAATGGTGCAATGTTAAATATATATTACATTTTTTATGCTAATTTGTTTTATATCTAAATCTAAACTTGTGTTGTTTGCTTCCATATCTCAACTATAATGAGGTGCTCCATAAATGTGTTGTTTTAGATCCAGTTTTGATAGATGATTCATGGTTTATAATCATAGTTTTCTCTTTACTAAATGAGGTTTTGTTGGCTGATTGTAGAGTTCATAAACCTCGTCTCATCAGAGTCAAATGAAGTATGTAACAGAGAGGAAAGAAGAACGATTGCACCTGAGCATGTATTGAAAGCTTTAGGGGTATTCATTTAATGTCCAAACCATTTTATCTCCAAATTTTGATGTGGATCCTTTTTAATTTGATTGCTTATATTATTTGCCCTCTTCTTAGAAGTTTTGTGCATTTATTTGTATCTTTCTCATGTGGATCCTTTTCAATGGTGTTATTCTTGATTTTTCTTTGCATTGTAGTTGGGTTTGATGGCCATCTGTGTAGTGGCGTATATTAGCTAGTATTCTTTAGGGAGCCATATTAACTATCATTTGTTTTATTGACATCTTAATGTTACAATGTAGCGGTATTTGCTACAAACACTATTGCGAGAGCAGGGATTCAAATCCCACTCTTTGCGTTTCGGTGTTATTTTCTTTTTAATATAAAGGGAGAGATTAGAGAAAGGCTAAAATGTCGCACATCAAGTCGAACATGAGCCCCTCTGGGTGCATAATAACATACTGACCGCTCAGCCACAAACAAGAGTTGGTATACATATGGAAAAATAATAATATATAATCAAAATGTGTTCTAATATATATTAAGATATATATTTAGAGAAAACAAATAAAATTTGAATAAAGCATGTTTTGAATGCAACATGTATTGTTCTGTCCTTTGTTGCTTACTGTTTTCTTGTCCTTCCTAAATACTATCATCTGCTTTGCGATTCTTGATACACATAAGCTAGCCAATAAATAGTCCCGCCGTGGCGGAATGCAATGCGAATTTTTTTAAACCCACCACGCGGCACCATTGACAATTGATTACAATATTATTTCGAAATAATATATATATATATATATATATATATATATATATATGTATATATATGCGTGTTTTATTTTGTTGTGTTTGGGTGTGTTTAGAATTTTGCAAATAAAAGGTTATTCTTTGTAATTCTCGAGTTAAAGTTTTCCAAATACAATATACTTTTGTTTCCTTGTGTAATAAGCATTCATGAAAATGAGATTGTCGATAGTACAACATGTCTGTTATTACTTTTTTTATTGATTTGGTCATTTATATCAGGTTCTTGGATTTGGCGAGTACATTGAGGAAGTTTATGCAGCGTATGAACAGCACAAGATGGAGACAGTGGTAAATGTTTAGTGCTAACAATCCATGTGCATTTTGAATTGCTTGAGTGATATTAGACAACATGGCATAATTTGTGTCCTGTGGGCATGGCAGCCTTACGATACAAAGACCTTTCAATTTGAGGTCCAGGGGATCGTATCCATTGTGGATATATTGTAGGCACTAGGCACACTTGCCTTGCATTGTTAGAGATGAATTCCATTACTCGCACCCATGACTTGCGTTAATTGGGGGATGTAAGCATTCCCAAATTCTTTTAGTTATCAATATTATGTAAATATTAAGAGCACCCTCGGTGAACCAGTTCATTCAGTGCTTTTATCTGATCATCTTTGAATAATACTAGTGGAACCTGAATTTCTAGGATCTCTGTCTGACTAAGGGTGATTTTTCTTAATTTTGTTTGTACCAGTCTGGGTTCTAATATTGTAGGCAAATAGACTGGACAGGTCCTAATGAGCGGGTTAACCTAACCTTACTGTGGGTTCTTTGGCTGGTGAAATTAAAATCTTTATGATTTATGGATCTCTGGGAGTTTGTATGGTCATCTCTATGTTTTAGAGTTCATAGATTGAACTTGAATGCAATTTTACAACTTGTTATGTGGTTTGAGTTTTGAAATTGAAGAGTGATATGCATGCACGCAGGTTCTAGATTTTATTATTCCAATGCTTGTGAGAGCCGCAATCCCATAAGCAGCAGGGCACATATTATTAATTAATTAACTGGACAAGTGAAATTTGAATCAGTTAATTTCTGTTGTTTATGGATTTGACTTTGGTGTAAAATTATTTTCTGATATATTTGTTGCCTTGCAGCAAGACTCTATAAAAGGTGCCAAGTGGAGTGGTGCAGCTGAGATGACTGAGGAACAAGCATTAGCAGAGCAGCAAAGGATGTTTGCAGAGGCACGTGCTAGAATGAATGGAGGGACCATTACTTCCAATCAACCAGATGCTGACCAAAGTTTAGAGAACTAACTTTAGGGTCTTTATTTTCTTGAAGCATAGGCAAGCATCTCTGACTCTTACCTATGGGTAATTTAGCTCGATTTTGCACAAAACTCATTCACTACTGTGCTGGCCTATGTAGATGTGCTCCCCATTTGTGTTCTGTTAGTGATCCATATTTGTAAGTTAATGTAATTAATTAATGGAGTTCATTCAATCCCTTGTCTATTTAGAATTATATGTAAATGATTTCATTTAGTTGTATCTTCCTACACTAATAACTCTTAGCTTAATTTGGAAATAGTGAATGTATGAGATTGTGACAGCCTATTATAGTCTATTATAATTATAACTATAAGTCTATAACTTGTACTAAAAAAGACTGCAAGTCTATAACTACCAGTGTTGTTAAATAGTGGCTATAGTGGTGCTATAACATTGTTGCGTAGCGGAATTTGAACAAATTGCTATTGTTTTGTGATAAGCTATTATGTATAAAATATTGTGAAATAGCGGCTATAATGTTGTTGCATAGGTGAATTAAAACAAACTGCTATTTTATGATCTGCAATTGACAACGTTGGTAACTATAATAATTTATTAAAAGTCATCGATGTTTATCAATCATCCTCATTCATGAATGTGTTTTTTATGTCTATAGTGTTGCTGATGTTAGATTCGTGTACTTCTCTCAGATACATACAATCATGATCTCTTGAATGCTCTTGCATTGATAATTGGGGAAGTGTTAAACTGATGTGATCTTGGTAGATCCAACACTCCCTTCAGATTCAATGGTTTTGTGAAGCGCACCCCGAAGCTCAAGGGATGCATATCCTTGTGTCCTAACTAAAAGCATTTTTACTCAGATTTAAATGCTCTCAATCTAGGGTTTTATGGTTAAAGCATTTTAGGGTTTTATGGTAATGAGCTTTCTTGTGCCCTAACCTAGACGTGCCGTAATGTATTTGAAATTAGAAAGCTTCTTTTACCACTTTCAAATTCACTATGGAAGTATACTTTTGGAAAATATATTATTTTCTACAAAAACAGAGTTGTTGCTCTACCCAGAAGTATACTTCTAGACACACGTGGTGTTCTAGAAATCTGGTGTTGAGAAAGGTCTCTTAAAATTATAAATGGTTTCATCTGTCTAGCTGGTTTGTTTTTATTACTTAAGGAAAAGATTTATATCTTTTTTAGTCAGGATGCTTCTTTAATAACTGAAATATTATGAGCAAATTTTGAGTCATGTTGCAAGTTTTGTTTTTGTTAACGTAGAAATACTAGTTAACAGAATAGTGCATTTTTTTATGGGGCCAACAGAGAGGTGTCAGCTTGTAGGTTGGTGAAATGTAGTCTATGCAGCCAACATAAGCCACGATAATTCAGTAACTCTTAACCTGATGTCACTTCGACCAACCTTAGCACTAAAGAACAAGGATGCAGAAGGGGTGCTAAGGAGCATGTCCTGCTTCAATAGTGATAGCTTTGTATTTTGTTTGTTTTGGCTTTATTTTTTTATTTAACCTCTCTACCATTTTAGGGTCCTAAGTCAAAAGAGTTAAACGCACAATCCCCCTCCCTACCCCACAAGAAAGTGAAATGACAAACACGTTGTCTCTTTAGATTCCTTTCTTTTTCTATTAACAATGCACTCTATCCCAGTTTACCTGTTTGATTTCCTTACATATACTGGTAGGGACTGTCCATTGTTCTTTTTGTCAGGATTCTTTTCCACTCACTATATACCAATGGAAAAGAATAGAATTACAACAATGAGCCAATTAATTAAAAAAGAAAGACACTAAATTCTTTCTCTCTCTGTTGTCTCTCCCATCTATTCTTTAAACAGCATACTCTCCTTTATTTTACTTTCTGATATGAATCCAGTCATGGCTAGAAGCTCAAACATGTCTTCTAAGAGACATTTTCATTGGACAAACAAGGTTGGAACTGAAGATGGGGAAGTTCACACTTCAGAATCGTTTTCAACACTCATTAAGAAGGAGGATAAGAAAGAGAGTGACAAGGTTGTTGATCCTGAGGTTTCATCAGTTGCTACAGCCAGTGCACATGCAACAAGGAGGAAACTCAGAGCAGTGGCAATTTCAAGGCTTCGCTTGGTTCTCACCGTGTTCGGCAAGAACCGGTCGAACGCACCTTTCGGCCTTGGTTCTCGTGTAGTTGGAACACTCTTCGGATACAGACGTGGGCATGTACATTTTGCATTTCAAAAGGATCCAACTTCCCAAGAAGCCTTTTTGATTGAGCTTGCAACACCGATCAGCGGTTTGGTTCGCGAAATGGCATCTGGGTCAGTAAGAATTGCTCTGGAATGTGACAAGGAGAAAGAAGCAGAGAAGAAAAACTTGAGGTTGCTTGAAGAGCCTCAGTGGAGGACATATTGCAACGGCAAGAAATGTGGATTTGCTAACAGAAGAGAATGCGGGCAAAAGGAGTGGGATATTCTCAAAGCCGTGGAGCCAATTTCAATGGGTGCTGGTGTTATACCAGGGACTGATAATGGAGCAGAAGCAGGACAAGAGGGTGAACTTATGTACATGAGGGCAAAGTTTGAGAGAATTGTTGGGTCTAGAGACTCTGAAGCTTTCTATATGATGAATCCTGACAGCAATGGTGTTCCTGAGCTTAGTATTTATTTGCTTAGAGTCTAGCAGCCATTCAAGTTCTGTTTATTTTACTTAGTTTTCCTTTTTATCATTTTGTTATGTTGGAATTTGGGATTGTGGGTGGGGGGGTTATTTATTGGTATACTACTTGCTTAGCTCTTAAATCATGAAAATGGAGATCTAGTCTCCAGATTTTTCTTTACTATTTTCTTGTTCTTTTTACTGGAGGTATAAGTGAGTTAAAGTGTAATCTCAACCATTAGGGGTGGTTGCATCAGTGATCTCAACCGTTGATCAAGATTTTCCAGGAAAGTTTGGAGTTCTAAATTTTTCAAAGTCACAATGTAAGCTGTAAGCTGTAAGCTTGAATGGGATGATTGCTGTTACAGTAAAAAATTCCACAGGCAAGGAATTCGGTTATGTATCACTGTTGTTTTTGTTAGAATAGGCAAGTAGGCCAAGTCAGAAAGGGGGAACATAGTGGGGTGAAAAATAGTACTTTCCAGCATGTTAGTGGTGATGTGGGTAATGAAAGGTGTACATGTGTAATTTTCCTATTCCAATCCTTTATTTAATGATGAGGGACTGGTATTATTGCAAATCATGATTGTCCACAATTTTTATTTGAATAAATTATCAATTTGGTCACTAAACTATTACCATATCTTCAATTTAATCCTCAAACAATATAAATATAATAAGTAGTCTTTAAACCATATGAAATTTGTCCATTTAGTCCCTAAACTATATACAAATCTATCAATTTAGTCTCTAACATCTTAATAGTAGAGACTTCCAAAAAAAATTAGGGACTAAATTGATGGACTTTATATACTATAAAGATTGCTTATTATATTTACATAATTTAAGGATTAAATTGAAGTAAGTGTGATATTTTCACGACTAAATCGATGGTTTTTAATATTTTGGTTGATGAAGCTTAACTAACTACTATTGTGAGTTAAAAGTTCCTGCACTGTGTTTTTTAGAAATTTCGATGTATAATTTTTGGTTTACTGTGATTTTTGAGTTGTAAAACATGAGATGACTTGAAAGCAACTGATTGTAGTTTCTGGATTAAAAAAAAAGGGTAGAAATTCAGGTCCATTCAAAAGCTACAATTAGTTGTTTTCAAGTCACATCTTGTTTTACAACCCTCACATCTCGTTATAAGATACTATTTCGGAATGGAGTATAAACAAAAAGGAAAGTTGAAAAATCGATGAATATGGACTAATTTTTTAATTACATACATCAACTTTTTAATTATCTTTTTTGCTTATTTTTGTTTTAGAAGAAGTATGTTTTAAGTAATTTTCCATGTCGTTGTATTCAATTTCTATCAACAATTTGCATTCTCTACACTTCACACACAACATCCCCAAAAATTATTATTTACTTTTTAGGGTACAAAAATGAATCACATGACTAAGAGTAGTATATATTCACTCTTCTTGACCACTTAAAGTCTCTTAGGATTGACTTACTTTTGAGCTTATGAAAAATAACTTATTAAAATAAATATGCATTAATGTTAATTTAAAAGTTATCACTAACCAAAATTGTATTCTCATAAGCTGTTTTTTCATAAACTACCTCAACAAACTTTCAAATAATACATAAAAACTTATTTATTTAGGTAAACTTTTTTGTATAAACTCAAAAACAAGGCAATACAAACGGATCTTTAAGCATCTTTTATAAACAAAACTATGAGAATCAAACAATGCCCCATAGACGTTACTACAAAACAACACACTTGGGTCAAAACATGTCCAAAGTGGACATTGTTCCAATCATTGTTTTTTCTATGCACAATGTAATTTGCGAAATGATCCCAATAATTTGTTTTGAATCTTAATCATAGGAATCATCAAAAGAAATAATATATAAACATAAAAAAAAAAAAAAATTACACATCAGGAACTGACAAGTAACCCCATCTTTTCGTTCCTTTTTCCTTTGTTTATATATTGGCCATTGCTTTTTTCCTTTTGTTGACTGCTTTTCTTTTGTTTGTCTAATCCAAAACTGTGTCAATCTCATCAGTTTAAAGATCCTTAGTAATTTGTGCAGCTTGAGTTGAAACTAATACCTCAGTTAACATGAAAAACCAAAAAGTCTTTTAGGCTTTCTTTGAGAGTTTAGAGTAGAGAGAAAAGAAGAGTTTTGACGGGAGAGAAATATAGTAGAAAATTAAGAAATTTTTCATATTTTTTAAAGGAGTATTTTTTTAGAGAATGATAAATTAATGCTTATGATTAATATATTTTTAACTTTAAGAATATTATAACAACATATATTAAATTTGAAGAATTCATATAACCCCTTCCAAACCCCTCAAAACCCTCCTCCAATACAACTTTTTAGTTTCCCAAATGAGGATGATTTTATATTTTGAAGAAAAATAAATCCTCCAAAGTCCCTCCTCCCATTATCTTCTATTTCTTCCACTTACTCCATTTTTTTTTCCAAACCCTCTAACTCGCAAAGAAAGCCTTAGCGGCTAATTTGATTAACACCCTTTTTCCCTTTCCCATTGTTTTCATGCTTTCAATTTTATACTATTTTCTAGCAACTTTAGGCTGTGTGGTTAGTAAAAGAAAGTGAGAGGAAAGAAGCAAAAAGGAAAGATGGTAAAAGGAAAGAGAGTGAGTAGAAAGAGAGATGATTGTTTTAGTTGTTTGGAATGAGAGAAAGTGAAAGGAAAGAAAGGTTAAAAATTTCTCTCTCCTTGCATGGTTCAATAGAAAGTTGAAGGAAAGGAAATTATATATTTATGAAATGACAAAAATATCCTCAGGTAAAAAATTAAATGGTAGAAAGAATAAAATTAGAAAGCAAAATAGAGTAACCTGGAACTTTAAACATAGAAGAATACTTATTAAAAAAATAGTAAATTTATTAACGATTCCTTTAAAAAATAAATATCCACTTAAGCATTATTTTATCTTACTATTTAGTTTTTTTTATTAAAGTTATGTAAGCTTATTATTACCCAAAAAAAAGTTACCTGAGATTTTTGTAAGTTCTAATGTATCAGTAGTTATTTTTTATATTAAAATCTACTCATAATGATTCTCTCTCAAAGAGAACCAAAAGTTGGATGGATTAATATTGAAGCAACTTCATTCTACTATAACATTGAGTGTGAGTCACTAATTCATACATTGTCCAATGACATTACACTTCCTAATGCAAATTCAACATAAGTACAGAATCAAAGTTCTTGGACTAAACTACCACAAAGCTGCGTATTTGTGGACATTGAACTTCTCTACGTTTGTGTTGATGACACCAATCCTCATTTTCGTTTAGTACTTTGTCATGGATCCAGAATCATAGCCACTACCCAAGATTCAAAGTCCCTGCATGACACAATGCATATGTATGAGCAAGTTATTTATAGTAATCTTCAGCACCAGCTACTAAAAAGAACAAAAATAATAATAGTCAATGTGAATGTTGAATTTAATTTTAACACCTAGGAGACCATATGAAAGATCAATTATTTGCAATTCAAATAGTAAGTTTATGAAATGAGCATTAGTTGCCAAAAAAAAATTTCGATCAATACTAGTTGCCAATTGATCATACATTCCACCATAATAGTAAGTTCAATTAGCAAGTAAATGGTTTTCTTCAATTAGCAGAGATAGCATACCAGATTTATCATAGTAGATGTATCCTTTGGAGTGCATACAACCTTGTACCAAAGTGTGTAGAAACACATTAATACAATCACTGCAATTACAGAGCAGATGATTGCATATATAAGGATAGTGTAATACCATAATTAGATAAATAAAGAAAAATAACTCAGGCTATTTATACATACCTTCCAGCACCTCTGAGACACCAACATCTACCAATTTATCAGCATAAAACATCATTAGTGTAGAACCAAAATGGATAGCAGACTTCCAAGCATACTCAAAAGAAGCATAATAGCAGGGCCACTAGTTACCATCTATGAAGCCCCGTTACTTAACACGATACGGATATGATACGATATCGATACGGTGATACGAGAAATTTTTCAAAACTCCCGATGCGATATGACCTCGATACGTTATTAAAAAATTAAATTTAAAACTAGTATAAGTGCACAATGTATAAAAATAACTAAAAATGATAAACAAACATCCACATCAATAAAAATGATCAAAACAA
Source organism: Medicago ruthenica (assembly GCA_018208015.1). NCBI lineage: Eukaryota > Viridiplantae > Streptophyta > Magnoliopsida > Fabales > Fabaceae > Medicago > Medicago ruthenica. Next base: position 65,179,194 of record CM031372.1, on the reverse strand, counting down.
GTGACAATTACATATTTTTCTGCACAAATTAGAATATAGCTAAACATCATTAGTACTATCCAAAAAAAACATCATTGTCTGATGTTGACTACTTAATAGTTAACACTATTTGAGATTGAAAGCAAACAATTTAAAAACAAACATTTTTTTCCCAATTAGAGAGAAGAACAAATGAAGAAGAAGATATTAAAGGGAGAAGAACATAAGAAACATAGCATTAGAGAGAAGAGAAACATAGTAGAACTCACCGGAGGTGTTGATAGAGACAATTGATGATGCTGATGTTGAGATTGAGTTAATCGATGGTAAAGGTTAGAAGATGGAATAACTATCGTTCAGTGGTTGACGAGGAACCCTATTTTTTTGGGGTTAGAAGAGACAAATGTTTTTGATAGTGTTGTCGGTTTTATGTATTTTTGTTTCTTATTCTTTTATATTTTTTTTTAAAAATGAAATATGTAAGAGAAGTATCGGTGTCGGAGTATAAGTTAGCCGTATCGGAGTATAAGTTAGCCGAGGCAGTGATACCGGTCGAGGTGAAAGAGCTAAGCTGGAGAACGGAACATCCGCTTAGCCACACCGCCAACACTGAAGCAATGTTGGAAGAGCTAGACTTCATTGATGAGTCAAGAAATTTCACCCTCTGAACTGAAGACGCCATCAAACAGGCCACGATAACCAAGTACAATCGGAAGGTGAAGCCGAGGGACTTAAATACTGGAGATCTCGTCCTGAGGCGCGTAGACTGTTGGAACAAAATATGTTTAACAAGTCTCTTATAACTTAAGGGGAGATTGTTGAAACATTTATGTGTAAACATATCTCTCTTTATGGTTTTGATGATAACAAAGTGCTAAATAGAAAATTGGTTATTTGCTAATGCTTTTGTTCAAGTGTTTCAGAACCATGTGCTTTATGATTATTTATTATGAATGGTTATGGAAGAACAAGCTTAGAGCAAGGAAGGAAAGCTAAGAAGCAATGTTGCAAAGCTAGAAGGAATTTGGGTCTGAAGAAGTGCTTCTGAAGTAGTGGTACTGAACTGAGAGCTTCTGAAGTGGTCCTGAAGAAGTGCTCCTGAAGTAGTGGTACTGAACTGAGAGCTTCTGAAGTGGTCCTGAAGAAGTGCTCCTGAAGTGCAGCTTCTGAAGTCTGGGTGCTTCTGAAGAAGTCAACGCAGAGTCAACTCCTGAAGCCAGCTTCTGATCCGTACAACTGAAGCAGCTTCTGATCACTGTTCACACAGAAGCTTCTGAAGCTGATGTGGCATGGAAAGTGACCAGTACTGTGCGCATTTAATGCCTGGTTGTGTCAGAACAACTCAATGGAACAGTTGTCTCCCTGACCCAAACATTCTCCAGCTTTTAAGGTAGGCCATTTCAAAAATGGCTGCTGCTCTGTTCTGTCTGAAAAAGTGCAGCACACATTTGCAGAAATCCTAGCTCAAATTGCAACGGCTCTTTCCTCAAATCAAGCAAATCTTCAACAGCTATATTTCATCTATAAAAGGAAGAAGATTTGAAGAAGAAATTGTCTAAGACTCTTGAAACGTATTGCTGAACCTGTGCTCTGTTTTCTGTTGTAAAATTGTCAAGTTCAAAACTCTTAGAAATTCTCATAGTCTTTGTAACTTAGAATTTCTTAAGGTTAAGAGTCTTAACCTGTGTTGTATTAAGAGAACACCTCTGATATTTGATCAAAGTGTTCATCCCAAACTATTTCATTTGTAAACCAGTTTGGTCCTCAAAGTCTCAGTCTGTATACTGAGCATTTGTAACCTCATTCCTTTGTGGTCTGAGTCAGAAGCCTCTTGACTTAGTGTCTTGAGCATTGGAAGTCTTTTGTCTTAGTGACTTGAGCATTGGAAGCCTCTTCCTTGGTGGTTGAGCATAGAAGTCTCTTTCTTTGTGATTGAGCAACTGGAAGTCTCTTTCTTAAGTGATTGAGCAAGTGTAATCTTCAGATTATAGTGAAACTCTCTTGTTGGAAAACAAGGGGACTGGACTACTTCTCACATTGAGAAGGAACCAGTATAAATTCTGTGTGTCTCTCTTTCATTCTCTCCTTAACTTGTTTGATCCGCTGCATAACTCTTGATAACAGTTCAGAACTGATTCATATCAGCTTCTGAACTTAACCTTAAGTTTGAAAAGAAAAGATTAAGTTTGAAAAGAAAAGATAACAAGTTTTTTTTTTAGTCACACAAATCAACCCCCCCTTCTTGTGTGTGTGTTTTTCTCACCTTCAGTTGGTATCAGAGCATAGGTTCTGATATTAACACTTAACAGTATGTCAGTCTAGATCCTGAGAAAAACATGTCTGATAGTGAAGATTCACCTCAACCCCAACCCAGAAATCAAAGAGGAACATCTGTTTCATATGACTATGGCTCTAATGAAAGAAAATCCAGGTCACACAATAAACCTCCAATGTTTACTGGTGATCCTGAGAAGTTCTCATGGTGGAAAAGCAAAATGTACAGCCATATCATTGGTATAGATGATTCACTATGGGATATTATTGAAGATGGAATCACTATCCCAGTGGATGAAGAAGGTGTTGATGTCAACAGAAGAGCTCTGAGTGATAAGCAAAGAAAAATCTATAGGAAACATCACCATGTGAGAGGAATCATTGTGGATTCATTACCTCACACTGAGTATCAGAAGCTGAGTGACAAGTCCACAACAAAGGCTATCTTCACATCCCTCTGCTCTAACTATGAAGGTAATAAGAAAGTTAGAGAAGCTAAGGCAAACATTCTTGTTCAGCAATATGAACTGTTCAGAATGAAAGAGGATGAAAATATTGAGACTATGTTCTCAAGATTTCAGACTCTGGTTTCTGGACTTCAGATTCTGAAGAAGAGTTATACCACAGCTGACCATGTGAACAAGCTCTTAAGAAGTCTGCCATCCAAATGGAGACCTAAAGTGACTGCTATTGAGGAAACTAAGGATCTAAATACTTTAAGTATTGAGGATCTTATAAGCTCCCTCAAGGTGCATGAACTAGGACTCAATGAGGATGAGTCTGTTAGAGAGCCAAAAACATTAGCTCTGAAGTCTAAAAGAAAACCTGTTAAAGCTTTGAAAGCTATTGAATCTGAAGAAGAGTTTCCTGAGGGAAATTCTGATGAAGATTCAGATGCTGATGAGCTTGCAATGATTTCTAAAAGACTTCAGTATCTAATGAATAGAAAGAAAAAATTCTCTAACAGAAGCAGTAACTTTAGAGGATCTAGTTCTGGTTCAAAGAGGGATATCCAGAAAGAAAGCTGCTACAACTGCAAAAAGCCTGGCCACTTCATTGTTGATTGTCCTGATCTTCAGAAAGAAAAATCAAAGGAAAAAGCAAAGAAGTCCAGCTCAAAGTCCAGCAGTTTCAGAAATAAGCTTAAGAAGAGTCTCATGGCTACATGGGATGATCTGGACAATGAGTCAGAATCTGATGAGGAAGAAGCCAACCTGGCCCTGATGGCAATTGCATCCTCTGATGCTGAATCATGCTCAGATTCTGATGAAGAAGATGAGGTATACTCTGAACTCTCTAGATCTGAATTGATTGAAACAGTTAATGAGCTTATGAGTCATCTTAAAAGCAAGTTAAAAGAAATCAAATCTTTGAAAAATCAAAACAACTTGTTGTCTGAGGAAAATCTTAAACTTCAGAATCAAATTTTTGAATATGATGAAGAAGTTGAAGAACTCAGAAAAGAGGCTCATAAGAAATCTGAAGAGGTTCCTAATGATCAGGAAACAGCTCTTCAGGATTTCATGCTAACTGGATTCAATAGAACAAAAATTGCCTCCATGATGTATAATATGATCAGAAACAAAGGTGAAGGCATTGGCTATGATGCATTTAAACCCTCAAATGAATTAAACTCACCTTCATGTTCTGAAAATATTTTAAAAGGCAATGGTATATGCTTTGTGCCTGCTTCTGATAATTCTGAGAAGTTGAAAGTATCAGAATCTGAGACTAAGTCAGAAGTTCTGAACAACTCAGACTCTGAAACTTCTGAACCTAAGGATAAGATGAAGGCAAATGTTAAAACCTTGCCTAAATCTAAGCCAAAAGGTCCCAAGCCTAAGAGTAAGAGGAAATTAGACTCTGAACCTGATAATGTTCAGAATCTGAAGTGTTCAGAACCTGGAACTAGTAAGTCTCAGAATCTGAATAAATCTGATTCAAATTTTTCTAAGACTGGGGTTATTAAAACTTCAAAATCTGTTAAACCAGTCAATGTAAAACATTCTCAATCTCAGAATGCTAAGCAAAGCAAGCAAAAGCAAATCAATCAGTTTTCTGCTTCTAAATGTTTTAAGAAAGGCAAAACTGAAGCTTGCCTTGTGCCTGAAGTAAACAGAGTTAGAATTCTGAAGAGATCAGAACCAAAGTGCTCAATGGTTCAAACTCTAAAGAACTCAGAACCAAAGACCTTCAAGTCTCAGGTTCTGAAGAAATCTGAGTCCAAACCCTTGAGAACTCGGGTTCTGAAGTACTCAGGTTCTGAAACTCAGACTTATTCAAGATATAAGGATTCACATCCTAAGTATCAGAACAAGTCTGAATATTATAACTTCAGACACAAGTTTAAAATGCCAAAACCTTTCAGGACTAACCCCAAAGGACCCATGAAAATCTGGGTACCTAAGTCTGAGATTATTTCAATTGCAGATATGCTTGTCATCCAAAGAAAAGGAAAGGTCCTGGTACCTGGACAGTGGATGCTCGCATCATATGACAGGGGACAAGTCTATGTTCCAAACCCTAACTCTGAAAGAGGGAGGAACTGTGGGGTTTGGAGGAAGTCAGAAAGGAAAGATCATTGGTACTGGTAAGATAGGTAATTCTTCCCTGTACATTGATAATGTTTGGCTGGTAGATGGACTTAGACATAATTTACTTAGCATAAGTCAATTATGTGATAGTAATTATGAAGTCATGTTCAATAAGAACACATGTACTGTAATTAACAATGAAAATAAGTTTGTAGTGTTCAGAGGCTGTAGGAAAAACAATGTTTACAAAATTAATTTTTCTGAATTGGTTCAGCAGAAGGTAGTTTGCCTTCTGTCTGTGAGTGATGAGAAGTGGGTCTGGCACAAACGGCTGGGACATGCTAACTGGAGACTCATCTCCAATCTTAGCAAGTTACAGCTGGTCAGAGGCTTACCCAGTATTGATTATCACTCAGATGCTTTGTGCTCAGCATGCCAAATAGGAAAATTTTCTAAAACTTCTTTTAAATCAAAGAACATTGTTTCCACCTCTAAACCTCTAGAACTCCTTCACATTGATTTGTTTGGTCCTGTTGGAACAACTTCAATCAATGGGAAGAAGTATGGACTTGTTATTGTTGATGATTATAGTAGGTGGACTTGGGTTAAATTCCTCAGAACCAAAAATGAAACATATGATGTGTTTTTCAAATTCTGCAAACAAGTACAAACTGAAACTGATTTGAAAATTTTGAAAATCAGAAGTGATCATGGTGGGGAATTTGAAAATGAACCTTTTGAAAACTTTTGTGAAGACCATGGAATTTTCCATGAGTTCTCATCTCCTAGAACTCCACAACAAAATGGAGTTGTAGAGAGAAAGAACAGGTCTTTACAAGAAATGGCCAGAACCATGATCCATGAATCTAAAATTGCTAAGTACTTTTGGGCAGAAGCTGTAAACACAGCATGTTTTATTCAGAACACGATCTATATCAAACCCATTCTGAATAAAACAGCATATGAACTGTTTAAAGGAAGAAAACCAAGTATTTCTTATTTTCATCAGTTTGGTTGTACATGTTACATACTAAACAATAAAATCTACCTAAAGAAATTTGATGCCAAGGCTCAAAAGGGTACCTTTTTAGGATACTCAGAGAGATCTAAGGCATACAGAGTGTATAATTCTGAAACACATGTTGTTGAAGAAGCTATACACATTAGGTTTGATGATAAGAAGCCTGGTAATGAAATACCAGAGCTGGTTGAGAGTTTTGCAGATGTCAGAATCTCAGAAGAGCCTTCAGAAGCTGAACCCAGTTCAGGTTCTGATGAAAGTTCAGAAGCTGAAAATAATGAAGACTCTGAGAAACTCTCTGAGAATGATGCTACTCCTGAAACAAACCAAGACCAGCATGGTTCTGAACAAATCCCTGATGGTTCTTCAGAAGCTAATCCTCCCAGAACCTCATTCAAGTACAAGTCTTCACATCCTGAGGAGTTAATCATTGGAAACAAGAACAGTCCAAGGAAGACAAGATCAGCATTCACTCAGAATGAGTCCATGCTTGGCCTACTATCCATGATTGAGCCTACAACTGCTGATGAAGCACTTGCTGATGATGGTTGGATTGTAGCAATGCAAGAAGAGCTGAACCAATTTCAAAGAAATGATGTATGGGATCTTGTTGCAAAACCTGATCAGAAGAACATCATTGGAACAAAATGGGTGTTCAGAAACAAGCTAAATGAACAAGGAGAAGTGATCAGAAACAAAGCTAAATTAGTAGCTCAAGGGTACAGCCAGCAAGAAGGAATTGATTACACAGAAACTTTTGCTCCAGTTGCAAGACTGGAAGCAATCAGGTTACTTCTTTCTTATGCTATTAATCATGATATCATCTTATATCAAATGGATGTTAAGAGTGCCTTCTTAAATGGTGTAATTTCTGAAGAAGTGTATGTAAAACAACCTCCTGGTTTTGAAGATGTTAAATATCCAAATCATGTTTTTAAACTTAAGAAGTCTTTGTATGGTCTGAAACAAGCTCCCAGAGCATGGTATGAAAGGCTAAGCAACTTCTTAATTAAAAATAATTTTGTAAGAGGTCAAGTTGATAATACACTTTTCAGGAAAACTGTTAAGAAAGAAATCTTAATTGTGCAAATATATGTGGATGATATCATATTTGGTTCTACTAATGCCTCCCTTTGCAAGGAATTTTCAAAGTTAATGCAGGATGAATTTGAAATGAGCATGATGGGTGAGCTGAAATTTTTCTTGGGAATTCAAATCAACCAATGCAAAGATGGTGTGTATGTTCATCAGTCAAAATACACCAAGGAGCTTCTGAAAAAGTTCCAGCTGGATGATTGCAAGCTGATGACAACACCAATGCATCCCACCTGCACCTTAAGCAAAGAGGACAATGACTCTAAAGTAGATCAGAAGTTGTACAGAGGTATGATAGGTTCTCTCCCATACTTAACTGCTTCTAGACCAGATATTTTATTTAGTGTATGTCTGTGTGCTAGATTCCAATCAGATCCTAGAGAATCTCATATGACTTCTGTCAAGAGAATCTTCAGGTATCTGAAAGGAATAACTAATTTGGGACTTCTGTATAAGAAATCTCTAAATTATAAGCTAGTTGGATTCTGTGATGCTGACTATGCTGGGGACAGGATTGAAAGAAAATCCACCAGTGGAAACTGTCAGTTTCTTGGTGAGAATCTGATATCCTGGGCCAGCAAGAGACAAGCAACCATTGCTTTGTCAACAGCAGAAGCAGAATACATCTCAGCTGCAAGTTGTAGCACACAACTGCTCTGGATGAAACATCAATTAGAGGATTATCAGATTCATGCAGATAATATCCCAATTTATTGTGATAATACTGCTGCTATATGTCTGTCTAAAAATCCAATTCTGCATTCTAGAGCCAAGCACATAGAAATAAAACATCATTTTATAAGAGATTATGTTCAGAAGGGTGTTTTAGATATTCAGTTCATTGATACTGATCATCAATGGGCTGACATATTCACAAAACCCCTAACAGAAGAAAGATTCAATTTTATTAAAAAGAATCTGAACATGCATTTTATCTCTTGAAAATGTGCTTGAATCTGAATGAATTCCTTGATTCTGAGTTTATCATAACCTAAGACTTATCAAACACTCATCTTCTGAGAGTTTGAATAAAGTTAAGCCTGAAAAACTTCAGAGTCTGAAGGATCAGAACCTGGATTTTCTGACTTCTGAATCTGATAGGAATCTAATGTTGGTCAGAATCTGATAAGTATAGCTATGGGCAATGATGATTAAAGCTTTGAAAGTTTATACTCTAATCCTCCCAAAGTAATCAATTTAAAAATGTGATTTTAAGCTCTGGTACTCATTGTTAAAATTGCTTGACAAACAATTTTCAGTTAGTATCAGTTCTGTTTTCAAACTGTTTAAGCACAGACACATTTTTTCTTATGCTCAAAGTGTTTCAGACATGTTCAGTCTTAAGAACTTATTTTATCTTAGTATCAGCACTAAAATGTCAATTTAGTATCAGACTCTGAAATAAACCTTCATGTTTTGAAATCAGGCTCTGACACAAGGTCAGCAGTCTTAAAAACTGTATTTTGGTATCAGACTCTGAAATAAAATCCTCTATTGGTATCAAGCTCTGATATAACTTTTCAGTTGGTCTATAATCTGAATGATTTTGTTTTAAAAATGAATTAGACCTACTCTGATCTGAACCATTTATACTAAACAAGTCCTGTCTGAACACAGAATGATCTGATCAGAAGCTCTAGAATTTTTTTTCTGCTTCTGAACAGCATTCTAGTTTTAATGCAAGTCATATACTCATTAAATGTCAAGTATGCTCTGATTCTCATCTTTGTTTCTTGATTATCCAGATGATTGCATAAATATCTTACAAACTTTTGTTCAACCCCCTCCTATATGCTCTGAACCTTTTTTTTCTTTCAAATGTTTTTTTAAACTCTTTTAAAAGGGGAAATTGAACTGCTCTGATACATGCTTACAAACTCTTAAAATCCTTTTCTGTTCTGATACAAATATTTTCAAACTCTCTTGACAAAGGGGGAGGAATTTTGTGTTAGGGAGTAAGTAAAACTTTTTGTTGATGACAAAAGGGGGAGTAAGGTAAAACAAGTATTAAAGCACCTGAGCTCTAAAATATAAGTTAAATCTGTCAGTAATTAACTTATGAAAGGGGAGTAATAGGTGTTAAAAGCCTAAAGTTCTTGTGTGAACAATTTAACCCCCCTACATAAGTTAAGCTTGTTAGCTTATTAAGCTCTGATACAATTCTGATTGAATTTAACTTATGAGAACAGATTCTAACTCTTAGCCTCTGAAGTGAAATTCTGGCTCTGATACAATTCTGTGAGATACATTACTCTTAGTGAGTAAATTGAATTTAAAATAACTTGGATAAGACTCAGGGAGCTTACAAAACTCATCCTGTGGATTATCAGACTTAGGGGGAGAGCTTACAAACCTCAGAACCTGAAGTCAACAAGTCATTTTAAAATTCTGAGTGTTAATTTCACCATATTGTTTTAAGTTAAGCTTAATTAACATGGATAAGAATCAAGGAGAGCTTACAAACCTCTCCTGAAGTCAGATTGTTAATTAAACTTAACAATAATTCTGAAATTTTCACATTTCTGATTTTAACTGAACTTAATTAACTTGGATAAAACTCAGGGGGAGCTTACAAACCTCACACCATGTAGATAACTTGTTAATTAAGTTAACAACAATTTTCTAATTTAATACTGAAATTCTGGCCAGGCAATACTTAAGAGATTACAGGTTCTGAACCAAAACAGGTTCTGAACAATGACTTAGCACAATTTAAAGCAGATAACTAGCAGAAGTAAAAAGTGCAGGAAAGCTAAAGAACACACAAGGTTTGTTAACCCAGTTCGGAGTAAACACCTCCTACTCTGGGGGATACCAATCCAGGAAGGAATTCCACTATAGAAATTTAATCCTTATGACTCAAGACACTGACTCCCAGTTCCCAGCCTAAGCAATTAACTTCCTCCTAGTCTTGAATTCTACCCAACACGTTGAGTATTAGAGACCACTAACTTCCTATTCAAGTAACAAACCTGTTACTGAACCCCTTAACAAAAACACTACTCTATTTTTCAGAAAACTTCAAAAACACAAAGACTTCATTCGTACCTAAAGGCTTAGAATGAATTACAACTCTATAAAACTCTAAACCAACTCAAAACATATGAGTGGTGCACAAAACAAAGCTAACAAGCTTAAAACTAACACAGACTCTTTTTCTGAATTAAAACTCTCTGAAATCGTAATTCTTCAATAGCAAAGCTCCTCCTTTTATAATCTTCAGCAAGCCTCTTAATTATACTCCAAATCTTCTGAATTGATTTGTTACTGGAATAAGATTGATCCAATAATGTAACAAATAAAACTGCATCAAATCTTTGAAAGATGTAAAACAGAAAATATGAATTTTCATAACTTTGAACCAAATCTTCAAAGATATCTTCTCCAATTAAACCAGCCTTCTAGAAGCAATTATACAACCATAATTCCTTGCTAAATCTCCCAAGATACGTGCAAAAATAATCCAGCAAACCCAGCTTCTGATGTGGTCAACAGAAGTCAACGCTGGCTTCAGAACCTGAAACTGCTTCTGAAGTGCTACAGTGCTTCTGATGAGCATTTCAGCTTCTGATGTAGATTTCAACTTCTGAATGGCTTCAAATGAGAAAGCTTGTAACTGAAGAAATGTTCAATATAAGGAAATGCTTCTATTCCATACTTTGGTTTTGCCAAAACATGCAGCCAACACCAAAAGACTCAACAATCTCCCCCTTTGGCAAATATTTTTTGGTTAAAACCATCCAAGTTCTTCAATCTCCCTTAAAATCAACTCAGCAATGAAGAACTCCACAGTGATCAATCATAACATAGTGATAAGCAGCGGATTCAGTTATGACTATCATGAAAAACACAAACCAGCTTCAGTTTGATAGACTCAGCTACTGAAGCACACATAAGATACTGATCAACTCCTGATCATCACAAACATGGTATCAGAGCTACTGATCACAACACTCCCCCTGCAACTCAGCTTCTCATACAAACTCCCCCTTACTACTGAACTGCAGTGATAAATGGTATCAGAGCACACTTCAGAGCATACTTGGTCTTCAGGACCACACTTCAGGATCACAAAAAAAACACTCAGGATCACAAAAAATCTTGTACTCCCCCTGAGACACATCTGGACATATCTTGTTGCTGGTATCACAGCAATCATATCTTGTTGCTGGTATCAGAGCAAAACTAGTCATCTTCTGAATAACACTGAAAGCTGAACATCTGAAATTTGAACTATTGCTTAAGATGTTTGGTATCAGAGCCAACACAATACTTAAGATTTTCTCCCCCTTTTTAGCCACAAAATTTTGACAAATCTCAGACTTCAAATAGGGAATAAAATCAAGACATGTAACACAGATCCTGGAAAACATATTAGACTCAAACTCAGGTTCAGGATCACATTTAGCACAGGCACAACTGGCAGGTACTCTATCTTCCTCACATCCAGTTTGCATTAATTGCTATAAGTCTTCATGTAAGCACACACCTAACTTGCTTCTCAGATGCTCAAATTGTTTAGCATCCAAGGCCTTTGTGAATATGTCAGCAACTTGTTCTTCAGTAGCTACATGTTCCAGCTGAATGACTTTATCCTCCACAAGGTTTCTGATAAAATGATGTCTGATGTCTATGTGTTTGGTTCTGCTGTGCTGAATTGGATTCTTAGAGATGTTGATGGCACTCAAATTGTCACAAAACAATGTCATAGTTCCTTGTTCAATGTTGTACTCCTCCAGCATCTGCTTCATCCACACCAATTGTGAGCAACTACTTCCAGCAGCAATATACTCAGCCTCAACAGTTGACAATGACACACAGTTTTGTTTCTTGCTGAACCATGAAATCAAGTTATTTCCTAAGAAGAAACAACCTCCTGAGGTGCTCTTTTTGTCATCAGCACTTCCAGCCCAGTCAACATCACAAAATCCCATCAATTCAGAACTTGAACTGTGTGAATACATGATTCCATAGTCACTTGTGTTATTCACATACTTCAGGATCCTTTTAACTTGTGTCAGATGACTCATCTTAGGATCAGCTTGATATCTTGCACATACTCCAACAACATAAGTGATATCAGGTCTGCTTGCAGTTAAATACAATAAGCTCCCAATCATGCTTCTGTATTGACTTTGATCAACTGATACTCCATGTTCATCTTTGGTTAGCTTCAGATGAGTAGCAGCTGGTGTCCTCTTAAGAGCAGCTGATTCCATTCCAAACTTCTTCACTATGTTCTTGGCATACTTACTTTGAGAAATGAAGATTGTATCTTCCATTTGTTTGACTTGTAACCCAAGAAAGTATGTCAGTTCACCAACTAAGCTCATTTCAAATTCTGACTGCATCTGCTGAACGAACAATTTGACCATCTTCTGAGACATCCCTCCAAACACTATATCATCCACATAAATCTGAGCAATCATCAGACTCCCATTTTCATCTTTCACAAACAAGGTCTTATCAGAACCTCCTTTTCTATAACCTTGAGCCACAAGAAATTGAGTAAGCCTTTCATACCAAGCTCTTGGTGCTTGTTTCAATCCATATAAAGCTTTCTTTAACTTGTACACATGTTCTGGAAACTTAGGATCCACAAAACCCCTAGGTTGTTCAACATATACTTCTTCTTGCAAATATCCATTCAGAAATGCACTCTTCACATCCATCTGGAACAATTTGAACTTGAGAATGCAAGATACACCCAACAGTAGTCTTATGGACTCTAGTCTGGCCACAGGTGCAAAGGTTTCATCAAAATCCAAACCCTCTACTTGAGTATAACCCTGAGCAACCAACCTTGCCTTGTTTCTGACTACAGTACCATTTTCATCTGTTTTATTCTTGTATATCCACTTAGTACCAATCACATTCAACCCTTCAGGTCTAGGAACCAGATCCCACACTTCACTCCTTTTGAATTGATTCAACTCATCTTGCATTACTTCAATCCAAAATTCATCAGTCAGGGCTTCTTTCACATTTTTGGGTTCAAATTTAGATACAAAACATGAATCAGTAGCAGCTGGTTCTGATCTCCTGGTTCTGACCCCTTGATCCAAACTCCCAATGATAAGCTCCTTAGGATGATCCTTCTGAACTCTAATTGATGGCCCTTTATTGGTAGGATCATGTTCTGGATGAACTTCTGCTTCTTCAGACTCTGGATGAATTTCTGCTTCTGAAGTTTATTCTTCTGATGCTTCAGACTCTGGAACAACTTCAGACTCACTTCTATCTTTCTCAGCAGTCAGATCATCAATTACCACATTAATGGACTCCATCACAACCTTGGTTTGGAATTAAACACCCTATAAGCTCTGTTGTTCACTGAATATCCCAAAAATATCCCCTCATCAGACTTAGGATCCAGTTTTCTCCTGTTTTCTCTGTCAGCCAAGATGTAACATCTGCTCCCAAAAACATGGAAGTATTTCACAGTTGGCTTCCTCCCTTTCCATAATTCATACAGAGTTGATGCAGTACCCTTCTTTAAAGTGACTCTGTTGTGTATGTAACATGCAGTGTTCATTGCTTCAGCCCAGAACATATATGGAAGTTTCTTAGCATGCAGCATCACTCTTGCACATTCTGCCAAAGTCCTATTCTTCCTCTCAACTACACCATTTTGCTGAGGTGTGATAGGTGCAGAAAACTCATGTTTTATACCTTCAGAAGCACAGAATTCTAAAAACTCTTGTTTTCAAATTCTTTGCCATGGTCACTTCTGATTCTGACTATGCCACAGTCTTTTTCTCTTTGTAGTTGAATGCACAAGTCCTTAAATACTTCAAAAGTATCAGATTTTTCTCTAACAAAACTGATCCATGTGAACCTTGAGTAGTCATCTACCATTACAAAAGCATACCTCTTTCCTCCAATACTTTCTACTTGCATAGGCCCCATTAAATCCATATGAACAAGTTGTAGTACTTTAGTGGTTACCTGGTGAACTAATCTGGGATGAGACTTTCTTGTTTGTTTTCCAATTTGACAATCACCACAAACATTGTCCTCATTGATCTTCAGATTAGGCACACCTCTGATAGCTTCAGTACTTAGGATTTTCTTCATGCCTTTTAAGTGCAAATGTCCCAGTTTCTGGTGCCAGAGTTTGACTTCCTCTTCTGAGCTCATAAGACAAGAAGTCGGACTTCTTTCTTCTTCAGAAACCCATAAATAACAATTGTCTTTGGATCTGCAGCCCCTCATTTGAATCTTGTCTTCCTGATCAGTAACAATACACTCCTGCTTGTTGAAATTCACTTTTAAATCCTGATCACATAGCTGGCTAATACTGATCAGATTAGAGGTTAATCCTTCCACCAGTAGCACATCATTAAGTCTGGGCAAACCTTCTTTGATCAAATCACCAATACCCAGAATCTGACCTTTTACACCATCTCCAAATGTCACATAGCTTCTGGAGTATGATCTGATATTGCTTAGCAGCTTCTTCACACCAGTCATATGCCTTGAACACCCACTATCAAAATACCAGTCTTCTTTTGAGGTGGCTCTTAATGAAGTGTGAGCAATCAGGCCTACATTCTGAACCTTAGGTTTCCACACCCTCTGAACACTGTGTTTGGGTGCAGCTGGTTGCACTCTTCTATATTGAAAGTGTTCAGGGTAACCATACAATTTAAAGCAGAATGGTTTGATATGCCCTTTCTTTCCACAATGATGACAGATCCATGGATGATTCCTCCTCCTTTTGTTTCTGAAAAATTTCTGGGGTTGCTTCTGAGGTAGCATCTGAACATGCTTCTGACCTTGCATCTGAAGTCTCTTTTGAGCTTGCTTCTGAGCTGGCATCTAGGCTTGTTTCTGAGGTTTCCTCTTTGATGTTCCAACCATAGAATCATGAGTTTGAGTAGCAGGAACAAAATTCATCTTTTTAGGAATCTGAGTCTGATCAACAAAACCTAAACCAGTTTTTCCTTGTTGCTGATTCCCCAAAATGTCCTCCAACTTATCAGTAGCAGAGTTCAACATCTTCACTTGCTTCTTCATTTGATCAAGTTGGGAGTTCAGTTGGTTCACTTCTTCTTTTAAATCTGAATTCTGCACTAACAGTTCACCTTTTTCAGCCTTCAGTTGAAGAATAGTCTCCTTCTGATCCAAAACTTGTTTGCAAACCTCAGCACTTCTGGTATACAGCTTCTTGTAGTTATCAGCTAGTTCATCATATGAGGTTTTAGCAGCTTCAGACACAGATGAGGCTTCAGACTCTGAGTCAGACTCTGAAAAGGTCTCAGACTCTAAAACAGCTTCCTTCTTCAAGATAGCTCCTGACCTTACAACAAGACCAGTATCACACATACCAGATTCACTATCATCATCTTCTTCAGAACCATCATCAGACCATGCAACAGCTAGGCTCTTCTTCTGTTTCTTAAGAAAAGTAGGTCATTCAGATTTGATATGCCCATAGCCCTCACACTCATAGCACTGCACACCTTTGGCTTGGTTACTTTTCTCCTCAGACTTGGTCTTCTTCTCATCAGTTTGTTGCTTTTTGTTATTGAATCTGAAGTTCTGACCTTTGGCTTTGGCTTTTCTGTTAACATTCTTCAGAATCTTGTTGAATTGTTTTCCCAGCAACACTAGAGCTTCTGACAAGTCATCCTCTTCAGACTCTTGTTGATCATCAGCTTCAGAATTCACACTAAAGGCTACACCTTTTCCTTTCTTCTCAGTCTGTTTACAGAAGGCAGTTTCAAAATTGAGTAATGACCCAATTAGCTCCTCAAGCTTCATAGTGGTGATATCATGAGCCTCCTCAATTGCTGTAACCTTCATGTCAAACCTTCTGGGCAAGGACCTGAGGATTTTTCTTACTAACTTCTCATCAGACATCTTTTCACCAAGAGAATCAAAAGAATTTGCCATATCAAGCACATTCATATAGAAATCCTGGATATTCTCATCCTCCTTCATCTTCAGGTTCTCAAACTTGGTGGTCAGCAACTGCAATCTGGACATCTTCACCTTAGAAGTTCCTTCATGAGTGGTTTTCAGAATTTCCCAAGCATCCTTAGCCACAGTACATTGTTTGATAAGTCTGAACATGTTCTGATCAACACCATTAAAGATAGCATTCAAAGCTTTTGAATTTCCCAGTGACAGATCATCTTCAGCTTTGGTCCATTCCTCCTCAGGTTTCAGAACCTCAGTCTTGTTACCATCTTTGTCTGTATACATAGGATGATCCCAGCCTTTAATCACAGCTTTCCAAGTCCTGCTGTCAATAGACTTTAGAAAAGCACACATCCTTGATTTCCAATACTCATAGTTTGTGCCATCTAGTAGGGGTGGTCTATTGACATAGCCTCCTTCTCTATCCATGTTTACCAGAAATTAATCTCTCTGGATCTCACCCAAAATACAGGCAGGGTGCCTGCTCTGATGCCAATTGAAATTCTGGCCAGGCAATACTTAAGAGATTACAGGTTCTGAACCAAAACAGGTTCTGAACAATGACTTAGCACAATTTAAAGCAGATAAGTAGCAGAAATAAAAAGTGCAGGAAAGCTAAAGAACACACAAGGTTTGTTAACCCAGTTCGGAGTAAACACCTCCTACTCTGGGGGATACCAATCCAGGAAGGAATTCCACTATAGGAATTTAATCCTTATGACTCAAGACACTGACTCCCAGTTCCCAGCCTAAGCAATTAACTTCCTCCTAGTCTTGAATTCTACCCAACACGTTGAGTATTAGAGACCACTAACTTCCTATTCAAGTAACAAACCTGTTACTGAACCCCTTAACAAAAAAACTACTCTGTTTTTCAGAAAACTTCAAAAACACAAAGACTTCATTCGTACCTAAAGGCTTAGAATGAATTACAACTCTATAAAACTCTAAACCAACTCAAAACATATGAGTGGTGCACAAAACAAAGCTAACAAGCTTAAAACTAACACAGACTCTTTTTCTGAATTAAAACTCTCTGAAATCGTAATTCTTCAATAGCAAAGCTCCTCCTTTTATAATCTTCAGCAAGCCTCTTAATTATACTCCAAATCTTCTGAATTGATTTGTTACTGGAATAAGATTGATCCAATAATGTAACAAATAAAACTGCATCAAATCTTTGAAAGATTTAAAACAGAAAATACGAATTTTCATAACTTTGAACCAAATCTTCAAAGATATCTTCTCCAATTAAACCAGCCTTCTAGAAGCAATTATACAACCATAATTCCTTGCTAAATCTCCCAAGATACGTGCAAAAACAATCCAGCAAACCCAGCTTCTGATGTGGTCAACAGAAGTCAACGCTGACTTCAGAACCTGAAACTGCTTCTGAAGTGCTACAGTGCTTCTGATGAGCATTTCAGCTTCTGATGTAGATTTCAGCTTCTGAATGGCTTCAAATGAGAAAGCTTGTAACTGAAGAAATGTTCAATATAAGGAAATGCTTCTATTCCATACTTTGGTTTTGCCAAAACATGCAGCCAACACCAAAAGACTCAACAAATACTTATGTTTGTCATCATCAAAAAGGGGGAGATTGTTGGAACAAAATATGTTTAACAAGTCTCTTATAACTTAAGGGGAGATTGTTGAAACATTTATGTGTAAACATATCTCTCTTTATGGTTTTGATGATAACAAAGTGCTAAATAGAAAATTGGTTATTTGCTAATGCTTTTGTTCAAGTGTTTCAGAACCATGTGCTTTATGATTATTTATTATGAATGGTTATGGAAGAACAAGCTTAGAGCAAGGAAGGAAAGCTAAGAAGCAATGTTGCAAAGCTAGAAGGAATTTGGGTCTGAAGAAGTGCTTCTGAAGTAGTGGTACTGAACTGAGAGCTTCTGAAGTGGTCCTGAAGAAGTGCTCCTGAAGTAGTGGTACTGAACTGAGAGCTTCTGAAGTGGTCCTGAAGAAGTGCTCCTGAAGTGCAGCTTCTGAAGTCTGGGTGCTTCTGAAGAAGTCAACGCAGAGTCAACTCCTGAAGCCAGCTTCTGATCCGTACAACTGAAGCAGCTTCTGATCACTGTTCACACAGAAGCTTCTGAAGCTGATGTGGCATGGAAAGTGACCAGTACTGTGCGCATTTAATGCCTGGTTGTGTCAGAACAACTCAATGGAACAGTTGTCTCCCTGACCCAAACATTCTCCAGCTTTTAAGGTAGGCCATTTCAAAAATGGCTGCTGCTCTGTTTTGTCTGAAAAAGTGCAGCACACATTTGCAGAAATCCTAGCTCAAATTGCAACGGCTCTTTCCTCAAATCAAGCAAATCTTCAACAGTTATATTTCATCTATAAAAGGAAGAAGATTTGAAGAAGAAATTGTCTAAGACTCTTGAAACGTATTGCTGAACCTGTGCTCTGTTTTCTGTTGTAAAACTGTCAAGTTCAAAACTCTTAGAAATTCTCATAGTCTTTGTAACTTAGAATTTCTTAAGGTTAAGAGTCTTAACCTGTGTTGTATTAAGAGAACACCTCTGATATTTGATCAAGTGTTCATCCCAAACTATTTCATTTGTAAACCAGTTTGGTCCTCAAAGTCTCAGTCTGTATACTGAGCATTTGTAACCTCATTTCTTTGTGGTCTGAGTCAGAAGCCTCTTGACTTAGTGTCTTGAGCATTGGAAGTCTCTTGTCTTAGTGACTTGAGCATTGGAAGCCTCTTCCTTGGTGGTTGAGCATAGAAGTCTCTTTCTTTGTGATTGAGCAACTGGAAGTCTCTTTCTTAAGTGATTGAGCAAGTGTAATCTTCAGATTATAGTGAAACTCTCTTGTTGGAAAACAAGGGGACTGGACTACTTCTCACATTGAGAAGGAACCAGTATAAATTCTGTGTGTCTCTCTTTCATTCTCTCCTTAACTTGTTTGATCCGCTGCATAACTCTTGATAACAGTTCAGAACTGATTCATATCAGCTTCTGAACTTAACCTTAAGTTTGAAAAGAAAAGATTAAGTTTGAAAAGAAAAGATAACAAGTTTTTTTTTGAGTCACACAATTCAACCCCCCCTTCTTGTGTGTGTGTTTTTCTCACCTTCATAGACGTGGGCAGGCAAAACGCTAGAGAAGGAAAGCTGGCCGCGAACTGGGTGGGACCGTACAGAGGCACCGCCAGTACTGGAACAACCGCTTACACTTTGGAAACTCTGGACGGCGCCCCAATCCCAAAGACATGGAATGCAAACAAGCTCAAACGCTATTATAGCCAAGTATCGATAGTTTTTTTTATTCAAATTTTAGATTTGTATTTCGGTTTTTAAAATTCACATATAGGACCCATTGTAAATCCATTTTCATGATATTAATAAAATGAGCGTTTTTCTCTCAAAAAGAAATGTGTTTGTTAAATTCTTTGATTGGCAGGACCGGAAATCTTAAACCTGCATGAGAAAGCATCCTCAAAGACAAACAGTTGTCATGGCTTTCACTACAAAGTGAAATGACAACCTAAACAACCGCCAAAGGCGACCGGTCGACATGGCTTTCACTTTTAAGTGAAAAGACATCCTAAATGACCGCCAAGACTAAACAATTGGCATGGATTTCACGTTTAAGTGGAATGACAGCCTAAACAATCGTGGCAGACCCGCCGAAGGGCTAGCCACCCTTCAGGTAGAGTGTCTTGCCCATTAAACGCCCTCTAAAGGGGGGACTAAACCTTGGCCGATCATGTTCCCCCGAGCGCCAAGCAAATAAAAGCAAAGGAAGATCCAACACGACATGAAATAATATGAAAACACGACGCCAAACGAGTAGAAGTTCAAGACAACAATTAAATAAAAGGGCCTCTTTTCATTAAGATGTTCAAATCATTACAAGAGGGGTCGCCGCAGCGGAATTTACATAAATAAACAAATAGTAAAAGCAAGTGGGCATGCTGATCAAGGCACATTTTGTTCCAGTTAACTTTGATCAAAGTCGTCAACCGACCAATACCGCGGGGTGACAGCTATGCTTGGCCATAGACATGAATGATTGTTAACATTAAAAGCAAACTGGATGATTTTGGATACTTGATGAAAGCATCCTGAAATATCTTTGCTAGACCCTCGAATGCTATGGGACTCATCTTTCTTAATAACTGCGCACGAACGCAATCCTGGTGGACTAGGCACAATCAAACTTGCATCAAATCATCAGACTCAGCCATAAGCCCCTGTTCTTTCTTAATCTTGGTAAGTTTCTTTGCCAACATAGTTTTCTCAGCCCCAACATATATCTCCCCAACAGATATGCATGACCAAGCTTCCACAATAAGGAACTTGGTGAAGGATCCCCTTATTTCAAGGTGTGAAGCATTCCCCTCGAAATCAATGGTCACGACCCGATTCCTTGAAATTATTGTGGGGAAGTTAAAACCGACACCGACACCAAGATGACAGCAATATCCATTAGAAGGCGAATGACCACTTGATGATGAACCCATCAGATTCCCATAATTCACAGAACAAACACTCATCTTTCTCCCTCAACCCAAAAAGAACAAAGGGAAGAGATGCAAAAAGAGAAGGAAAGACAAAAATGCAGAAGACAAGGGTAAAACAAGTTGCAAAAAAAAAAACACAGGAGAAGCTTAGAGGAAGAAGACAAGATAGAGAGAATTCATCAGACATGTCAAAATTTTAGGGAACATAATGAATGGAAGGAAGAAGTTTACCTCCTTTTTATAGGCTCAGAAGTACCAAACGAACGGTCCAGATGAAAGGAAACCAGAAGGTCGCGATCAAATGGCTGAGAAAAACCTCGAGCTTCGTGATAGACCCAAGCGATGCTCGCGTGAAGCACTTTCTCCAATATGCGTGTGGGCCACGAAGCTGACACGTGGAAAGAAAAACTGAACAGCTATCACATCTTAAACGTTTCAGTTCAAGCCATTAAATGCTAACTATTCCCACTCATCACTCGAGGACGCCACCATCTCCAGTACGGAAGGGCGAAGAAATTTTCTAAAGACTCTTAAGGGCGCCGAATATTTGAGAGCGCCTTGTTAGAACGCCTCACATGACTAAGCCATTGCGCCATAAAGGCAGCAACGACTTGGGGGGCAACTATTCTGGACCGGCCAGAAGGCCAATCCTATGATGACACATGGACCAAAAGTCCACCTGACCAAGGCGCATCGTCTAAGGGAGCACACCAACGACGATGCACGTCACCTCACTGAAGCACGCCTCCGCGCATCAGACATTATACACATGTCCTCCAACGGCCTCCTGATGAGGCGCTGCATCTCACGGAGACAGTTATTTATATAAGGGTGACTTAGCTTCACCCCTAAGGTATGATTCACTTTTCCCACACTTTTCACACATTCCATCTCATTTCCTATACTGACTTGAGCGTTGGAGTGCTAACGTGCCTGCAGGCACCTTTCGTCCCACCGTGAAGAATCGTAGCCATCATACCGGAGCACCTTCCGCCACCGTTGCCTCCATCAATTCCTCACCGGACATATCAATTTTCTTCCTTTTTGATCTTCATCTTCCAAGTTTTCTTTTTCTTCTAAGTTTCATGATTTGTGAATTAGTATTCTTCTAGTATTCTTTTATGAATGAGGATTTCATCTCCAGTTCCACAAACACAAAGTATGAAGTAGAAAATAAATCCAAATACAGTCATGCAAATCTGTTTTAGACAAAAAAAAAAGCCGACCCAACAATGGGAACCGTCCGAACGGCCAGTTTTAACCAGTTTTCCCTGTTTTGTTTCGGTTTTCCGGTTCTCTCCATATTTCTATTATAGTTCGATTTTAAAGGTCATACGAACCGGAGATAGGTCTGGTTCTTGGTCCAACCAGTTGAACCAGACGACTCGGTCCGGTTTTGACAACCTTGGTGATAATATAAACAAAAGATAAACATGGTATTCGGTTGGAAAGCTCAACTGGTTTGTGTTAAGGGATAATGAGTTGGGGACTAGGGCTCAAACCCAAACAAAGGAAAAAAAACTAATGTATCAAATAATTACTAACCAGACCCATTTAGGTTGGTTTGAGACTTTGAAGTGTGCTCCTCTCAAGGTCTCAGATTCAATTCTCTTTGGTGTCAATTTCGGTGAACTAGTTTAGTTTCTTCAAAAAACAATAATTACTAACCTTGTTTGTTTAAAAAAAATAATGTGTCACTCATAATGGGTTAGAAAAATTACATTATATTCTAGAAGAATGAAATGTGACCAAAATTATAATCAATCTCATCATCACCATGATATCTTCGAAATTTAAGTTATCGTAAAAGAAGAGAAAAAGAGAAATGATATTTACATAAACTTCCAGCACTTAATAAAATTTATTTATGAAAAAAAATGACAAGAACATAATTTTGGGGGGACTAGACCAAAACCCAAAGATACGCTTAAATAAGTATAAAAAACCGTCTCATTAAAAACAAAACCAGAAGAATCCAAATGGATCGGATATATGGTAAAGTAAAAATGAGTTCAGTTCATGATTAAAATAAAAGTTACAAGCCAAAAGAAAAGCTTAACGATCAATGTGAGGTAAATTGATGAAGGAAAAGTCATGCATAAATATCAACCCTCCACATTTGAATGTAAAATTACAATTATGTGTGCCATAATTATATGTAAAGTTCCATCACTTTGAGGACGGAGAAAACACGAGAAGCAGCTTGAAACTTAACAAATCCATATCGTTTACCCAAACTTTCATATTCTTGCAGAGTTCTTTCCCTTCCACCAACCGTGATAAACATGATGTTATCCATACCGGAAATGAATCGAGATGCGTCTGTTGGTTCTGGAACATCTGGTTTTGCGAGCTGTATGATAATCACCTTCCCATTTGGTGGTAAAGCTTTGTGACAATTGCTTAAAATTTGTATGCATTGTTCATCCCACAAGTTATGACATACATTCTAAAACAATTTTCTTCCAACTTCACATCAATATTCCAACACCATCAATATGACTCTGTACTTTATGGGCCAGAATTTGAGACATCAATCCCATTGGCCATTTGTGCTATCACACGACTATTTTTTCTTTTAAAACTCAACAATAATGATTCCTAATATTTTCCCTAAAAAAAATTAATGATTCCTAATCTCAAACATGATCGCTTCTTCGGCGAGTTGTTGCACTCTTAAAGTTTGTCGTCTCCGATCAATGACAATGCTACTTCCGCCGTGGTTTGGTCGCCATGGGCCGCATCCGCCCATCTTTTTTCCTATCAGGATTAACAGCGCGCGTAGAGACGGATATAGATTGGGTAAAAGTTTTAAATTTTTTTTATTTGACTCTATTATCCTAATTTTTTGGATTAATCCAACTATCGAGATTGCTGCAGTAGAGTTTGATGTTGACAGCTTGGATGTCAAGGATTCCCATTCCAACTCTCTGACTTATGTGTGTGAGTTTTTCGATGGTTATTTTTATTTTGTTATATTTACAAGAAGTAAGAATTAAATTTTACCCAATTCAATGATGTTCATCATATATCGTGTATAATCCCTCTTCTACTCCTTTTGTAGGCCAACAACGGTAAATAATATACTAATAAAATGAAAGGAATTGCAAATCGGTCATCTGCTTATTACATAAATCTATACTTGAGCAATTCTAGTGTAATTTGTGAACAACAACATAAAAAAAGGGTACGAACATGGAGCAAATGAAACAACTAATTTTTAATTTTTCAAAGATTTAAAATATTTTAAAACTGTGTTCACTTTAATAATTGAATGCATTTTTGTCAATCATATTTTCACGATAACATCATGTAGTAACGAGGGAGTAAATTCATTTCAACGTATTTTAGTTTTGGTGTTAACCCTCCATGTTTTAAGGAAAGAAGTCTCTACTAAATCGGAGTTCGGCAGTTAAGTGAGTGCTCACTCTTCCTAAAAAAAAGTGAGTACTCCCTCTGTTTTATAATACATGTCGCAGTCAACCACTTCACACATGTTAAGACATAGTTTTGACTATAAATATCTTCAATTATCTATAATAAAAAATTATAAAAATTTCATATTTTGAAAATATTCATTGAGACAAATCAAATAACATCTTACATGGTAACATTTGTATTTATATATTAGTTAAAAACTATGATCAAAGTAAGTTATGTAAATAATGCATATTATCGAAATGTGATGCGACATGTATTGTGAAAGAGAGAGAGTATGTTAGGCTTAAGCCCATGAGGAGAGCTCAACCTAAAAGACAATTCCATTAGGTGGGAGTGCCTCATGGCTTAAATACCATGTCGAACACTTTTATCTACTTGATGTGAGACTTCTAACATTGTCACACTCTTTAAGAGTTGACATCCACACCGAATACTTTTATCTACTCAATGTGGGACTTAATATATCCCAAACGATTCGTTCATCTAATAAAACACATTAACTATTTGAACTCAATTGCATGATTAATTTGAACATATTTCTAAAACATATAACAATTCTATGAGAAAAATAGCAATAAAACCAGGTTTAAATCCAATTTATTGCACACATTGATTGTATGAAGCGTGACTACAATTAGGGAGTAAAATAATTTAAACTTAAATGTATTTCTATAAACAACCATCATAGTAAGAATTCCCTTAATTACTAACATATTCAAAATTGCATTACTGATGAATTTAGACCCTTGGTAATTATTGTCCGTTTAAACCCTCAGTAATACAGAAAAAAAAACCCCAATAACATTACTGACATAATAAACCCTCAATAATTCAAAAAATTACACACAAAATGATAATAATAGTTATAATAGTATTACCGAGGGATTTGTTTTGTCACCAATTCGCTAGTAATACATATTATTGAGGGATTTTTTGCTTTACTGATGGTTTAATTCCGCCAGTAAAAGACAAAATTCTTGTAGTGCATCAATAATCAAATCGACAAATAAAAAAATATCAGAGATTAAAGCCACGTTAGAAGCAAGTATGAGCAATGGACAAAATCCATGTTCTTCAACACGAGACTCGGAAGATTGCAATCTGAACAAAGGGGATAATCGATGTTCTTAAAAAATAGAACACGCCATTAATATGTGATATGGAATCTATTTTAATCAGTTTTCTAATACTTCATGTGAAAGAAACCATCAAGCACGCCATTTTTCGAGTGTACACTCATAATAAACAACAAAATGACTCCCACGTGAAAGATCACCTCATTCAGCTTCTTCTCATATCGAGTTCAATAGAAGGCAAGCTAATGGGGACGCTGACGTGTTAGTTCAGGTAGCCCCGTATAATCCTAGCCCCCACATTTACTCTGATGTACCGTCATGTACCATGATGCAAAATACTTCGAAGTTTAAGTTATCGTAAAAGAAGAGAAAAAGAGAAATGATATTTACATAAATGGACCGTAGATCTCACCATCTAGGACTTGAGATCCTAAAGACAAGGGTGTGAGCCCTTGGAATAAGGCTGGACGCCCTCCAGGAGGGCACATGGCCCACTTTACAGTCACAAATAACCCTAGGTGACCTTCCTAAAGGGCACCCTTTGGGGGCGCCCTCAGCAGCTTACGAGGGCACCCTAGTCATGGTTTTGGCCCTTTACGATTTGGGCCCAAAACCATGACCGGGTAGGCCCAAGAGAGGCTACAAATAGTAACCTTGGGATCATTCCCAAGGCATGACCTAAACAGAGCTCAGAAACCCTAGTTTCCATAGATTGTACTCACTGTCAGTACAGTTGGCGCCCACCGTGGGGCTACGGTAAAACTGACCTAGCCACCGTCTCCGAAAGAAAAGCAGTTGATCCACGGCCCCTGAAAGTCATCAGAACGCCGTGAATCCACCGTATTTCTTAGGAGCAACCCTGAAACTTCCGAATCCGCCGCGATTCAACCCTAACCCTAACCAAACGTGCAACCCAGCCCTTTCTTCGTTGAAAAACCAATTCTCTCTTCTGTCATCTTCACCCTAACCGCTAATCTTCAGTCACCAGCCCTAAACCTTCATAACCGACCCAAAACGACCATCATCGTCGCCGTCGATGGCGGACCCAGCAGCCTTAGAAGCCTTACAGCAACAGATCCAACAGCTTCGCGACCACAACGAAGCTCTGCAAGCGACAATGGAAACAATACAGCAGCAACAACACGCCGAGGGGAACAGATCCCAGCAGGACGAGTCGGCAGATCCGGATCCACAACCTCTCTCCGCCGAAGTCTGGAACGCGCCGGTTCCGGAAAACTTCAAGCCGCCCTCGCTTTCGTCTTTCGACGGAAAGAGCGATCCGGTAGAACACGTAACGGCTTTCAACACCCAGATGGCCATCATCGGCGCTGCCGACTCCCTGAAATGTAAGTTGCTGGCAGGGACCCTCAAAGACGCCGCCCTCAGGTGGTATATGAACTTACCTCGGTTTTCCATCATCAGCTACCAAGATATGGCACGCAAGTTGACGCACCAGTTCTCAGCAAGCCGCCACCGCAAAGTCTCATCTACCAGCCTTTTCAACATCCGTCAAGGACCCAACGAGTCTCTCCGCGAGTATCTCGCGCGCTACAACGACGCCACCATCAAAGTCATTAACCCAAACCAGGAATTGTTCGTGGGAGCCTTCCAGAATGGCCTCCGCGCTGGCCAATTCAACGAGTCGTTGGCGCAGAAACCAGCTGATTCCATGGAAGAAATCATGTCTAGGGCAGAATGTTATATAAAAGGAGAAGAGAGCAACGCCGAAAAGAAAGCAAGAGATTCCAGGGAGCGTGCTACCTACGGATATGATCATCGCCGCAATTATTACCCACCCAGCAACAGAGACAGAGCGCCGTACAAGCGCCACGTTCAGGATAGGCGCGCACCCCTCCCAGAGTCCTTCACGGCCCTCAACACCCGCCGTGAACAAATCTGGAGGGATGTTTACCATTCTAGAATCATTCCTGAACCTCAAACACCGAGAGGAAACATCAT
This sequence comes from Medicago ruthenica, assembly GCA_018208015.1. Taxonomy (NCBI): domain Eukaryota; kingdom Viridiplantae; phylum Streptophyta; class Magnoliopsida; order Fabales; family Fabaceae; genus Medicago; species Medicago ruthenica. Next base: position 65,152,402 of record CM031372.1, on the reverse strand, counting down.
GGGGAACGACAAGGAAGCCTGGTGTAAATATCACCGCATCAAAGGACATACCACAGATGATTGCATCCACCTGAAAAGAGAGATAGAAAAGTTGATTCAGAACGGCAGGCTAAGAGGATATGTGAAGGAAGGTAGAGAGGGAGACAGGCGTCCCCCCGAAGACCCCCAACGGGAGAAAGATGTGGCGAAGGACAGCGAATGCCACACCTTGAACACCATATCCGGCGGCTTCGCAGGAGGAGGGGAGTCCAGTACCTCTCGGAAGAAATATGTGAGGCAGGTAATGTTGCTCGACGACCACGCCAGGAAGGAGCCAGAACGCCAAACGGATATCACTTTCTCAAGTGAAGACCGCAGAGGAGTGATCCCCCACGATGACGATCCCATGGTTATTACTGTGCAAATCTTCAACTGGGATGTCAAGAGGGTTTTGATTGATCCCAGCAGCTCTGCAGACATCCTCTATTATTCTGCCTTTGAGAAAATGGGACTTGACGAGGACCAGTTGCAGCCCTTCAAAGGAATACTGCCCGGCTTCACAGGGGAGCAGGTGCACGTCCGGGGATACATCACATTGAAAACAACATTTGGTACAGGTAATGTCGCGGTGATTTTCGGAGACCAAGCTATCGATTAGCGTTGACTCACTAATTTTATTTCACGACTGAACTTTTAATTTTTTAAAAGAAAGGTGGAAAAAAGTTCTAAATTACCACATTTTTAAAGATTAGGGTTCGGGGGTTAGTTACGTTTAGGGAAGGTGTTAGCACCCTAAACGTTCGTAGTACTCTACGAGAACCTCTTGATTTTATTTATTTATTTTGGCTATAACTTGCTTATATTTTTTTTTTTAAAAAAAAGAAAAGAATGAATTAGAATAGTGAAAAAAAAAAAATAAAAATGTTTTTTTTGTATTTTTTATGATTTGGAAGGACAAGGTCCTCTGCCTACGTACCCGTGAGGGATCAAAACCTCGTAGTTCGGGGTAGAAAATGACGTTTGATTTGTTTGATGTTTTTTTATTAATTTAAAAAAAAAAAAAAAGTTTTAAAGATAAAATAAAAGCCAAGTGGCAAAATGGGATTGGTTTGTGTTTTTTATTTTGAAAATGGTTAAAGTGTAATTAAAGTGGATTAATGATTTTTTAAAGAAAATAAAAGAAAAAAAACGGACACTTGATTGAAAATCAAGGTTTATTAAGAAAAGATTTTTTTGTTATTTTTGTTATTTGAATGTTTTTGTTGTTTTTTGATAATATGAACTAAGACTAAAACGAAACTAAAAGCTAAACGCGAGGAAATTCCGTGGTGACGTTGGATCACCACGAAATCCCTTGAAATTAAACTAACCTAATATTTTTGTATTTTTTTTTATAAGGCGAAATAAAATAAAAATAAATAAAGGACATAAAGCAAAATAAATAGTGTGAGTGTCAGTGCAAATTCTCATTAATATTTACATTGATCCTAAATACATTCTAAAAGATGACAAAATAATAAGTAAAAAATAAAAATTGCAAATGCACTAGAAAATAAGAAAATATGCTAAGAATAAAAATAAAATGAAAATGCATGAAAATAAAAGGAAAATAATAAAAAAATGCATGAGATACTACAAGGTAAATGCAATGGAATAAGATGCATGAAAATGCATAAGGAAAATAACGAAATAAAATGCAAGCAAATGATGGAAGAAAAATAAAAAAAATAAAAAGGAAACAGGAGGGTGCAGAAGAGGCTCAGGGGGTGGGAGGAGCATATCAGCAAGAGCTGATGAAAAAGAAATTTGGGCCGCAGGGAATTGGGCCGCAGGGTTTGAGGCTTTAAAATCAGTTTTCAGAAAAAACAAAACATTTTACTCTTCTCTTTCTCTTTCTTCCCTTTGTTTCTCTCTTCTTTTCCTCTCAATTCTCTCAATGCCTCGCCGGAAAGATCAACTCAGGCACGGCGGCCGGCCAGCCCTAGGGGCGGCGCCACCGTACCGGAGGAACAAAACCTCCCCTTTTTTTAAAAAAAACTATGTTTTTCGAAACCCTTCTCCTTCCCCTTTCCAAGAATTAACTCAAAATTTTAAAAGAACTTTTCGAAAACCCTAGATCTAATTTCGAATTTCTTTTAAAAAAAGACAAAATCTACCTTTGTTTTCTGATTTTGGTTCGGCCTTGTTGTTATTTTGGAAGTTCGAAACTGGGTATGGGTGAGGGAGAGGCTGGGTTGTGAAATGGAGGTGAAGTCGTGTGGGTATGGAGGCGTGAGGTGGTTGTTGATTGAGTTTCTGTTTGGGGAAAGCTGGGCGTGTGAACTGAGTTGTGTGTGTTTAGGATGAGGGCGTGAGTGATAGCTGGGTATTTGGCGTGATTATGTGGTATGGCCGTGGGTTGTTTGTTGGTAGAGGAGGGAGGCCGTGGCTGGTGTGGGATAGGCTGAGTGTGTTTTTGCAGGAAGTGGGTAGGCCGTGCGTGAGTTAGCTTGTGTTTGGGTGGTTTATGCGTGAGGTTGTGGAGGAGTGTGTGATTGGAGAGTGGGTGTGGAGGGCTGAATGGGTTTTTGCTGGAAGTGGGTAAGCCGTACGGTGTTATGGTTTGGTTGTTCGTGGAGGGGGCGTGCGTATGTGAGATAGGCTGAGTGTGTTGTTGTGTTTTTTTCTGAGCTGTTTTCTTTCAGTCCTCTTCCCTTTCTCTGTGATGATTCTGTGTTCCTTTTATTAAACAGTCAATTAACTGATCATGAAAGCCATTGATGGACAATCAAACACAATTAGTCAGACAAAACAAAAAAAGGTAACCATTAAAAAGGGCATTATTACTCATCAAACACAAAGATCAGTCAACTCTTTTTTTGAAAACAAAATAACAAAAATAATAATAAATCCAAAAATAATAATAAATCTAAAAATAAAAATAAAAAAAGATAATAATAAAAAAAGGAAAATAATAGAGCTAATGATAAAAGGAAATAATAAATAAAAATAACAAATAATAATAATAAATAATAATAAAAAAGAAAACCGTTGGAACCAAAAAAATGAGGTATTTTAAAATACCTCCCTGTCGAAATTTTGTCTGAAACACCGAACAAATTCCGAACTAAAAAGACAGGTGAAAAAGAAACTTAGGTCAAAAATTGGGGTATGACAGATGCCCCTATTTAAGTCTCTTCGTCCGGAGATTTGGAGAGAAAACCTTGGATTCGACGGATCGAAGGGACTTAAATACAGAGTACGCCAATTTTGGACCTAACAAAAAAGTATGAAATGCTCGTGATGCAAAGGTGAATGCAAGACGGCGAAGATGACCTGACTGGGGATAAAACCAAACGAAAGGATACCCGAGTTTGTTAAAGCAAGGGACCCGACTCCACTGGGGGATAACATAGTTTCACTGGGGAAGGGATCAACTATCGTATCGACAGCTGAGAATGGAAGTGTGATATGAGAAAAGACACCGACCACAAGCTGCCCGTTTTAGAGCTTGCCACTTGAGGTAAAGACAGGAATAAAAGCAACTTGCCACTGACGACAAGAAATAAAGGTAAATGCCAACTGTTCGGGTTGTTGCCGAACTGCCATTGACGAGAAGGGATAAAGGTAGATGTCAACTGCTCGGGTTGTTGCCGAACTGCCATTGACGACATGAAATAAATGTAGATGTCAACTGTTCGGGTTGTTGCCGAACTGCCATTGACGACAAGAAGTAAATGTAGATGTCAACTGTTCGGGTTGTTGCCGAACTGCCATTGACGACAAGGAATAAAGGTAGATGTCAACTGTTCGGGTTGTTGCCGAACTGCCATTGACGACAAGGAATAAATGTTGATGTCAACTGTTCGGGTTGTTGCCGAACTGCCATTGACGACAAGGAATAAATGTAGATGTCAACTATTCGGGTTGTTGCCGAACTGCCATTGACGACAAGGAATAAAGGTAGATGTCAACTGTTCGGGTTGTTGCCGAACTGCCATTGACGACAAGGAATAAATGTAGATGTCAACTGTTCGGGTTGTTGCCGAACTGCCATTGACGACAAGGAATAAATGTAGATGTCAACTGTTCGGGTTGTTGCCGAACTGCCATTGACGACAAGAAGTAAATGTAGATGTCAACTGTTCGGGTTGTTGCCGAACTGCCATTGACGACAAGGAATAAAAGATAGATGCCAACTGTTCGGGTTGTTGCCGAACTGCCATTGACGACAAGGAATAAAGGATAAATGTCAACTGTTCGGGTTGTTGCCGAACTGCCATTGACGACAAGGAATAAAAGATAGATGCCAACTGTTCGGGTTGTTGCCGAACTGCCATTGACGACAAGGAATAAAGGTACGCACAAGCTGTTCGTTAAAGAATTGCCGCTTGGCATAAAGAGGGTGACATCTCTGGACCAGACATACTGGGGATGACACTTGGGGAGAAAGAGTCACCAATTGTTCATGATTGATTGACATGAAAAGCAAGACTCAGGGTGGTTAATGCAACCATGTATTGAATGATGTTATGTGCATGTTGTGTATGCATGAATGTGTATATGCATGAATGTATGAATGCATGAATGATGATGTGACTTGTATGACTGGCATGATTGATTAACTTGTGACTGTATGAAGGATTGACTGGTAAGATTGTACGGAAGACTGACTTGTATGATTGTATGAAAGACTGACTTGTATGATACAAGGTTGGACGGATAAGATGAAAAGTGACCCGACGTCGCATCACTAACACTCGGCAATCTTCAATGGGGATGATGCCACTGGGGACATATCAAAACATTAACGGGGTAAAGCCCGGCATGCGACAACTGGTGGCAAGCAAACACTTCCTGGGGTAGACGTGTTGATCCATAGACCTGGCAGAAGAACTGGCGTTTCTGTGGTCATGCTTTTTGTTCTTTTTCTTTTTTGAATCCCTAACTTTTGCCTGGACCGCCCTTTCGGGTTTTCAGTCCACCGGGAATATATTCTTTTGTATGCCCCTAATTTTTGCCTGGACCGCCCTTTCGGGTTTTCGATCCACCGGGACGCTCATTTTTGCCTAAGCCGCCCTTTCGGGTTTTCGACTTACCGAGCTCTTTTCTTTTTCTTTCTTCTTTTTTCAAGCAATTGACCATGTTTAAACTGCAGAGTCTACCCGTTCTCAGGATAACTGTTGACGCACATTTCACTTATTCATGAGTTCAGAGAGAATGTGTTTGTTGTCTATGCTTTCCAAAAAATATATAAAAAAGATTTAAGATTTTTTTGAAAAATATTCTGCTTCAAGTACTACCATCAAAAATAGAAGAAATTTTATAAACAGAATAAATAGGAATTCCAAATAAAAAGCACAGGCTCAAATTTACTCAACAGAGTGGTGACCCGCCAATGGCGTGGCTCCACGGATTTCACAAAGTTTGGAAAATGGTAAATATAAGGGGAAGGTACATTGAACACAATAACCGCTATTCTCCCTAACAACTTTGAATTCCACAGTTTAGATGCCTCAGATTCAGAGTCTCTTTGACCGCTAATGTGCCCCAAGTGAGTCATGGCCAACCTGATGCAGTTACTTTGTCTTTTGATCCTTAACTTTTGCATAGACCGCCCTTTCGGGTTTTCGATCTATCAGGACGATTATTTTCTGTTTCATGTCTCTAATTTTTGCCTGGACCGCCCTTTCGGGTTTTCAGTCCACCGAGACGCTCATTTTTGCCTAAGCCGCCCTTACGGGTTTTTGACTTACCGAGCTGTTCTTTTATTTTTAGACAAAGTATTTCTTGACTGCATCTGCGTTCACAGGACGGGGAAGCTCATCACCATCCATAGTCGTAAGAGTCATTGCACCACCAGAGAAAGCTCTCTTGACGACATACGGGCCTTCATAGTTAGGCGTCCATTTGCCCCTGGCGTCCGGTTGGAAAGATAAAATCTTTTTAAGCACAAGGTCTCCTTCTTGAAATTCACGGGGACGAACCTTCTTGTCAAATGCTCGTTTCATCCTCTTTTGATATAGTTGACCATGACACAAAGCAGCCAAGCGTTTTTCTTCAATCAAGTTCAGCTGATCATACCTACTCTGACACCATTCAGCCTCAGACAATTTGGCCTCCATCAGAACTCTCATTGACGGGATCTCGACCTCTACAGGGAGTACTGCTTCCATGCCGTAGACTAAAGAGAAAGGGGTTGCCCCTGTTGAAGTGCGCACTGAGGTACGGTACCCATGCAGAGCGAATGGTAACATCTCGTGCCAGTCTTTGTAAGTGATTACCATCTTCTGGACAATCTTCTTGATGTTTTTATTTGCGGCTTCAACAGCACCGTTCATCTGTGGTCTGTAAGGAGAAGAATTATGATGTTCAATCTTAAACTCTCCGCACAATTCTTTCATCATCTTGTTGTTCAAATTGGTTCCATTATCCGTGATGATTCTATTAGGCACACCGTAACGGCAGATGATATGGTTCTTGATGAAACGGACTACGACTTGCTTGGTTACATTGGCATAAGATGCTGCTTCGACCCATTTAGTGAAATAATCAATGGCCACTAGAATGAAACGATGTCCGTTTGAAGCCTTTGGTTCGATCTTTCCAATCATATCAATGCCCCACATAGAGAAAGGCCATGGAAAGGAAAGGACGTTGAGGGTAGTTGGCGGAACATGAATCTTGTCGGCATAAATCTGACACTTGTGACATTTCCTGGTATGTTTATAACAGTCAGATTCCATCGTCATCCAGTAGTAACCCGCTCTCAACAACTTTTTAGCCATTGCATGCCCATTGGAGTGAGTTCCGAAGGAGCCCTCATGTATCTCACTCATCAACATCTCCGCTTCACGTTCGTCTACACATCTGAGCAATACCATGTCGAAGTTCCTCTTGTACAAAACATCTCCGTTCAAAAAGAAATTACCAGACAATCTCCTCAAAGTCTTCTTGTCTTTACTGGAGGCTCCAGGTGGGTATTCTTGACTCTGGAGGAAACACTTAATATCATGAAACCATGGCTTATCGTCAATGACCTCTTCGACTGAAAACACATGTGCAGGCCTTTCAAGACGTTGGATTCTGACCGTTGGCAGGTCATTCTGATGGCTTACTTCATACATGGAAGACAAGGTTGCTAAGGCATCTGCCATCTGGTTCTCATCACGAGGAATGTGGTGCAGCTCAACCTTGTTGAAGAAGGTTAACAAACGCCTTGCATAATCTTTGTAAGGAATCAAGCCGGGGTGGCGAGTTTCCCATTCTCCTTTGATCTGATTGATAACGAGTGCTGAATCCCCGTAGATATCAAGGTTCTTGATTCTCAAGTCGATGGCTTCTTCGATGCCCAGGATACATGCTTCATACTCTGCCATATTGTTCGTGCAATCAAACTGTAACCTTGCAGCGAAAGGGAGATGATTACCTTCAGGAGTGATAATAACTGCCCCAATTCCATTACCGTAGACATTCACGGCCCCATCGAATATCAAACCCCATCTGGACTCGGGATCTGGACCCTCTCCGAGCAATGGTTCATCACAATCTTTCATCTTCAAATACATAATCTCTTCGTCGGGAAAGTCAAACTTGATAGGTTGGTAATCTTCAACCGGTTGATGCGCCAAATGATCGGCCAGGACACTGCCTTTGATTGCTTTCTGGGTGCGGTATTCGATATCATACTCGGACAACAACATCTGCCAACGAGCAATTCTTCCTGTTAAGGCCGGCTTCTCAAAGATGTACTTGATTGGATCCATTTTGGATATCAACCAAGTGGTGTGGTTAATCATGTAATGGCGAAGGCGTTTGGCTGCCCAGGCTAGTGCACAGCAAGTTTTCTCAAGTAGGGAGTATCGAGACTCACAATCTGTAAACTTCTTGCTCAGGTAATAAATAGCATGCTCCTTCCTTCCGGTTTCATCCTGTTGTCCGAGCACACAACCCATGGAACCTTCTAACACAGTTAAGTACATGATCAGCGGTCTTCCTTCGACTGGAGGGATAAGAATTGGAGGCTCTAGTAGATACTCTTTGATGCTGTCAAAGGCTCTCTGGCAGTCTTCTGTCCAAACAATCCCCTGGTCTTTACGGAGTAATTTGAATATTGGCCCACAGGTGGCAGTCATGTGAGAGATGAATCTGGAAATGTAGTTCAGACGCCCCAGGAACCCTCTTACTTGTTTTTCTGTTTCTGGAGCTGGCATTTCTCTGATGGCTCTGACTTTATCGGGGTCTACTTCAATACCTTTCTGACTAACAATGAACCCCAAGAGTTTTCCAGATCTAACACCAAATGTGCATTTGTTGGGATTCAGACGAAGTTGATACTTTCTCAGCCGTTGAAACATCTTCAGCAGGTACTCAAAATGTTCTTCTTCAGTGCCCGACTTAACAATCATATCATCCACGTACACTTCTATCTCTTTGTGCATCATGTCATGAAAGAGAGTGGTCATGCCTCTTTGGTAGGTGGCGCCTGCATTTATCAAACCTGAAATTCTGGCCAGGCAATGTGACAGAGTAACCAGGTTCTGAACCAACAGGTTCTGAACAATATGCAGGGCACACTAAATTGCTTAAAACAGAGCACAAACACAAACACACACAAGCAGCAAATTAAAGTGCAGGAAAGTAAAAAGGCACAGAGGTTTGTTAACCCAGTTCGGAGTAAACACCTCCTACTCTGGGGGATACTAATCCAGGAAGGAATTCCACTATAGGAATTAATCCTTATGACTCAAGACACTGACTCCCAGTTCCCAGCCTAAGCAATTAACTTCCTCCTAGTCTTGAATTCTACCCAACACGTTGAGTATTAGAAAACCTCTAACTTCCTATTCAAGCAACTGCACCCAGCTACTTGAACTACCCTTTGAACTAAACCTAGTTCTGAAACAAAAACTCCCCTGTTTTTGAAGACAACTTCAACATACAAAGACAACACTCATACCTACAGGCTTAGAGTGATTACAACTCAAAACAATCCTAAACCAACTCAAAACATATGAGTGGCGTACAAAAACAAAGCAAAAGCTTAAAAACAACTAAGACTCTATTTCTCTGAATAATACTCTTAAATTCGTATATAGAATAGCAGCAGCCCTCCTCCTTATATAGCCTTCAGTCTTGCAAAATAAAACTAATCTTCTGATTTGATTTGTTACTGAAATAAGATTGAATCAATAATGTAGCAAATAAATCTGCATCCAATCTTTGAAAGATTTAAAACAGAAAATATGAATTTTCATAATTTTGAATCAAATCTTCAAAGATATCTTCTCCAATTAAACCAGCCTTCTAGAAGTAATTATACAAAGATAATTCCATGCTAAATCTCCCAAGATACGTGCAAAAACAATCCAGCAAATCCAGCTTCTGATGAGGTCAACAGAAGTCAACGCTGGCATCAGAACCTGAATTCAGCTTCTGAAGTGCTACAGTGCATTCAGCTTCTGATGACATTTTCAGCTCCTGAACGGCTTCAAAACACAAAACTTGCAACTGAAGAAATGTTCATCATAAGGAAAAGCTTCTATTCCATACTTTGGTTTTGCCAAACAATGCAGCCAACACCAACAGACTCAACAATCTCCCCCTTTGGCAAATTTTTGGCTAAAACCATCCAAGTCCTTCAATCTTCATTATAATCAGCTCAGCAATGAAGAACTCCACAATAATACATCATAGCAATTAGTTTAGGCAGCGGATTCAGCTATGTTAAACATGGTATCAGAGCTACTGATCAACTCTTGATCATCACAAACATGGTATCAGAGCTACTCCAAGGTATCAGAGCTACTGATCAACTCCTGATCATCACACACACTCCCCCTGCATCTCAGCATACACTCAGCATACATCAAACTCCCCCTTACTTCTGAATTTATGGTATCAGAGCATATCAGAGCCAACACTTCAGGAGCTGAACACATTTGTTCTTCAGGACCACAAACACTTAGGATCATAACAATCTTGTACTTTCCCTGAGACACATACTCCCCCTCAATAACATCTTGACAGCTCTTGTTATATTTGTTCTGAACTCTGAGCTTCACAAATAACTTCTGAACAACACTGAAAGCTGAATTTGAACTAATTCTTTGAGCAGCAACACATTGCATAAGACTTTTGGTATCAGAGCCAACATATTACATAAGATTTTCTCCCCCTTTTTAGCCACAAAATTCTGACAAAACTCATACTTCAAGTAGGGAATAAAATCTAAACAGGTAACACAGATCCTTGAAAACATATCAGATTCAGACTCAGGTCCAGGATCACACTTAGCATAGGCACAACTGGCAGGTACTCTATCTTCCTCACATCCAGTTTGCAGTAATTGCTATAACTCTTCATGCAAACATACACCTAACTTGCTCCTTAAGTTTTCAAACTGCTTAGCATCCAAGGCCTTTGTGAAAATGTCAGCAACTTGTTCTTCAGTAACTACATGTTCCAGCTGAATAATCTTGTCCTCCACAAGATTTCTAATAAAATGATGCCTGATGTCTATGTGTTTGGTTCTGCTGTGCTGAATTGGATTCTTAGAGATGTTGATGGCACTCAAATTGTCACAAAACAATGTCATAGTTCTTTGTTCAATGTTGTACTCCTTCAGCATCTGCTTCATCCACACCAATTGTGAGCAACTACTTCCAGCAGCAATATACTCAGCCTCAGCAGTTGATAATGACACACAATTTTGTTTCTTGCTGAACCATGAAATCAAGTTATTCCCTAAGAAGAAACAACCTCCTGAAGTGCTCTTCCTGTCATCAGCACTTCCAGCCCAGTCAGCATCACAAAATCCCACCAGTTCAGAACTTGAACTATGTGAATACATGATTCCATAGTCACTTGTGCTATTCACATACTTCAGGATCCTTTTAACTTGTGTCAGATGACTCATCTTAGGATCAGCTTGATATCTTGCACATACTCCAACAGCATAAGTGATATCAGGTCTGCTTGCAGTTAAATACAATAAGCTCCCAATCATGCTTCTATATTGACTTTGATCTACTGATATTCCATGTTCATCCTTAGTCAACTTCAGGTGAGTAGCAGCTGGTGTCTTTTTATGAGCAGCAGAATCCATTCCAAACTTCTTCACTATGTTCTTGGCATACTTACTTTGAGAAATGAAGATTGTATCTTCCATTTGCTTGACTTGTAATCCAAGAAAATATGTCAGTTCACCAACTAGGCTCATTTCAAATTCTGACTGCATCTGCTGAACAAACAATTTGACCATCTCTTGAGACATCCCACCAAACACAATATCATCTACATAAATCTGAGCAATCATCAGACTCCCATTTTCATCTTTCACAAACAAGGTCTTATCAGAACTACCTTTTCTGTATCCTTGAGCAACAAGAAACTGAGTCAACCTGTCATACCATGCCCTTGGTGCTTGCTTCAATCCATATAAAGCCTTCTTTAACTTGTACACATGTTCTGGAAACTTGGGATCCACAAAGCCCTTAGGGTGTTCAACATATACTTCTTCTTGCAGATATCCATTAAGAAATGCACTCTTCACATCCATCTGGAATAATTTGAACTTGAGAATGCAGGATACACCCAACAGTAATCTTATGGACTCTAGTCTGGCCACAGGTGCAAAGGTCTCATCAAAATCCAATCCCTCCACTTGAGTATAACCCTGAGCAACCAACCTAGCCTTGTTTCTGACAACAGTACCATTCTCATCTGTTTTATTCTTGTAAATCCATTTAGTACCAATTACATTCAACCCTTCAGGTCTTGGAACCAGATCCCACACTTCACTCCTTTTGAATTGATTCAACTCATCTTGCATTGCTTCAATCCAAAATTCATCAGTCAGGGCTTCTTTCACATTTTTGGGTTCAAACTTAGACACAAAACATGAATCAGTAGCAGCTGGTTCTGATCTCCTGGTTCTGACCCCTTGATCCAAACTCCCAATGATAAGCTCCTTAGGATGATCCTTCTGAATTCTAATAGATGGCCCTTTATTGGTAGAATTATGTTCTGTATATACATCTGCTTCTTCAGACTCTGGATGAATTTCAGCTTCTGAAGTTTGTTCTTCTGATGGTTCAGACTCTGGAACAACTTCAGACTCACTTCTATCTTTCTCAGCAGTTAGATCATCAATTACCACATTAATGGACTCCATCACAACTTTAGTTCTTGAATTAAACACCCTATAAGCTCTGCTGTTTACTGAATAACCCAGGAATATGCCCTCATCAGACTTAGGATCCAGTTTTCTTCTATTTTCTCTGTCAGCCAAAATGTAACATTTACTGCCAAACACATGAAAATATTTGACTGTAGGCTTCCTTCCTTTCCATAGTTCATACAATGTAGATGATGTTCCTTTCTTCAGAGTGACTCTATTATGGATATAGCATGCAGTGTTCATTGCTTCAGCCCAAAACATATATGGAAGTTTCTTAGCATGCAGCATCACTCTTGCACATTCTGCCAAAGTCCTATTCTTCCTCTCAACTACATCATTTTGCTGAGGTGTGATAGGTGCAGAAAACTCATGCTTTATACCTTCAGAAGCACAGAATTCTGAAAAACTCTTGTTCTCAAATTCTCTGCCATGATCACTTCTGATTCTGACAATCCCACAGTCCTTCTCTCTTTGTAATTGAGTACATAAGTCTTTAAACACTTCAAAAGTATCAGACTTCTCTCTAACAAAGTTTATCCATGTGAATCTTGAGTAGTCATCTACCATTACAAATGCATACCTCTTCCCTCCAATACTTTCTACTTGCATAGGCCCCATTAAATCCATATGAACAAGTTCTAGTACTTTAGTAGTTACCTGGTGAACTAATCTGGGATGAGACTTTCTTGTTTGTTTCCCAATTTGACAATCACCACAAACATTGTCCTCATTGATCTTCAGATTTGGTACACCTCTGATAGCTTCAGTACTTAGGATTTTCTTCATGCCTTTCAAGTGCAAATGTCCCAGTTTCTGGTGCCAGAGTTTGACTTCCTCTTCTGAGCTCATAAGACAAGAAGTCAGACTTCTTTCTTCTTCAGAAACCCACAAGTAACAATTGTCTTTGGATCTGCAGCCTCTCATCTGAATCTTATCTTCCTGATCAGTAACAATACACTCTTGCTTGTTGAAATTAACTTTCAAATCCTGATCACACAGCTGGCTAATACTGATCAGATTAGAGGTTAATCCTTCCACCAGTAGCACATCATTAAGTCTGGGCAAGCCTTCTCTGATCAAATCACCAATACCCAGAATCTGACCTTTTACACCATCTCCAAATGTCACATAACTTCTGGAGTATGATCTGATATTGCTCAGCAGCTTCTTCACACCAGTCATGTGCCTTGAACAACCACTGTCAAAGTACCAGTCTTCTTTTGAAGTGGCTCTCAATGAGGTATGAGCAATCAGGCCAACATCCTGCACCTTAGGTTTCCACACCTTCTGAATACTGTGTCTTGGTGCAGCTGGTTGCACTCTTCTATATTGAAAGTGTTCAGGATAGCCATACAGTTTAAAGCAAAAAGGTTTGATATGTCCCTTCTTACCACAATGATGACAGGTCCAGGTATGATTCCTCCTTCTTCTGTTGTACTTCTGGGGTTGCTTCTGAGGTAGTATCTGAACATGCTTCTGAGGTAGCATCTGAGGTCTCTTCTGAGCTTGCTTTTGATGTCTCATCTGAATATGATTCTGACCTTTCATCTGGGCTTGCTTCTGAGGTCTCTTCTTTGATATTCCAGCCATAGAATCATGAGCTTGAGTAGCAGGAACAAAACTCATCTGTTTAGGAATCTGAGTCTGATCAACAAAACCTAAACCAGTTTTTCCTTGTTGCTGATTCCCCAAAATGTCCTCCAACTTATCAGTAGCAGTATTCATCATTCTAACCTGCTTTTTCATATGTTCAAGTTGGGAATTTAACTGGTTCACTTCTTCTTTCAAATCTGAATTCTGCACAAGAAGTTCTCCTTTTTCAGCCTCCAGTTGAAGAATAGTCTCCTTCTGATCCAAAACTTGTTTGCAAACCTCAGCACTTCTGTTATACAGCTTCCTATAGTTGTCAGCTAGCTCATCATATGAGGTTTTAGCAACTTCAGACACAGATGAGGCTTCAGACTCTGAGTCAGACTCTGAAAAAGTCTCAGACTCTAAACCAGCTTTCTTCTTCAAGATAGCTCCTGACCTCACAACTAGACCAGTATCACACATATCAGATTCACTAACATCATCATCTTCAGAACCATCATCAGACCATGCAACAGCTAGGCTCTTCTTCTGCTTCTTAAGAAAAGTAGGACATTCAGATTTGATATGCCCATAGCCCTCACATTCATAGCACTGCACACCTTTGGCTTGGTTACTTTTCTCCTCAGACTTGGTCTTCTTCTCATCAGTTTGTTGCTTTTTGCTATTGAATCTGAAGTTCTGACCTTTGGCTTTGGCTTTTCTGTTAACATTCTTCAGAATCTTGTTGAATTGTTTTCCCAGCAACACAAGAGCTTCTGATAAGTCATCTTCTTCAGACTCTTGTTGATCATCAGCTTCAGAATTTACACTAAAAGCTACACCTTTTCCTTTCTTCTCAGTCTGTTTACAAAAGGCAGTTTCAAAATTGAGTAGTGACCCAATCAGCTCCTCAACCTTCATAGCAGAAATATCATGAGCCTCCTCAATTGCAGTGACCTTCATATCAAACCTTCTAGGCAGGGACCTGAGGATTTTCCTGACTAACTTCTCATCAGACATCTTTTCACCAAGAGAGTCAAAGGAATTGGCCATATCCAGCACATTCATGTAAAAATCCTGAATGGATTCATCCTCCTTCATCTTCAGGTTCTCAAACTTGGTGGTCAGCAACTGTAATCTGGACATCTTCACCTTAGAAGTTCCTTCATGAGTTGTCTTTAAGATTTCCCAGGCCTCCTTTGCAACAGTGCATTGTTTGATAAGTCTGAACATGTTCTGATCAACACCATTAAAGATAGCATTCAAAGCTTTTGAATTTCCCAGTGACAGATCATCTTCAGCTTTGGTCCATTCCTCCTCAGGCTTCAGAACCTCAGTCTTGTTACCATCTTTGTCTGTATACACAGGATGATCCCAGCCTTTAATCACAGCTTTCCAAGTCCTGCTGTCAATAGATTTTAAGAATGCACACATCCTAGACTTCCAATACTCATAGTTTGTGCCATCTAGTAGGGGTGGTCTATTGACATAGCCTCCTTCTCTATCCATGCTTGCCAGATATTAAGTCCTCTGGATCTCACCCAAATTACAGGCAGGGTGCCTGCTCTGATGCCAATTGAAATTCTGGCCAGGCAATGTGACAGAGTAACCAGGTTCTGAACCAACAGGTTCTGAACAATATGCAGGGCACACTAAATTGCTTAAAACAGAGCACAAACACAAACACACACAAGCAGCAAATTAAAGTGCAGGAAAGTAAAAAGGCACAGAGGTTTGTTAACCCAGTTCGGAGTAAACACCTCCTACTCTGGGGGATACCAATCCAGGAAGGAATTCCACTATAGGAATTAATCCTTATGACTCAAGACACTGACTCCCAGTTCCCAGCCTAAGCAATTAACTTCCTCCTAGTCTTGAATTCTACCCAACGCGTTGAGTATTAGAAAACCTCTAACTTCCTATTCAAGCAACTGCACCCAGCTACTTGAACTACCCTTTGAACTAAACCTAGTTCTGAAACAAAAACTCCCCTGTTTTTGAAGACAACTTCAACATACAAAGACAACACTCATACCTACAGGCTTAGAGTGATTACAACTCAAAACAATCCTAAACCAACTCAAAACATATGAGTGGCGTACAAAAACAAAGCAAAAGCTTAAAAACAACTAAGACTCTATTTCTCTGAATAATACTCTTAAATTCGTATATAGAATAGCAGCAGCCCTCCTCCTTATATAGCCTTCAGTCTTGCAAAATAAAACTAATCTTCTGATTTGATTTGTTACTGAAATAAGATTGAACCAATAATGTAGCAAATAAATCTGCATCCAATCTTTGAAAGATTTAAAACAGAAAATATGAATTTTCATAATTTTGAATCAAATCTTCAAAGATATCTTCTCCAATTAAACCAGCCTTCTAGAAGTAATTATACAAAGATAATTCCATGCTAAATCTCCCAAGATACGTGCAAAAACAATCCAGCAAATCCAGCTTCTGATGAGGTCAACAGAAGTCAACGCTGGCATCAGAACCTGAATTCAGCTTCTGAAGTGCTACAGTGCATTCAGCTTCTGATGACATTTTCAGCTCCTGAACGGCTTCAAAACACAAAACTTGCAACTGAAGAAATGTTCATCATAAGGAAAAGCTTCTATTCCATACTTTGGTTTTGCCAAACAATGCAGCCAACACCAACAGACTCAACAAAACCGAAAGGCATTACTTTGTAGCAGAAAGTGCCCCAAGGCGTGATAAAGGACGTCTTTTCTCTGTCTTCGGGTGCCATTTTGATTTGATTGTAACCGGAGAAACCATCCATGAAGGAGAAAACTTTGGACTTAGCAGTGCTATCAACCAATACATCGATGTGAGGTAAAGGGAAATCATCCTTTGGACTGGCCCTATTCAGATCTCGGTAGTCGACGCACATTCTGACCTTACCATCTTTCTTCGGGACCGGAACTATGTTGGCCAACCATTGAGGATACTCAGATGTAACGAGGAAGCCTGCGTCAATTTGCTTTTGCACTTCTTCTTTGATTTTGAGAGCCATATCGGGACGAGTTCTTCTCAACTTCTGCTTGATTGGTGGGCATTCAGGCTTCAAGGGCAAACGGTGCTCCACAATACGGGGATCTAAACCTGGCATATCCTGGTATGACCATGCGAACACGTCAGTATATTCTCTGAGTAGTTCAATCACCCTTTGTTTGACAGTCTCTTCAAGCAAAGCCCCGATCTTGATTTCCTTCTTAACTTCCTCAGACCCCAAATTGATCACCTCCACCGCTTCTTCATGAGGCTGAATGGTTTTCTTCTCATGTTCTAGTAACCGGGCAATCTCATGTGGAATTTCCTCGTCCTCCTCCTCTTCGGCTTCGTAGACAGGGAACTCAAAGTTGGGAGAGAGCGTACGGTTATCGTGTCCAACGGGCTCATTGATGTTTAGTCTGCATATATGATTCATGATTGATTTTAGAGAATGAGTGAAAAAATGCAGACCTTTTGAAATTGATTAAAAAAAAGATATTTTGGGTTTTTTGTGTTACCATTTTCCAGAAAAAGCAAACAAAAAGAATTGGAATAAGCAACATTTTTCATTAATGGTGGAAGTACTTGAAGCAAAATAGCCCTACATGATTACACTTTCGCTCGGGCAAGCCGAAAGGATTTTATTGAAAAAAAAACAAAAACAAGAAACACATTACTTTGACACATGAATGACTAAAGGCACGTCAACAGCATCCCAATTACAAACAAGCCCTCCAGGTGTCACAAAAGCAGGTATCATTTCTTCAGAACCATCTAAGACAGCATTGGCTTCGGGCGGGGTATTGATGGACCCGGCACTATGAAAGGTATCACTAACAGAGTCCAAGCTAACACCGTACTTAGAGCTGCTTGCAGAGGAAGCAAAACCCAGTCCTTCGCGATTCTTGTTTTTTGGCAACTGCACAACTTTTCCCCATCCTACACCAGTTCCTTCCTGCACCACCTTCTGTGCGCTCTTCCAGGTGGCAAAAGACACTTCACTCTTTTCTGGCCCCTTACCTTCCACCGTCAGGCCTTGGAAAGAGGTTCCTTCCGTTTCATCAGCACCAATAAAGGAAAAGGCTGACAAGTGGCTTATCAACATGGCTTCTTCAACTTTTGATGCAGCGTAGACGTCACCGCCCCGGCTTCATGGATCCAGGGTCGGCCCAACAAACAACTGTATGCCGCTTGGATATCCATCACTTGAAAGGTAATCTGAAATTGGTGTGGTCCAATCGTTATAGGCAGGTCTACTTCTCCGATCACCGACTTCCTCGAACCATCAAAAGCTTTTACTATTACTCCGCTTCTCCTTATGGGTGTACCCTTGTAGGAAAGTTGATCAAGAGTTGATTTGGCCATCACATTCAGAGACGAACCGGTGTCCACAAGTACATTCGACAGTGCATCAGACTTGCAGTTCACCGATATATGCAATGCCAGGTTGTGATTCCTACCTTCTGCTGGGAGCTCTTCATCACTGAAACTCAGATTGTTACATGCGGTGATATTACCCACTATTCCACCAAACTGATCAATCGTCACATCATGATCCACAAAAGCTTGGTCCAAGACCTTCATCAAGGCATCTCTATGAGCGTCAGAATTTAATAATAATGACATCATAGATATCTTCGACGGAGTTTGCATCAACTGATCAATCACTTTGTACTCGCTTTTCTTGATCAACTTCAAAAATTCGTCTTGATCAGAGTCTCCACTGGCCCCACTAGACTGGCCCATCTCCTTGCTTCCACTAGGACCAATTACTGGCAGTTGTTCAATCACCGGATTACTTACTTTCTTCGGGAGCGCTGCTGGGATGACACGCCCGTTCCTCAATATCTTGTTATTACTTGCAATGTTGTCGACAGAAGTTGGAGAGGGTAGGGGTACCTCTCGCCCATTTTCCAACATCGTGGCCTGGTATCTGTATGGGATGGCTTTTCGGGAAGTAAACGGCACAGGTCCCGGCAAACAGATCACCAGAGGAGTAGTAGTTGACCTTTCACTGTTGTATGCTATTTCCACCCGTTCTGGGATGCTGAACTCAGGTGTAATGACACACACCTCCTTCTCCTTCTTCGAGATGAGCAACTCCCTCCTGTCTATCAACCCTTGTATATCACCCTGCACTTTCTGACATCCTCTCGGGTCTACAAGGCACACTTCGCATGCTGTATGATCGTGACTAAACAAATTCACCTCGCACATCTTGATATGCATTGGAACCAGTGGGGTCTGAACATGTTGGACATCAAGAATGATACTATCTTTGCAACAGTCTTGTACCATATTAACAGACGGTCCATGATTCGGTAGAGGGTTAGCCTGAACGTTTGGGTTCTGGTCTCGGAAGGACAAGATGTTGGCTTGGATCAATCTCTGCACTTCTCTTTTTAAAGCAAAGCAGTGTTCAATGTCGTGTCCTGGTGCCCCTTGGTGGAAGGCACACGTGTGGTCGGCTCGGTACCAAAAAGGTAGCCTTTCGGGTACTTGAGGTGGCGGCTTTGTTTGTACTAGGTTTTTCTCAAGCAAAGCTGGGAGCAACTCTGCGTACTTCATAGGGATAGGGTCAAATTGTTGGTTTCTTGGCATATGGTTTTGTGGATGGTGCTGTTGGGGAGCTTGAGGTCGGGGCGTTTGTTGGTAGTACGGTTGTTGGTGAGGCTGTTGATAATGTTGATGGGGCTGTTGGTAAGGTAGTTGAGGTTGTTGGTAAGGCCTTTGTGGGGTTTGTAGTTTGTAGTTTGAATTTTGGGCAGTATTGGTGGATGGTGAAATGGCAGCAATGTGTTGGTAGGATGGGTATCTTTGTTGTGGCCTCCCGTGAGCAACCATACTGACCTCCTGTTCCTTCTTTCTTGGAAAGTGATTCCCGAACTTCTTCCCACTGTTGGCGGGGGTACTTTCTTTAATCAGACGACCTTCCCGGACTCCTTCCTCCAGGCGCATACCCATGTTTACCATCTCAGTGAAGTCACTGGGTGCACTTGCAATCATCCGCTCGTAATAAAATGAACCAAGAGTATTCAGGAAAATCTTGGTCATTTCTTTCTCCTCCAAAGGCGGGTTGATTTGAGCAGCAATTTCCCTCCATCTTTGAGCATACTCCTTGAAAGTCTCCTTGTCCTTTTGAGCCATGGCCCGGAGTTGATCTCTGTCTGGGGCCATGTCTAGGTTGTACTTGTATTGGCGGACGAAGGCTTCTCCCAAATCATTGAAAGTTTGGATCTTGGTGCTGTCCAAACTCATGTACCATTTTAAAGCTGCGCCAGTTAAGCTGTCCTGGAAGTAGTGGATGAGCAATTGATGGTTATCAGTCTGGGTGGACATCTTCCGAGCATACATCACCAAGTGGCTTTGAGGGCAAGTGTTCCCCTTATACTTTTCGAATTCAGGGACCTTAAATTTGGGCGGGATCTTAACATTTGGCACCAAACAGAGGTCGTGGGCATTTTTCCCAAACAGATCTTTTCCCCGAAGGGCTTTGATTTCCCATTGTAACTCTTCAAACTTCTCTTGGAAATCATCCATTCGGTCCTGGGCCCCTACACTTTCCGTGTGAAAGATGGGTTCATTGTCGTACGGGGTTGTATGAATCATTGGAGCTGAAAAGGCCATAGTAGCCTGAGGAAAAGTAACACCGGGTTGAGGAGCAGAAGTTGCAACAGGAATAGGGATGAATCCTTCTCCGGAGCTAAAAGGCATGCCCCATGGACATCTGTCAGGCATTGTGTATTGTGGAGCACTGGTGTGCGCTGTCGGAGCCGAAGTAGTTGCAGTTGTCGGCTGAGCTGAAGAGCTAGGGGAAGGAGGCGGTGGATGAACTTGTGCGGCTGCCAGCAGCTTTACCAACTCTGTCAATTCTTCCATCTTGGTCCGCATGGATGTCATTTCCTCCCGAAGTATTTGGTTTTCTTGTTCCAGATGGTCCATTCTTTTCCTCTGGTGTGCTCTAGTGTTGTACGTGTAAGTTGGTTCCTGCTGAGGACGTCGGGCCACCTTCCGGGACTAGGCAGATGAACCTTTGGAAAAAACAAGACGTGAGACTCGGCTTGGGAAACTATGAATGCAATATGATGCATGATCATGCGTATGCAAAAAAAAAGATATTCTATCGAAGGACTTTGTTGAAGTAATTGTAAACATCATGGTTTGAACATTCCGTGTAAGCATTAAGATATTACAAAATAGTTCTTTTTTATAGATTACAAGACTTTGGAAGCTAGAATCTAAACATAAAACTCTAAAGACTTCAACTCAAGCTTCTGGAGTAGATGAATCCTCGGAATCTGAATGTGCACCAAAGAACGAATCTGTAAACCTCCGCTTCCTTTTAGAATCCCGACTGAGCAAAGCATCCTTTCGCCGAAGCAAATCATCTTTCTCGATCATCCGTTGGTTCTGAATGAAAAGCTCATGATTCTTCTGTGCTAACTTTCCTTGCAAGGTTTCATGCTCACGTTCAAGTTCCTGGTACCTTCTCTTCCAAGTTTCCTTCTCTTGTTTTTCCTTGGTTAGCCGCTCCTGAAACTCTTCCTTGGTGTCAAAAGGGATAGGCAAGGATGATGGTGGGATGGTGGAGGATAGGTATCTAGGTAGGTGGTAGGGTAGGCCAAAGCTCATGGTCCTATCAATAACCCACTGAGTGTAAGATTCATGCACATAATCTGATTTCTTCCCCAACTGACTTCTGCTGAGTCTGCGGATAGCGGTCCAAGCTTGTGCGAATCTCTCTCTTTTGTTTGAGGGGTCTCCATGGTTAAGATAGAACTCGTTAGTCAAGGTAAGGTTGTTTGGTTTCGACTTCATTGGGTACCCGAATTGTCGTCGAGCGAGAGATGGGTTGTAGCTAATTCCGCCACGCGTACCCAAAAGAGGTACGTTGGGGTATTCACCACAACTCACAATAACCTCTCCAACGTCACTAGCTGCCTGGTACCAAACAATGTCTGATGGGTCGAGGGTCATGATTCGTTGAGGCCAAGAGAGTTTGTCAACATTGGTCTTGAAGGCACGGGATTGAGGTAAGTGGAAGGTAAACCATTGGTAGAGTAGAGGTGCACAGCAAGAGATGGTTCCACGGCCAGCCTGGGTACGATCATGGATGGAGTGGTAGGTATCGGCGAGTAGTGTGGGTACGGGATTTTTGGTGAGGAAGATTTTGATGGCATTGATATCGATGAAGTTGTCAATATTTGGGAAGAGTACAAGGCCATATATAAGGAGGGCTAAGATGGAATGGAAGGCATATGTGCTAGCTACTTCAGCAAATATGGAGGCTTGTTGGTAGAGGAAATGGGTGGGTAGACCTTGGAGGCCTCCTTTAAAGGTGAGGTTTGCTTGGATAAGGGAAGTTTCGAGGTGAAGGGCAGTTGCAATATCTGAGGGTCTAGGTACGGGTTCAAGACCGTGGAATGGTATTTTGTCAGGTACGGGTAAACCAACCAGGTATGAATATTCCTCAAGTGTAGGGACGAGCTGGTAGTCAGGAAACGTGAAGCAATGATAAAGAGGGTCGTAGAATTGGACCAAGGTTTCCAGACATCCTTCCTCAACATCTACACTAAGAATTCTGAGCAATTTCCCATTATGAGCTTGAAAATCAACGGGATCACTTACTAAAGATGCTAGCTCCCTTAATCTCGACAAGTCTGTTTTTTTGAAAAGGTACTTCTTAGTGCTTCTTTTTGGAACGTCCATATCTACGATGTTTACGAAAAAACTCTGTTTTAGTCCTTCGATAAATTGGATGAAAAAAAAAAAAAAAAAAAAAAAAAGAGTTTATGCATGGATGCATGATTATGTTAAAGAAACGGAGAAAACATGGTGAGGTTAAGTCCAAAATGTTGGAGTCAAGGGTAAACACGCCATTGGGTAAGGACTATGGTTTCATATGTACCTGCATCACGGGTTCTACCAAGTTCCCAAAGTCATTGACCACTTCCGAATATTGTCGGATTACGGGACTGACTCCCGGTCCAACGACATTCGTAGGAAAGTCTCGTTTGAGTGTAGTATCGCGTATCAACCAATTCAAGACTACTCTTGATTAGCCACCGCACTACGTCCTAAAAGGCCAAGATGGGTTAAAGGTAACTAAAGGTCCTCAACTTCATAGGTCACTTGAAAATATCAATGCCGAACACGACTACTCATGCCAACATAGTGATACTTCCAAGATTCCTCCATTGAGTGGGGTTATCACATGTGCCACATCCGAAACTCACTCTCGGAAAGACACTATGATTATACCACCATCCTATCTTATGTTTCCCTCAAGTCCGGGTGTAGGACTTATCTCCCCACTCACGTAAAAAGAAAAAAAACACATAGGCACATATTTACATTTTTCATTTTTTTTAAGCAAGTTATAGCACAAAATAATAAAATCAAGTTAGGCTCAACCCTCTTAGGAGTGTCCCCAGTGAAGTCGCCATTTCTGTCGCGGTGATTTTCGGAGACCAAGTTATCGATTAGCGTTGACTCACTAATTTTATTTCACGACTGAACTTTTAATTTTTTAAAAGAAAGGTGGAAAAAAGTTCTAAATTACCACATTTTTAAAGATTAGGGTTCGGGGGTTAGTTACGTTTAGGGAAGGTGTTAGCACCCTAAACGTTCGTAGTACTCTACGAGAACCTCTTGATTTTATTTATTTATTTTGGCTATAACTTGCTTATATTTTTTTTTTTAAAAAAAAGAAAAGAATGAATTAGAATAGTGAGAAAAAAAAATAAAAATGTTTTTTTTGTATTTTTTATGATTTGGAAGGACAAGGTCCTCTGCCTACGTACCCGTGAGGGATCAAAACCTCGTAGTTCGGGGTAGAAAATGACGTTTGATTTGTTTGATGTTTTTTTATTAATTTAAAAAAAAAAAAAAAAAAGTTTTAAAGATAAAATAAAAGCCAAGTGGCAAAATGGGATTGGTTTGTGTTTTTTATTTTGAAAATGGTTAAAGTGTAATTAAAGTGGATTAATGATTTTTTAAAGAAAATAAAAGAAAAAAAACGGACACTTGATTGAAAATCAAGGTTTATTAAGAAAAGATTTTTTTGTTATTTTTGTTATTTGAATGTTTTTGTTGTTTTTTGATAATATGAACTAAGACTAAAACGAAACTAAAAGCTAAACGCGAGGAAATTCCGTGGTGACGTTGGATCACCACGAAATCCCTTGAAATTAAACTAACCTAATATTTTTGTATTTTTTTTTTTATAAGGCGAAATAAAATAAAAATAAATAAAGGACATAAAGCAAAATAAATAGTGTGAGTGTCAGTGCAAATTCTCATTAATATTTACATTGATCCTAAATACATTCTAAAAGATGACAAAATAATAAGTAAAAAATAAAAATTGCAAATGCACTAGAAAATAAGAAAATATGCTAAGAATAAAAATAAAATGAAAATGCATGAAAATAAAAGGAAAATAATAAAAAAATGCATGAGATACTACAAGGTAAATGCAATGGAATAAGATGCATGAAAATGCATAAGGAAAATAACGAAATAAAATGCAAGCAAATGATGGAAGAAAAATAAAAAAAATAAAAAGGAAACAGGAGGGTGCAGAAGAGGCTCAGGGGGTGGGAGGAGCATATCAGCAAGAGCTGATGAAAAAGAAATTTGGGCCGCAGGGAATTGGGCCGCAGGGTTTGAGGCTTTAAAATCAGTTTTCAGAAAAAACAAAACATTTTACTCTTCTCTTTCTCTTTCTTCCCTTTGTTTCTCTCTTCTTTTCCTCTCAATTCTCTCAATGCCTCGCCGGAAAGATCAACTCAGGCACGGCGGCCGGCCAGCCCTAGGGGCGGCGCCACCGTACCGGAGGAACAAAACCTCCCCTTTTTTTAAAAAAAACTATGTTTTTCGAAACCCTTCTCCTTCCCCTTTCCAAGAATTAACTCAAAATTTTAAAAGAACTTTTCGAAAACCCTAGATCTAATTTCGAATTTCTTTTAAAAAAAGACAAAATCTACCTTTGTTTTCTGATTTTGGTTCGGCCTTGTTGTTATTTTGGAAGTTCGAAACTGGGTATGGGTGAGGGAGAGGCTGGGTTGTGAAATGGAGGTGAAGTCGT
The DNA here is from genome assembly GCA_018208015.1 of Medicago ruthenica. Lineage (NCBI taxonomy): Eukaryota > Viridiplantae > Streptophyta > Magnoliopsida > Fabales > Fabaceae > Medicago > Medicago ruthenica. Next base: position 65,127,605 of record CM031372.1, on the reverse strand, counting down.
GTGGGTATGGAGGCGTGAGGTGGTTGTTGATTGAGTTTCTGTTTGGGGAAAGCTGGGCGTGTGAACTGAGTTGTGTGTGTTTAGGATGAGGGCGTGAGTGATAGCTGGGTATTTGGCGTGATTATGTGGTATGGCCGTGGGTTGTTTGTTGGTAGATGAGGGAGGCCGTGGCTGGTGTGGGATAGGCTGAGTGTGTTTTTGCAGGAAGTGGGTAGGCCGTGCGTGAGTTAGCTTGTGTTTGGGTGGTTTATGCGTGAGGTTGTGGAGGAGTGTGTGATTGGAGAGTGGGTGTGGAGGGCTGAATGGGTTTTTGCTGGAAGTGGGTAAGCCGTACGGTGTTATGGTTTGGTTGTTCGTGGAGGGGGCGTGCGTATGTGAGATAGGCTGAGTGTGTTGTTGTGTTTTTTTCTGAGCTGTTTTCTTTCAGTCCTCTTCCCTCTCTCTGTGATGATTCTGTGTTCCTTTTATTAAACAGTCAATTAACTGATCATGAAAGCCGTTGATGGACAATCAAACACAATTAGTCAGACAAAACAAAAAAAGGTAACCATTAAAAATGGCATTATTACTCATCAAACACAAAGATCAGTCAACTCTTTTTTTGAAAACAAAATAACAAAAATAATAATAAATCCAAAAATAATAATAAATCTAAAAATAAAAATAAAAAAAGATAATAATAAAAAAAGGAAAATAATAGAGCTAATGATAAAAGGAAATAATAAATAAAAATAACAAATAATAATAATAAATAATAATAAAAAAGAAAACCGTTGGAACCAAAAAAATGAGGTATTTTAAAATACCTCCCTGTCGAAATTTTGTCTGAAACACCGAACAAATTCCGAACTAAAAAGACAGGTGAAAAAGAAACTTAGGTCAAAAATTGGGGTATGACAGGTAACAACGCCAAAACCATCAGGATTAGGTATTTGGTTGTCAACTCGCCCTGTTCTTACAACGTCATCATAGGCCGCCCGACCTTCAACGCCCTTGACGCCTACCTTTCCACCAAATTCCTCATTATGAAATATCCGCTGGATGATGGACGGGTTGGTGCCATCAGAGCAGACCAGAAAGTGGCCCGAGAATGTTACCACAACAGTTTGAAGCTACAAAAAGAGAAGAAAGGAAACAGTAACATGAAAGCACATCGAGTGAACTTCATTGTCGCAAACCTAGAAGAAGATATTCATATTGAGGAGATCAAGAAGGTTGAGGAAATAAGTACTCCTTTGTTGATACTCCATTCAAAGCCAGCCAACTCAAGTGTCAATGCTGAGGAAGAAGATGCGGAATTCGAGGAGATCAAGAAGGTTGAGGAAATAAGTACTCCTTTGTTGATACTCCATTCAAAGCCAGCCAACTCAAGTGTCAATGCTGAGGAAGAAGATACGGAATTCGGCGAGATCAAGAAGGTTGAGGAAACAAGTACTCCTTTGTTGATACTACATGCAGAACTAGCCAACTGCGGTTTGATGAAAAAGCCGAGCACAAAGCAGGAAGAAACTCGCCACAACAAATCAAGGGCGAGCTTGAGGGAAAACAAAGCCGCTTTAATTTTTACTGTCTTTATCTTATATATTTCGGCGTCTTTGTACAGCTATGTAGTAAAGGAGTAAGAATTGGAGGCTTGGAGAGAAAGAAGAGAGAAGGCTCAAGAGCAAGAGAGAAGAGGTAAATTCCATCTTGGGAAAGCTAGCTTGAGAGGAGTTAGAGGTAAGAGAGAAGGCTATTTTCACCATATGGGTTTTATAGGCAATTGGGTAGTTGTGGGTGTTTTGAATTCTCTCTAATTTCATGAATTGATGTTGAGAATATAATCTGAAAAAAGCAAGGAACACGCCCTATTTTTTGAGGTTTGCCCTGACTAATTGATCAAATATAATCCGAACTGTTTTTCCCCTGAAAAAGGGTGTTTATAGGGTTTTCAGATTATATAATCCGAAAAAAGTAAGGAACGCACCATATTTTTTGAGGTTTTAGGATTATAAAATCCGAATTGGTGAAAAACTCATTTTTTTTTCACCCCATAACAAAGGAAGAACTCAGCACATAGACATAAACTTTGTTTTTTGGCTGAGACATACATATGGTAGGAATTTGATATAAACATGCATTCGTGATCGTATAAAATAAATACTTTAATAGAAACGATAAGAAACAACACAATTTTCAAACATTAAATTTAAAACAGAAATCAAATATTCAAACATAAAAATGTAGAAATGGGGAAGTTATTGTCTTCGTTTTATATACATAAAGGTTTCGAATTTTAGAATCCAGACTAATTTCGGATTCTAAAATCCGAAGGGCATTTTTGGAAAGAAAAAAAATAGGGCGCGCAAGAACCTCATAGGGTGGGAAAAGTAATAGCCTTTAAAATATTTGATATAATTTGTGCTTATTTCTTAAAATATTTGGGCCATAAAAATTGGAAAATTGCTCTATGCAACACATGAATTGCTCAAAAGTCTTTTGGATTTATGTTATTGTAATTTGATCGAACAAAACCTATCAGAAGTTACGACCTGATGAGCGTTTTTTGAATTGGATCGTAACTCCCGATTGACTTATTTTACCGTTTGAGAGATATTTTTTATGTAAGTATGAGAGCAAATTTTTCAAAAAGCGGTATTATGCAATTCATTCGCTAATTAAGTTACTGAGATTAGTTGTATGAGTTGTAATCTATTGTTTATTCAGTTAAGAATTCTGGTTTTTAGTTAGTCTTGTTGTAGAAATTAGTTGGAGTGCCTTTTTTTTATTTGATCAATTAGTCAGAGTAGCTAGATATATATAATTCTCTTGAGTGTACACAATTTGTAAACTATTTTTCAGTTTCTTTCAAAAGAAACGAGGAATCTCGAGCCACTTTGCTCTTCTCTGATTTTGTTACTTTGATAAATGGTTTTGTACAAACATTTATTTTTTTTTGTTATAAGGCTAAAAGAAAAGAACAAACAACAAAAAGAAAAAGACTGTAATCTCAGAAAGAAAGTCCCCGCAGCATCAGCAGCTTCAAGGATGTCTCTAAGCCTTTGAGGAGGAGAAATGTGAACAAAGAGGTCAAGGTCAGATGAAGCATCAAGCTTAGTCATAAAATCGGCATCTTGATTGCCTTCTCGAAGAAAGTAAATTGGGGGTTTACTCAATAATATACTCGTTCTTATCGTAAAGTTGCAAGTTGGAAATGTATTAGAAGTAAAATGTTTGAAGAGTGATATTTTTACACAAAAAAATGCAAACCGTATAATAATATAGTTTCTTTCTCAAGTTTTTGTCAAAATATATTTTCTCAAAATGTTTTACACTTGCTACATTCATTTGGTTTTTATCTTCCATTTTAAACTTTGGATAGCGATATTATGAAAATTTAGCCTCCTCTCTAGTTTCAATCTCATAGTCATTGGTACACCTTTATTTATTTAGCTGATAAAAACAATATTTTACTCCCCAACCCATCTAGGTTAGTTTGATGTTATTGACTTGGGACCTTGAAATGCTCTCCTTCAGAATAAAATGTAAGCAAAAGAATAGTTAAAAAGTTGATAGATGTAAACTAAAATCAACTTGTCAACTATCCTGTTTGCTTATATTTCATTTCAGATGGAGTATATTGCATTAGATTCTATATAGTGAACTGATTATACAATTTCAAATCATCATCAGGTGAAGGATCGTCATACAAAAAAGAACTTAACAGTTTCTGTTTTGACATGTTTACATTTCTTATTACAAAATATTCTAAATGTGTACTTCACTTAAATTTTACCAAGTTGAACCATAAAAAATTCGTTGAATTAAATTCAAGTGAAACTTATTAGTAGAATTGAATCACTCTTTAACATAGAAGTTGGTTAAAAGGATAATGAAACCCATAATCTTGTCATGATGATAATCATTTCCATTCACGACGATAATCTTGTTGAATGATAATACACCAACTCAAATCCAATAAGAAAATAATTGATGTACAGATATACTAATAATAATAACCATTTTGGACTTTTCTCCAATAGCTTCAATACCTCAAAATATAGTGGAGGGAAGGTGGTGAATGAAGAAATTGTGTTGTATACAGTCAAAATGACATGCAGGCATTCTAGATTGAAAAAAAAATATCAAAATCAAAATCCTGCACGGTCCAACTTCAAAATGACATGCAGGCATTCTCACAAAATCTGTTAATAAAGCTTGTAAAAGAGAACCCTCCAGTCCTGCTGCTGACTAAGCCTAAAGAACCTATCAATGTATTACTCATTTACACAAGCAGACACTTGAAGATGGAAGTGGCTGATCTCATTCATACCGTGCCACGGCCAGTTCAAGGTCTTAAAGAATACCAGACCTTCTGTCATTTTGATTCTATTCTGTCCTTGATTCTTGAATTTCTTCTACTCCTTCCTAGATCACTTCCAAATGTTTCCCTTTTGACGAGCAAACCCTGGCTGAAAAATGTAACGAACATATAAGGTTGTGACAAAAACATGATGCCCCAGGACCAAGCAAGCTGGATCAATCACATAAGAAGAAAACTGTTATGCTATAATGCTCTCTCATTGTGGCAAATGAGAGGCACAAGATGTTTTAAACATGGTAAAAAGGATTTCAACAATGCAATGCAATTAAGAACCATCATCTCTCAATTGGACCTTACAACCTTAGAAAAGACATTTATTATATTCTGATGTTTATTATCAATATACCAATCATATATGCAAGTAAAAAAGGTGAACGGAGTTGGAAGCTATGAAGCACCGACTCAATCACGGGGATCAGACAAGCCAGTATGTAGCACAGTTAATGTCCAAAATATAGGACACTAAGATACCACACATACACATAAGTAGTATGTATGTGTGATTAACATAACAAAATTAAAGTTGAAAATAATATTTATGTATTAACTTTCTAAATACAAAGTTAATAGGCATATTTTCAAACGAAATCTTTCGAAAATAATCTGAAGATAAGATACAATTTTAACATGATAATGATCCTCAAAAAATAGTATACCAGGACCAATGGATCATTTCGCAATGAAATCCTTACAAAAATTATCTGAAAATATGATGAATCATGTCTAAAAAAACTAGTCAAGTCTAATGATGATGAGCCTTAAAAGAATAAGACATATATACGACTTCATGTTTTAATGAATAAAGGTTATGTGCTTCATATATTTTAATTGATTATATTACTATAAAAAAATTAATTCAAAATATAATCTGACTTGACTTTTTTTATAAATTTTTTTATGAGAGTGACTAAGAAATGTTCAGTCAAAGTAGGTGTCTCCTCATTCTCTTGGCTCGTGTCCAAGCCGTGTATTCAAGCTGAAAAGTGTTGGAAATTCCGCCTTTATTGCGGTCCGCCCCTAGTCGCCTAAATTGCGGCCTTTAGTTTGCCTCCATTGCAGCCTCCAACACCTTCATTGTGTTGGCTTTGAGGGGGTGGATTTAGTCCCACATCGGATATATAGGACTCTTGAGAAGAGTTTATAAAGAGGAGGCACTCCTGACCTTACAAGCCGGTTCTGTAAGGATGAGTTAGGCCCCAAATTTCGACAAAAAGTATATAGTTTTTGGACATTGTTAAGAGGTGTTAGACAAGTTTCTAAGGCATATCCTAGAAGTATTAGTTTCTAAGACACGTCTGACACTATAGTTTGGAGATGTGTTTGTGCATTATAGTGGTTGGGAGAGAAGAAACAACAAACCTGAAGAAGCATGGATGGATATGCAGTAGGTTCAGAAATGACATGACTTCTAGTTTTTCTCCCATTTAATGCAGCAACTGATGGGCTGTTAGCAGCAGTTATGTCCCAAAAGCTTCGTTTCTTGGCCTTTGGTAGTGGTGATTGAAAACGATGACTTGGACTCTTTAACTCGCCTATGTTTTCATCCTTTGGTCGTATGCTAGACCTGGTTACCACCCTATTTCCCACTTCCCCTGCTGCTGCCACTTTTTTCCCACTCTTTTGTGAAAGATCACAAATAATATTCTCTTTCTGCTTTATCTGCAAACTATGATCCTTTTTCATTCTTTCTATCTCTGACTCCAGAGTTTTGACTTTTTGATAAAGTGTTCTTACAGTGAATGCTATCTCATCTCCCTTGTTCTTGGTCTCCGGAGTGAGATAAGTTGCAGTTAAGAACGAGGGTCTAGTCCTTCGTTTTTCATTTGGTTGAACCGAAGTTGGAGGAGTGGAAAGAAAAGATGAACCTGGTGGTGGAGTCGGGGAAGAATACGCTGCCAAAGACTGTGCTTGGAGTTTCAAAAGTTGTTGTTGTTTGCGTGCTAGCTGCATTCGCAATTCACAATTCTCCTTTTGCAGCTCTAGTACCAGCTTGGCCTGGTCTATTTCTGTCTCAGGTACCGGTAATAGATCCTCGTTTGCATCAGATGCCTGCATCAATGAACAACAGATTTCAGTTTCACTATTCAACATCACCAGAGTGAGTACCACCTTGTACACTTATTGGTTTGTGATTTATTTGACACCAAACGAAAAATTCAATAAAACAAAAATGTGAACATACCAGCAAAAGCAACAAAGTGTAAGAAAAATGCTTGATATCATTCAAGAAAACCAAAAATTAATATGTATGACGATATATGACAACATTAAAAAATACTCATATTATTGTGTCATTGAAAGCTTGAAATGGTTTGAGGAATCAACCTTTGTTCGAATCTCCTTGGCTCTATCAGCCCAATGAAGTGTGTTTTGGGTTTCACCAAATGAGAGGTTACTCGGGCTTATGTTAGCAATCATAACAGTGTTGCAAGTTCCTCCTAGTGAATCTTTGAGGAGCTGAGTAAGTTTTGAATTTCGGTATGGAATGTGTTTCTTGCCCTCTACAAGAGCATTGATGCAGCTGCTTAGTGCAAGAAGTGACCGGTTAATGTTGGCACCCTCAAGAGATCTAAGTGTTCTTTGATCTGTGGCAAGGGCTCTCTCGGACCCTGCAAGATCAATCAATGAGAGCTTGCCCACTCTGTGAACAATATTCATTGCAGCATCTCTAACTCGGTATTCAACCATAACCTAAATGTAACAAATAAGTTAAGTGCATGTCATAATCACAGCATATAAAGGTTTTTGCATTATTTTCCGGAAACAACCTTCAAAAATGCACCTGCAAAACAGCATGGGAACGTGAAGATGTTTCATTTGCACGAGTTGGTTCTGTAGTTCTGTTACGATTCCCTTGCTGAAGTAATGTCATCACCTGCAGCAGCAGGAGCAAAGTAAAACAAAAAAGTATCTTAGGGTTCAAACAGCAATCTAAACTTCCAATGTACTAGAATGGTTCAGAATATTACTTCATCAGTTGAATAGGCTCTGTATTGTGTAAGACCTGCTGCCACAATCCCCTATAATATAGTGAGACAATGTACAATCAGAAAGTGATTAAATGGGATGCAATGAAAACAAGAGAATTTATTGAGCAACCGATCTCTTCACAACCAACAAATTCTAGAGGTGCCTGGTGCTTACTGCATACTTTCTCAAGGTGTTTCACCTAATTTTGTCAAGGTGTTTCACCTAATAGCTGAAGAATTGAAATAATATGAATAAACAGGTATATGAAGTAAACTACAGCCTTCTTTATTAAGGCTAATGAGTTAAGTATTCATGACCTGTAAGAAAAAAGAAATCCTAACACCAAGTACAGATGGCCTGTATAAATATATACAAGTAAACATTATTAGGTTTTTATATTGAGCCTAACTCATCCTTACAACACCGACTTGTAAGGTGGGAGTGCCACCTCATTTCAGGCATTATCGCTATTCAATGTGGGACTTGGTTTTTTGGCAATAGACTACCTCACGCCCAACACTATTGGGTTTGGTTCGTGAATATAAATGGTGGGTGGCCCAATGGATAGACTAACTCTATATCACCTTTTTATACTGGGTCTAACACATCCGTTAGGTCCAATATAAAAACCTAATAAACATAAGCTAGAGGTTTTAAATTGCACATGTTGAGGTATTGTAGGAGTAGTGGATGAATTGCAGTTGTTGTGGACTAATGAAACACGATGCAGTTTATAATTTAGTTAAAGCTTTGTGGGGTTGCAGTGTCCGCACATGTGATGCAGTCCACGATCTATAAACAGTGCATAAACTTGGAATGCTTATCAAAATATCATATGTTTGCAGATTGAGCTGTATCTATGCAATGGCATCAACCATTTCTCTTGAACATTGCTAGTTTTTAAATAAAAAATTGCTATTAAGATAAGAAAGTGAACCTGTTTATCTTCTCTCAAAACCAGAGGTCTTCCAGGTGAAATCAAATCTCTTACAGTTTCATTATAAACCTCAAGATAGGACAGATGAACAACATGGTTCCCATCACAACTTCTCGTCCTGATTTTACTGAAGAGATCCTTAATTGCCAACACCATCACTCCCGGGCTTTCCACTGTACCAAGCATTGTGTAAGTTTTTCCAGCTCCGGTGGCGCCATAACAGAAAACTGTCCCATTCTTCCCTTGCAGAACTGCTTCCACAAGTTCTGAGGTTCTGAAAAAGAAAAGTCAATGTACCTTCCCAACATCAAATGAAACATAAATGACTTCTTGAGCCATAAGATTTTGAACACATGCAGATGCAGCAATTGTCAAAACAAGCCCTGTCATACTAATAGAAGAGAAACTACAAACACATTGAACCCAAAACAAGCAGAGTTGCAATAATATAACAAATACACAATTTTGAAAGTGTTGGGAAATCAATTCAAATTTACAAATAAATGCAAATAGGTGGAAATTTAAGAGATACATTTCAAGAGATGAAGGGATGTATCTCGATTCTTGGAGAAATGAATAAAAGCTACATGGGAATGTGAGATGATTATTGTCCACTAAGTTATATTCATGAACTGAAACTACTTCCCTATTCTATAAATAGGAGGACTTGTGAAGACTTGAGACATCCCCATCCTTGGGTGATCATGTAGGTATCCCCAAACATGTCCTATAGAGGGTGTTGGTGATCACTTCGTGTGTGAGATGTAACTATGTGGGTGTTATATCCCTTGTAACTCTTGAATGGAGTATTGTAGTGTGATACACATATAGGGGTGGGCTATACTATTGTAATTATCTGAGAATTGAATAAATTATGTTGAGGTATTCCTGTGGACGTCGGTGCCGAATCACGTAAAATCTGAGTGAGCTATTACTTTCTTTTCGATGTGTTCTTGTATGTTTCATCAAAGATTCATGGGTGTGTGGGTTAATCCTTAGCATGTGCAACTTTGTGTGACTTTTCTCAACAAAACGAACGATCTAGCTCATGAATGACAACCACGTCATTTATTTATATGAACATAAAGCATCACTTATCCTAGTATAAGAAAAAGGTTCAGATCAAGTAAATAAAATCAGTCTCAACAATTATGATATTGAGTTAAATAACCATAAACCTATGATAGGAATAAGTTTTATACTGCTGTTAAATCATATTTCACTATACTCATACAAGATAAACCAAGTTTTTTAGTAACATTATGATGTGAGTGTACCAATAAAACTAGTAAATGCTTTACCATATGAAATAAAGAAAAATGCAGAAAATAAACCAGAGTTAATAGTCAATACTCCTAATCCAGAGCAAAATCTCCTAAACCGGAGAGAAATCTCTCCTACCACAAACTTTCAGAATCAACATCACTACCCAGCCTCACTCCTTCATATAGTAAACCCTGTAACCGAATTCCCTGAATGGGACCTCACTAGTCAATTCAATGTCTCTCACATGGCTCCAATTACTTCAAGAATATGCCTAGGTGTCCTATCACCAAATCAATCATATGAGGAGAGTCCAACCCAACACACCAGTCCATTAGGTGAAAGAGTCTCATAGCTTAAGTACCACATTGAGCACTTTTAACTACTCGATGTGGGACTCCTAAAATTTTCACGCCCTTTAAGAGTCGACGTCCATGGAGGCTTCGCCTATCGGTATTCGATAAAGCACATTAATCCAACCCAAATGTTAGGACGCATATGAGGAGAGCCCAACCCAAAAGACTAGTACATTAGGCAGGAGAGCCTCGCGGCTTATAATGCAGTATTTTTAAACTCATTGTGGGACTCCTAACACTTATGCCTGTTTGGATAAACACCTTATTTGGAGCTTATAGCACAAGCGATTAGCAAGATAAGTGTTTCTGCATAAGCTTACTGAAGCTATTTTTATAGACAAAGATAAAATAAAGTTAAATTGTTTTTGTATATGTTATAAGCTGTTTTTATAAGCTATATTTGAGAACTTATGAAAATGAGCCGAAAAAAGCTTGCGAAAATTGTCGTAAGCTGTTTTCATAAGTTCTCCCGAAGAGTCTCACTAATCTTATGTAAGTAGATAAACTCAAATAAGTCAATTCAAACAGACCCTACTTTGATATCTTACAAATAAAATAAAAGAAAAATAAAAGTTTCCATATCAAACCCCTCAGTTAGAAAATAATCAAATATGACATACATTTAATTTAATCATACTATACTATATTTGTAAGAGATATAAAATTAGGTAAATTATGAATGTAGCAAACTCACGAGGTAGAATAAACTTCCTGCTGAGTAGCTGAATCAGAAAAACAAGCATCAAACGTAAAATGCCGACCCCGAAGCCGCTTCAACCTCAAGTAATCATCCTGAGCAGCAAATTCCGTCAAATAAACTTCACAACGATTGACAATCCTCACACAACACCTCGAACCGGCTTCTTTCTTCGCAATTGGCCTCACTCTCACAAACACCATTATCCTATTCTCATTTTTCTTATGAGTATTCTCTTCAACCAACGAAAGCTTCTTCTTATGATTATCTTCTTGTTTTGGAGGATTGAAAGAACGGTTCTTGAGATTTTGTTGCTCGTATAAGAGTGTTAGTGCTTTCAATTTCTCCTTTAAACATTGATGCGGTTGTTGTTGTTGTTGTTGTTGTGGAATAGGAGCGTTTTTTGAGTGAGATCGAGTTGAAACTGGCATTGTAACGATTCTTGTTGAGATTTAGGGTTTGAAAGGTCCTTTTTGTGCTTGTTACACGACACGATGGATCTCAGAGAATGTGAGAAAATTCTGTTATTCTTCTAGTGAGATGAAATAGAAAGTGTGTGTGTGTGTGTCAAAGGAGAGAAAGAGAGAAAGTTGATCGTCACCTCGTGTTTGTCATTTTGAATTGTATTGTATGTATATGTATATGTAACGGGCAAATGTTTGAGGTTTTTTTTATTTCTTTTACTTTCCTTGTCAAAAATTAAATAAACATTTTTTAAAATAAATAAATAAATATTGTTTCCTCCTTTATCTCCCTCTCTCTCCCCCTTATTGCTCCGGAATCATTCCTCCTTCATATATCTCTGAAGCGAGAGGTACACTCGCGATGCTCGGAGCAATTTCTCCTCTCTAATAATCGATTCACGAATGTGAACATTCTCAGGTTCTCGATTCAATTTCTCGTGTGTGGTATACTCCATTCACAAATCGATTCACTTTCTGCTTTACTCAATCTAATAATCAACAACAATGCGTCAGTTTCCCCCTTTCTATTTGATCAAATCATGAATTTACCATTTTTTTAATCAGGTGGTTTTATACATTTCTAATTTCATTTTAAGTTGGGAAATTTTTGTTTAAAGTGGGTAATACTAACCATGTTGAGTTGACCCAATCAAAACAATGTATTTATATAACATTAAAAATATAGAAAACAAACAAATAACTTTGATTGGTGTCAACTCAGCATGGGTTGTGTTACCCACCTTTTATTGATGGGTACCTAAGCTCTCACCTTTTAAGTTTTGCTATTTTTTGTTTGATTGGTAACTGTGAAATTTTAGGATTCAGATTCACTGCTGTCAAATTAAAACTGATGTCACCTGATCTAAACCGCATGATGAATCAAACGTCCCATATTATTTTCCCAAAACAAATAAAAAAATGCATTATTTCGAATTAGCGCCAAACACAGCGACGGTTTCGTTCCTCAATTTTATGGTCATATCTTCCTCTTTAATGTGTTCCTAATTTTCTGGGCATATCTTCTTTTATCTGCCAATTTCCCCAATCTGCACACCAACCCTACCTGACTTGTCATTTTGAGTGAAAACGGCGACGGTAGTCGCATTCTTGGAACATCTCCACTGCTTGAAGATCGATGCGTAGAACTGTCATTCTTCAAATTGAGAGATTGATCAAAAAGAGGTGTGTGAGTACTCTAATCTTGTATTGTAATCTTTAATAAAACTATTGATGTGGCACATCTAGCACATGAGTTATCTCAAACAAATCAATTTAGTTTCACTAGATTATTAATGGTAAAATTCCTTGGTCTATAATAAGTAATAGTTATGTTTTTTTTTGCAACTTTTCATGATACTGTGTCTGATTTTTTAATGTAGGAGTCAATTGAACATGAATGAGGTTCAGTCAAGGATGCAAACCACTGCTGCTGAAACACTGTGTGAAGATACGAGACAGCATACAAAAGCTTTTGGCAGCATGTTCTCATTTGTTTTTTTTTTTTTGACAGAATGTTCTCATTTGCTTATGTCTATTTTTTGACAGAATATTCTATATTGTGACTTATTCTATTGGCATCTTTTCCCATCAACATGTACTAAACATTTGACAGCATGTTGTATCTTTTCTATTCTTTTTTTTTTTTTTTTTGCAATCAAAAGCTTTACTACATACATACACTATTTCTCATGAACAAAGGCAACCAGTTCAAAAACATAATCAATTGTGGAAGAGGACAATCACAGCTCAAACAAAATTTACTAACTTTATAAATGATTTTCTGTAGTATTTCAACAAATACGTAAATGCTTTGTAAGTTTACAATATACTCCCTCCGTCCCTATTTATAAGAGCAGTTTACAAAAAAGTTTTGTCCCTAAATATAAAATCATATACAAATTTCTAGATGCATTGATTACTCTTTTTCCAAATATACCCCTTATTAATACTATCAATTTGTCTTGGTATATGAAAAGTTAACATTAAGCATATATTTAATTAAGGGTAATCTAGTAATGCACGTGATTTTTGTAAACTACTCCTATAAAAAGGGACGGAGGGAGTACAAATTACAATAGTTGCAAAGATATGTTAACAGGGCCAAACATAATCAAAATTTTTTACTACATATATACACTTTTACTTCTATTAAGATCATAGAAACAACTTGCATCAATTTTCCACCACAAAGCTCCATTCTTGTCATAAAATTTTCTCGTGATTGGATGATCCACAAGGAACCAAATCTTTGTCCTAGCGTCTACTAATAGGGACCTATACATTATAGAGGATCAAATTCTAAACACAGAAAACCAAATCACCTAATCATAACGAAGATAACGAGCTCATGCAATTGGACAATTGGAGAATCTCGTGACATTTATTCCTACTGCATAAGATTGACCAAATGCAAAAGGGATGGAAGTGAGTCATCTAAAAATTATTTCACTGATATTGACATGAACTGAACAATAACAAAACCAGCGGCAGTCCTCTGCAGTCTAGACAAGACTTCTGCGGTGGCGGCAGGTCGCAGATTCGGAGGCAGATAAAGGGCACCGATTATAACACAACCGCAATGAACCTTCGACAATGATTTCCGTTGAACACAGTACTGGGATGAATACAGAGCCTCCATGATTAAGATTGGTGATGGCCGGCGCCGCCATGGTTAAGATCTGTGATGACCGGCGACACCACCATCATCACCTCCACCACAATCGTTAAGCTTCTCGATGACCATCACTCAGCGTTTTGCGATTTTTTTTTGGGAAATTCTTGTTTACCCATCAATAAAAGGTGGGTAATACTACCCATGTTGAGTTGGCCCAATCAAAATAATGTATTTATATAACATTAAAAATAATAGAAAACAAACAAATAATTTTGATTGGTGTCAACTCAGCATGGGTTGTGTTACCCACCTTTTATTGATGGGTACCCAATTGTCACTTTTTTTTTTTAAGGAAGCATTTTGCGATTGTTGTTTAGCAGTCACAGATTTGATTTCTTTTATTTGTTTTGGGAAAATAATATGGGACATTTGATTCATCACACGGTCAAGATCAGGTGACAGCAGTGACAGTAGTTTTAATTTGACAGCCGTGAATCTAAATCCGAAATTTTAGTGTTTGATCTTTGTTGGCTTAATTGAACATTTGACACCTAATCTTAATTCTTTATTTTAAAGTGGTCTCAACTATAAAAAGTATTGATATGGTCCTTTGTGTATACTTCTGTTATCCACTTTGGTCATCTCCATTAGATTTTTAATGTCTAATATTTTTGATGTAATTTCAATCATTTGATTACATTAAGCCACCAACACCTAATTTTTTTTCTTTTCTTCTTCCTCTTAACCTTCATCATCTTAAATATTATGTTCAGAAAAACTTAAACTCGTAAATAGCTTCAAGTGATTACAAAACTTAAACTCGGAAAAACTTAATGCCATGTATAATGAGACATTACGAACACATAAAAGAATACTAGATTATGTAAGACCCACATCAAAACTTTAAAATATGTAAATTTATGTAAGACACTAGATTAAATTTAATATGTAAAAAGATTCAGACTTGAAAACAAATAAGATTCAAAATCAAAGCCTTGTTGAGATTTAGACCCACATCTTCAAAACATGTAACACCCCAAATTTTATTTATTTAATTTAATAGAATTAAGTAAATAGTGTTTTAATTATTATTGTGGTGACGAGACAATTTACTCGAAAAATAATATATCGTTGTTGAGAAAAAGTAGAGTTTTGGTGGCTATTAACATTTTATGTGAATTAAAATAATGAAGAGAGGAATGATATAATAAATAATAGAGATGAGAGGTGAGAGATAGAAGTAATAAAATAAGTGGGGGAGGAGGGAGTAAATTATGATATGTGAAGGGGAGAAAAGTAATAATAATAAGAATTAACCTAGTTTCCTAGTATAAATAGAAGAATAGAAAGTCAGAAAACATTATTGCTGCACGTGAGAACCGGAGAGAAGAAGAAAGAAAAGGAGGCAAACCCTAGCTAAGGAGAATTGAGCCAAAAGTTGCGTCTTTCAAAGAATTCGAGGTAAGGGTGGGGAAATTTTCATCATAGGGTATTCTTATTCCCAATTGAATGGTTGTTTTCAGTTCTATAACTTTTGCTGCTGTTACCGTGAGAATCATAGTGAGAAATCAGAGATGAATTAATGTTGATTAAGGTTGTTGTTATTCTTGAGAGTTAAAAAGTGAGAAACCAAAGTTAGGATAATTGAATAGAGAAAATAAGCATGTGAGAATTGGTGTAATTGGATAGGTTGAGTGAAAATTGGTGCTAGAATGATAGGGTAACATTAGAATGATAACTGGGGACGATTTTGGTGAGTTTAGGGTCGAAAACAGAGATAAGAAAGGTCCCCCGAAGCGAAATTCAGTGTGCTGTCAAGCACACACGGTCGTGCACCACATAGGCACGACCCGTGCGTGAGGTTCTGTCTAGTTTTTTGTTTTGTGTTGTTTTGGGGGCGCACGGTACGTAGTGCCCCCAGGGAGCACGGTCGTGCACCCTTCCCATGTTGGAACAAAATGTGTTAAACAAACTCTCTTATGAATTAAGGGGGAGATTGTTGAAACATTATGTGTAAACATATCTCTCCTTATGGTTTTGATGATAACAAAGTGTTGAATAGAAAATTGGTTATTTGCTAATGCTTTGTTCAAGTGTTTTCAGAACCACGTGTTTATTGATTGGAAATTAAGAATGGTTATGAAAGAACAAGCTTAGAGCAAGAAAGGAAAGCTAAGAAGCAATGTTGCAAAGCTAGAAGGAAACTGGGTCTGAAGAAGCGCTC
Source organism: Medicago ruthenica (assembly GCA_018208015.1). Taxonomy (NCBI): domain Eukaryota; kingdom Viridiplantae; phylum Streptophyta; class Magnoliopsida; order Fabales; family Fabaceae; genus Medicago; species Medicago ruthenica. The sequence continues at coordinate 65,111,717 of CM031372.1, read as the reverse complement.
CTGAAGTAGTGCTCCTGAAGTGAGAGTCTGAAGCCTGCGTCTGAAGCCAGCTTCTGAAGTCTGAGTCTGAAGGCAGCTTCTGAAGGAAGTCAACGAAAGTCAGCGTCTGAAGAAGTCAACACAAGTCAACTTCTGAAGGCAGCTTCTGATCCGTACAAAGGCAGCTTCTGATGCACTGTTCACACAGAAGCTTCTGAAACTGATGTGGCATGGAAAGTGACCAGTACTGTGCGCATTTAATGCCTGGATGTGTCAGAACAACTCAATAGAACAGTTGTCTCCTTGACCCAAACATTCCCCAGCTTTTAAGGTAGGCCATTTCAAAAATGGCTGCTGCTCTGTTTTGTTTGAAAAAGTGCAGCACACATTTGCAGAAATCCTAGCTCAACTTGCAACGGCTCTTTCCTCAAATCAAGCAAATCTTCAACAGCTCTATTTCATCTATAAAAGGAAGAAGAGTTGAAGAAGAAATTTGTCTAAGACTCTTGAAACAAATTGCTGAACCTGTGCTCTGTTTTCTGCTGTAAAACTGTCAAGTTCAAAAAAACTCTTAGAAATTCTCCAGTCTTGTAACTTAGAATTTCTTAAGGTTAAGAGTCTTAACCTGTGTTGTATTAAGAGAACACCTCTGATATTTTATCAAGTGTTCATCCCAAACTCATTTACTTGTAAACCAGTTTGGTCCCTAAATTCTCAGTCTATATACTGAGCATTTGTAACCTCATTCCTTTGTGGTATGAGTCAGAAGCCTCTTGACTTAGTGTCTTGAGCATTGGGAAGTCTCTTGACTTGGTGTCTTGAGCATTGGAAGCCTCTTCCTTTGTGGTTGAGCATTAGAAGCCTCTTTCTTTGTGGTTGAGCAACTGGAAGTCTCTTCCTTGGTGGCTGAGCAAAGTGTAATCTTCAGATTATAGTGGAACTCTCTTGTTGGAAAACAAGGGGACTGGACTACTTCTCACATTGAGAAGGAACCAGTATAAATTTTGTGTGTCTCTCTTCCCTTCTCTTTTTAACTTGTTAATCCGCTGCATATACTTCTGATAACAGTTCAGAACCTGGTTCTGAACTAGTGTTAAGCTTTTGAAAAGAAAAGAACAAGTTTTTGAGTCACACAATTCAACCCCCCCTTCTTGTGTGTGTGTTTTTCTCACCTTCAGTTGGTATCAGAGTTCCGGTTCTGATATTAACACTTAACAGTGTGTCAGTCTTGATCCTGAGAAAAACATGTCTGATAATGAAGATTCACCTCCTCATCCTCCACCTCCTCCTAGACATACTTCTGTACAATATGATTATGGTACAGATGACAGAAAATCTAGATCACACAATAAACCCCCAATGTTTACTGGTGATCCAGAAAAGTTCTCATGGTGGAAGAGCAAAATGTATAGCCATATTATTGGAATTGATGATTCACTATGGGACATCATAGAAGATGGAATCACAATTCCAGTGGATGAAGAAGGTGTTGCTGTCAACAGAAGAGCTCTGAGTGATGCTGAGAGGAAGATATATAGAAAGCACCATAATGTCAGAGGCATTATTGTGGATTCACTACCTCACTCAGAGTATCAGAAGCTGAGTGACAAGTCAACTGCTAAAGCCATATTCACATCCCTCTGCTCTAACTATGAAGGTAATAAGAAGGTTAGAGAAGCTAAGGCAAACATTCTTGTTCAGCAATATGAACTGTTCAGAATGAAAGAGGATGAAAATATTGAGACTATGTTCTCAAGATTTCAGACTCTGGTTTCCGGACTTCAGATTCTGAAGAAGAGTTATACCACAGCTGATCATGTGAACAAACTCTTAAGAAGTCTGCCATCCAAATGGAGACCTAAGGTGACTGCTATTGAGGAAGCTAAGGATCTGAATACTTTAAGTATTGAGGATCTTATAAGCTCCCTCAAGGTGCATGAACTGGAACTCAATGAGGATGAGTCTGTTAGAGAACCAAAAACATTAGCTCTGAAGTCTAAAAGAAAGCCTGCTAAAGCCTTGAAAGCTATTGAATCTGAAGAAGAGTTTCCTGAGGGAAATTCTGATGAAGATTCAGATGCTGATGAGCTTGCAATGCTTTCTAAAAGGCTTCAGTATCTAATGAATAGAAAGAAAAAATTCTCTAACAGAAGCAGTAACTTTAGAGGATCTAGTTCTGGTTCAAAGAGGGATATCCAGAAGGAAAGTTGTTACAACTGCAAAAAGCCTGGGCATTTCATTGCTGACTATCCTGATCTTCAGAAGGAAAAATCTAAAGAGAAAGCAAAGAAGTCCAACTCAAAGTCCAGCAGCTTCAGAAACAAGCTTAAAAAGAGTCTCATGGCAACATGGGATGATCTGGACAATGAGTCAGAATCTGATGAGGAAGAAGCAAACCTGGCCCTGATGGCAACTGCATCTTCTGATGCAGAATCATGCTCAGATTCTGATGAAGAAGATGAGGTATACTCTGAACTCTCTAGATCTGAATTGATTGAAACAGTTAATGATCTTATGAGTCATCTTAAAAGCAAGTTAAAAGAAATTAAATCTTTGAAAAATCAAACTAACTTGCTGTCTGAGGAAAATCTTAAACTTCAGAATCAAATTTTTGAATATGATGAAGAAGTTGAAGAACTCAGAAAAGAGGCTCATAAGAAATCTGAAGAGATTCCTAATGAACAGGAAATAGCTCTTCAGGATTTCATCTTAACTGGTTTCAATAGAACTAAAATTGCCTCTATGATGTATAATATGATCAGAAACAAAGGTGAAGGGATTGACTATGATCCATTCAAACCTTCAAATGAATTAAACTCACCTTCATGTTCTGAAAATATTTTTAAAGGCAATGGTATATGCTTTGTGCCTGCTTCTGATAACTCTGAGAAGTTGAATATGTTAGAATCTAAGACTATGTCTGAAGTTCTGAACAACTCAGACTCTGAAGCTTCTAAACCTAAGGGTAAGATGAAGGCAGATGTTAAAACCTTGCCTAAATCTAAGCCAAAAGGTCCCAAGCCTAAGAGTAAGAGAAAATCAGACTCTGAACCTCAAAATGTTCAGAATCTGATAAGTTCAGAACCTGGACCTAGTAAGTCTCAAAATCTGAATAATTCAAATTCTTCTAAGACTGAGTTTATTAAAACGTCAAAACCTTTTAAACCAGTCAATATAAAACATTCTCAATCTCAGAATGTTAAGCAAAGCAAGCAAAAGCAAACCAATCAGTTTTCTGCTTCCAAATGTTTTAAGAAAGGCAAAACTGAAGCTTGTCTTGTGCCTGAAGCAAACAAAGTTAGAATTCTGAGGAGATCAGAACCAAAGTACTCAAAAGGTCAGACTCTAAACAAATCAGAACCAAAGACCTTCAAGTCTCAGGTTCTGAAGAAATCTGAGTCCAAACCCTTGAGAACTCAGGTTCTGAAGCACTCAGGTTCTGAAACTCAGACCTATTCAAGATACAAGGATTCATATCCAAAGTATCAGAACAAGTCTGAATATCATAACTTCAGACACAAGAAGCCAAAACCTTTCAGGACTAACCCCAAAGGACCCATGAAAATCTGGGTACCTAAGTCTGAGATCATTTCAATTGCAGATATGCTTAACATCCAAAGAAAAGGAAAGGTCCTGGTACCTGGACAGTGGATGCTCGCATCATATGACAGGGGAAAAGTCTATGTTCCAAACCCTGACTCTGAAAGAGGGAGGAACTGTGGGGTTTGGAGGAAGTCAGAAAGGAAAGATCATTGGTACTGGTAAGATAGGTAATTCTTCCCTGTACATTGATAATGTTTGGCTGGTAGATGGACTTAGACATAATTTACTTAGCATAAGTCAATTATGTGATAGTGATTATGAAGTCCTGTTTAATACGAACACATGTACTGTAATCAGTAACAAAGATAAGTCTGTGGTGTTCAGAGGCAGCAGGAAAAACAATGTTTACAAAATAAATTTTTCTGAATTGGTTCAGCAGAAGGTAGTTTGCCTTCTGTCTGTGAGTGATGAGAAATGGGTCTGGCACAAAAGGCTGGGACATGCTAACTGGAGACTCATCTCTAAGCTTAGCAAGTTACAGCTGGTCAGAGGCTTACCAGCATTGATTATCACTCAGATGCACTGTGCAGTGCATGCCAAATTGGAAAGTTTTCAAAAACCTCTTTTAAGTCTAAAAACATTGTTTCCACCTCTAAACCTCTAGAACTCCTTCACATTGATTTGTTTGGTCCTGTTGGAACAGCTTCAATCAATGGGAAGAAGTATGGACTTGTAATTGTTGATGATTACAGTAGGTGGACTTGGGTTAAATTCCTCAGAACCAAAAATGAAACATATGATGTGTTTTATAAATTCTGCAAACAAGTACAAACTGAAACTGATTTGAAAATTTTGAAAATCAGAAGTGATCATGGTGGGGAATTTGAAAATGAACCTTTTGAAAACTTTTGTGAAGACCATGGAATTCTCCATGAGTTCTCATCTCCTAGAACTCCACAACAAAATGGAGTTGTAGAGAGAAAGAACAGGTCTTTACAAGAAATGGCCAGAACCATGATCCATGAATCTAAAAATTGCTAAGTACTTTTGGGCAGAAGCTGTAAACACAGCATGTTATATTCAGAACAGGATCTATATCAGACCCATTCTGAATAAAACAGCATATGAATTATTTAAAGGAAGAAAACCAAGTATTTCTTATTTTCATCAGTTTGGTTGTACATGTTACATACTAAACAATAAGGTCTACCTAAAGAAATTTAATGCCAAGGCTCAAAAGGGTACCTTTTTAGGATACTCAGAGAGATCTAAGGCATACAGGGTGTATAATTCTGAAACACATGTTGTTGAAGAAGCTATACATATTAGGTTTGATGATAAGAAGCCTGGTAGTGAAATACCAGAGCTGGTTGAGAGTTTTGCAGATGTCAGAATCTCAGAAGAACCTTTAGAAGCTGAACCCAGTTCAGGTTCTGATGAAGGTTCAGAAGCTGAAAACAATGAAGACTCTGAGAAACTCTCTGATAAAGATGCTACTCCTGAAGCAAACCAAGACCAGCATGGTTCTGAACACATCCCTGATGGTTCTTCAGAAGTTAATCCACCCAGAACCTCATTCAAGTACAAGTCTTCACATCCTGAGGAGTTGATCATTGGAAACAAGAACAGTCCAAGGAAGACAAGATCAGCATTCACTCAGAATGAGTCTATGCTTGGCCTGTTATCCATGATTGAGCCCACAACTGCTGATGAAGCACTTGCTGATGATGGTTGGATTGTAGCAATGCAAGAAGAACTGAACCAGTTTCAAAGGAATGATGTTTGGGATCTTGTTGCAAGACCTGATCATAAGAACATCATTGGAACAAAATGGGTGTTCAAGAACAAGCTCAATGAACAAGGAGAAGTGATCAGAAACAAGGCTAGATTAGTAGCTCAAGGGTACAGCCAGCAAGAAGGAATAGACTACACTGAAACTTTTGCTCCAGTAGCAAGACTGAAAGCAATCAGGTTACTTCTTTCTTATGCTGTTAATCATGATATCATCTTATATCAAATGGATGTTAAGAGTGCTTTCTTAAATGGTGTAATTTCTGAAGAAGTGTATGTAAAACAACCTCCTGGTTTTGAAGATGTTAAATATCCAAATCATGTTTTTAAACTTAAGAAGTCTTTGTATGGTCTGAAACAAGCTCCTAGAGCTTGGTATGAAAGGCTAAGCAACTTCTTGATTAAAAATAATTTTGTAAGAGGTCAAGTTGACAATACACTTTTTAGGAAAACTATTAAGAAAGAAATCTTAGTTGTTCAAATATATGTGGATGATATCATATTTGGTTCTACTAATGCCTCCCTTTGCAAGGAATTTTCAAAGTTAATGCAGGATGAATTTGAAATGAGCATGATGGGTGAACTGAAATTCTTTTTGGGAATTCAAATCAACCAATGCAAAGATGGTGTTTATTTTCATCAGTCCAAGTACACTAAGGAGCTTCTGAAGAAGTTCCAGCTTGATGATTGCAAGCTGATGACAACACCTATGCATCCCACCTGCACCTTAAGCAAAGAGGACAATGGCTCTAAAGTAGATCAGAAGCTGTACAGAGGTATGATAGGTTCTCTCCTATACTTAACTGCTTCTAGGCCAGATATTTTATTTAGTGTATGTCTGTGTGCTAGATTCCAGTCAGATCCTAGAGAATCTCATATGACTGCTGTCAAGAGAATCTTTAGGTATCTGAAAGGAACAACTAATTTGGGACTTCTGTATAAGAAATCTCTAAATTATAAGCTAGTTGGATTCTGTGATGCTGACTATGCTGGGGACAGGATTGAAAGAAAATCCACTAGTGGAAACTGTCAGTTTCTTGGTGAGAATCTGATATCCTGGGCCAGCAAGAGACAAGCAACCATTGCTTTGTCAACAACAGAAGCAGAATACATCTCAGCTGCAAGTTGTAGCACACAACTGCTCTGGATGAAACATCAATTAGAGGATTATCAGATTCATGCAGATAATATTCCTATTTATTGTGATAATACTGCTGCAATATGTCTGTCTAAAAATCCAATTCTGCATTCTAGAG